>CM024267.1:16840244-17400146 GCA_013621005.1 Aeschynomene evenia | reverse complement strand
GAGAGAATTAAGCATAATTCTCTTAGAGTTATGAAAGTTTTAATGATAACAAGGTAAGCCATAAGTATAAAATTTTACTTAAGGTTTTGCTAATATGTGCGCTAAGTGTCTCAGAAAGCTTTAAATTATTGCAATGCCATGAGCAAGACCAAGACAAAACATCAAGTAGCCTTGAAATCAATTGATAAAATCATAGCGCAAAGATATCAGAAAGGATGTCTCAGAAGCGCAGAAGGTGAAAACATGTTTCTGAGGAAAGAACACTGTCGCCTCAGAAGGGTCTCAGAAGACCTTGCGACTAGTAGTTCTCAGAAGGGTCTTCCCTCAGAAGGTTAGCCTCAGAAGTCCGTACAACTCTTAGAAGGTTGGACTCAGAAGCAACCAAGTGTCTGGACTCAAGGAAGCGCAAACAGTCTCAGAAAGCTCGCTACAACTAGCCAAGGAAGTGGGAACACGCGCACTGTGCAGTTCTGAAAAGTTCCTCATTTTGCGCTGACTGTAGCAGGGAGCCGTTCTGAAAAGGACACAGCCACATAAGCAAAGTGAAAGCTTCTAATTTCGCGGCTCTTTGATGCCTATATATATGAGTTCAATTCAGAGCAATGTGACGAAACTCTTGCGCTAAAAACTCTTGATTAAACGTGCCAAAACTCTGTTGAATTGAAAATCATTTTGCGAAAACTTAGAACTTTCTCAGAAAGACAATTTTTACGAAATTGTTCTTCTAACTTTGCAAAATCTTCTAGTTCTGAATTGGTGTAAATTCTTACATTTGTAAGTTAATTCTAGAAGTCTACTAAGTGTAAAACTAGGTTTGTAACTTAGTCTTGGTAGTTGTTTTCGATCAAAACAAACCTTCGAAAAACGCTAAGTCCTTCTTTGTGTGAAGGCAGTTTTAAGTCCTCTAGTGTTTGAGGCAAAGTTCAAAGTCCTTAATTGTTTAAGTCGTCAAGGAAGTCCTAGGCAAGAAAGTCCTTAGTGAAGGCAAGGAAGTCCTCTAGTGTGAGGCAAGGAAATCCACTTCGGGTTGTGAAGTGGTGGAAGTCCTTTACTTGGTAAAGGCAGTGTTCTGAGAAGGCACATTAAGAAGAATATCTAAGAACTCTCAACTGAAGGTTGAGGACTGGAGTAGGTTGGTTATAACCGAACCAGTATAAAATCCCTTGTGTTAAGCTTTTCTCCCTAACTCCTTACGTGTCCAAATCTTTGAGAAAAACTCTATCACAACTTTAATTAAGAGGTCTGTGAAAACTTCATTGATTAAAATCAGAAAGCGTTTAAGAAACTAACTTAAAGTCATTTTCTTAAAACTGCTCAGAAAGGAACTTTCTCAGAAAGACTAAGTTCTCAGAAACTTAATCTTCTCAGAAAGCATTTCCGCTGCAAACTCTTAAAATCTACCTTCTGAGTAAAAACAGCTTTCTAAGTAAAAGTTTTAAAAGTAATTTTTAAAACTTGCACGATTCAACCCCCCCTTCTCGTGCACACATACACTTTCAATTGGCATCAGAGCTCGGTCCTTAAGGGGTTGAGCACTTCGCAGTGTCAAGGAAAAGATCCACAAAGGGAAATATGAATTCACCAGCTGCATTCATATCAGATGGGGCTTCATAAACAGACCTCCTATGTTTCTCGGAGACAGCTTCGACTACTGGCGTGACAGGATGACGCTATTCATCAAGCACACCAGTCTGGACTTATGGGATAGGATCGAGAATGGAGACTATCAGCCTCTGCAGACAATTACAGAGGACGCTGTGGTTGCAACAGATGCTGAGCCAGGAGTGGCACCTCCAGCACTCAGAACCTATACAAGACGAGTCCCTAAGGATGAATGGACTCAAGAATGAAGGAGAAGATACAACTCAACTTCAAAGCCAAGTATATTCTCCTCTGTGCTTTACCCAAGGTAGAATATGACAAAATGTGTCATGTGATACTGCACAAGAGATTTGGGAAAGACTTCATATGCTGCATGAAGGTAATGACGAAGTCAAGGAAACAAAAATCTCAATGCTCGTACATAATACGAGTCCTTCAGCATGCACCTGAGGAAACTATTGACAGCATGTCAATAAGATTTCTCCATATCATCAATCAGCTGAAAGTCTTGGAAAGACTTATTCAAACGCTGAGATGGTAAGAAAAATCCTCAGAAGTCTTTCTGCAAAATGGCGTCCTAAGGTCACAGCAATCCAGGAAGCAAGGATCTAAACCAGCTAGGTTTGGATGTACTATTTTGGTCGCTCAGAACGCATGAGATCGAACTGGAAGGGTTGCTCGGAGGACATCCGCTTCCTCCAGACCTCAGAAGGGAGTGCTCTGAACAGTCAAGTCAGAAAGTCTTCCAAAGCTTTCAAAGCTGAAGAAAGCTTCTGAGTCTGACAATGATGAAGGCTCAGAATCGACGAAGACGACATCTCTCTCCTAGTAAAAAAAATGAAGAAAGCCTGGAGAAAGAGGCCAAACAAAAGCAAGGAATTCACTCCTAAGAAAGGAAAGTCAAAGCCTTCAGATGCCACATGCTTTGGGTGTGGAGAAAAAGGCCACTTCAAGACGGAGTTCCACAAAACAAAGGGAAGAAGAAATTCATTCCCAGAAAGAAAAAGAAGGCAATGGCTGCAACCTGGAGTGATTCAGAAGACGAAGCTTCTGAAGCAGCAAGTGAGGAAGAAAGAAGCTAATGTGTGCTTCATGGCAGGAACTGACTACATTCTGGAAACAGAATCTGAGTCAGAAGAGGTACAAAATTCCCCTCCTCTTTCATACTCATACGATGAGCTCTCAGAACTCTATTATGATCTTCTGAAAGACTCAAACGAGTTAGCTAACATTTCAGCGACCTCAAAAATCTTTTAAAAACACAGAAGCTGAAAATGCAAGACTAACTCAAGAAGTTCAGAACCTAAGGCTTGAAAGAGACGACTTCAAAGGTAGATACCTTGAAAGTCATGATCTGTATCAAGCATTAGAAAGTTTGTCTTCAATCACAGTAGAAAAGGCTGAAAAGGCCATGATCGAACTGCAAAAGACAAATGAACTTCTAACCTCTGACTTAGTTAAGATGGTAAATGGTGAAAAGATGCTAAGTCTTTGCTTGGGGTCAAAGACCCTATAAAGACAAAAGTGGTCTTGGATATGAAGAAGTCTTTGAACCACATAATCTTGATCCACTCTTAACTAAATCACCCCCGCATGTGCATGCATGTTTTAAGAATGTCATGGTTCTGAAAAATGCCCTATGTTGAAAAAAGGAAAAAATCTCTAAGCCTCAGAAGGCTAAGAAGAAAACTCAGAAAGCAAAATCTTCTAAGAAGACTGACCCTCTCAGAAGGGTAAAACTTCTCAGAAAGCAAGTGCTTCTGAAAAGGGCAAACAAAAGGTCTCTGACTCTCAAAACCATGACCCTTCTAAGAAAAGAAGGCAAAAATCCAAGAAAGCTAACAAGCAAGGACCCAACAAAGAATGGGTACCTAAATCTGTTAACTTTGTTGACTGCAGGAACATCAATCAAGCGCTGCTCCACCACCACGATGAGCAGTGGTACCTTGACAGTGGCTGCTCGAGGCACATGACTGGAAGCAAGCACTGGTTCAGAAGTCTCAAGCCCAAGAAAGGCGGAACAGTGCGATTCGGTGATGGCGCTAAGGGAAGAGTCACTGCAATCGGAGATGTTGGTAAGGATTCCTCTCACCAAATCTCAGATGTACTTTTGGTCAATGGCTTAACTCACAATCTATTAAGCATCAGTCAATTTTGTGACAAAGGCTTAAAGGTTGAGTTTTATGCCAAGTATTGTCATGTGATTAATCTCACAAATGACAAGATCGTTCTGGAAGGAAAACGTGTTGGTAACATCTATGTTATCCATCTGGATGATCTAAAGGATCAAAATGTGGAATGCCTTGTCTCTGTCCAAGAAGACAAATGGCTATGGCATAAGAAACTTGGTCATGCCCATATGAGACTTCTTTCTGAACTCTCTCAGAAAGGACTTGTAAAGGGCCTTCCCAGAATTAAGTATCAGAAGGATGCCAACCTGCGACTTCTGTGAAAAAGGGAAACAGACCAAGGCTTCCTTTCCCAGTAAAAACGGTATTTCTACTCAGAAACCACTGGAACTGCTCCACATGGATCTCTCGGACCAACCAGAACAGCTTCCCTTTCTGGAAAACGCTATGGTCTTGTCATAGTGGATGATTACTCCAGATTCACTTGGGTTTTCTTTCTAGCTTCTAAGGAAGAAACTTTTGAGAAGTTCAAAGCATTTGCGAAAAGATTTCAACTGAAAAGGATTCGCACATTCATGCCATTAGATCAGATCATGGTGGTGAATTTGAGAATCATGCTTTTGAAAAGCTTTGTGAAAATCTGGGCATTGCTCACGAATTCTCATCTCCCAGAACTCCTCAACAAATGGAGTAGCTGAGAGAAAGAATCGAAGCCTTCAAGAGATGGCAAGAACAATGCTCTTAGAAAGTGGACTTTCAAAAGGTTTTGG
Organism: Aeschynomene evenia; assembly: GCA_013621005.1. NCBI lineage: Eukaryota > Viridiplantae > Streptophyta > Magnoliopsida > Fabales > Fabaceae > Aeschynomene > Aeschynomene evenia. Next base: position 17,395,645 of record CM024267.1, on the reverse strand, counting down.
GCTGAAGCAGTAAATACTTCATGCTACATTCAGAATCGAGTCTTTCTAAGACCAATTCTGAAAAAGACACCTTACGAGCTGTGGAAGAATAAAATACCAAACATTTCTATTTCCATGTATTTGGTTCTTCTTGTTTTATACTCAACACAAAGGACAAACTCTCCAAGTTTGATCCTAAGTCCGATGATGGATATTTCCTAGGATACTCCTCAGCTTCTAAAGCTTACAGAGTATATAACAAAAGGAGTAAATGTGTTGAAGAGACAATCCATATTAAGTTCAAAGAACTTAGTAAGGACTTGTCTCAGAAAGATGCTAAATTAGAAGATGAGTTGAGAAACTCAACATCTCTTCTGAGAAAGCCAAAAAGAAAATTCTTATAGATGATGAGACTGACTTCCAACCCATGGAACAATCATCTTCATCTAAAGAAAATCTAGTAACATCATCGAAGCTCCAGAACCTAGAGAATCTACTTCTCCAAATACAATGGAACCTAGATTCTCAGAAGGACAAGCTTCTGATGACTCAGAAAGAGAACCTTCTGTGTCTCCTTCTCAGAACCCTACTCCTAAAGGATCAGAGGTTCAAGAGACTTGAAGAACGTCTCTCAGAATGAAGTCTTGGGCAATCCAGACAGTGGCGTAAGAACCAGAAGGAACTATACAAATCTTGCTATGGTTTCTGAACTTGAACCAGATTCCATAGAAGAGGCGTTAGATGATCCTAGCTGGGTAAATGCCATGCAGGATGAACTTGACCAATTCGAGAGAAATCAAGTTTGGAAGCTGACTCAGAAACCCAAAGGCAAGAGTGTCATTGGGACTAAATGGGTGTTTCGAAACAAACTTGATGAAAACGGTCAAGTCGTGAGAAACAAGGCCAGATTGGTTGCACAAGGGTACAACCAACAAGAAGGGATAGACTATGATGAAACTTTCGCTCCAGTCGCAAAATTGGAAGCTATCAAAATGTTGCTAGCTTTTGCTGCACACAAAGGTTTCAAACTCTATCAGATGGACGTTAAGTCTGCCTTCTTGAATGGATACCTTTCTGAGGAAGTTTATGTAAAACAACCTCCTGGTTTTGTGAATGATGCATTCCCGGATCATGTATTTAAGCTTACAAAGGCTATCTATGGTCTGAAACAAGCTCCAAGAGCTTGGTACGATAGATTGAGCTCTTTCCTGCTTAAAAACGGATTCTCAAGAGGGAAAGTGGACACAACTCTTTTTACACTCTCAGAAGACTATGGCTTCTTGATTGTCCAGATTTATGTTGATGACATAATATTTGGAGCAACCAATGAATGCCTTTGCAAAAAATTCTCCAAGCTTATGCAAGGTGAATTCGAGATGAGCATGATGGGAGAATTAAAATTCTTCCTAGGATTGCAAATCAAGCAAGAGTCAGAAGGGACAGTTATTCATCAAGAGAAGTATACCAAGGAACTTCTGAGGAAGTTTCTGATGGATAAGGCCAAACCCATGAGCACTCCCATGCATCCCTCTCAAGTAATTGACTTGGATGAAGATGGTGAGAAAGTCTCAGAAAGCAACTATCGAGGGATGATTGGCTCACTTCTCTACTTAACTGCCTCCAGACCAGATATCCAACTCAGTGTTGGGATCTGTGCTAGATTCCAGTCTAAGCCTAAGCAATCACATTTAACTGCAGTTAAACGAATTTTACGATATTTAAGTGGAACTACTAATCTTGGTCTTTGGTACGAGAAAGGTTGTTCTTCTGATGTTGTAGGTTACTGTGATGCCGACTACGCTGGAGATAGGATAGATCGCAAAAGCACAAGTGGCTGCTGCTGCTTCTTTGGAAAATGCTTGATCACTTGGTCTTGCAAGAAGCAAAATACGATCGCCCTATCAACTGCTGAAGCTGAATATGTATCTGCTGCGAACTGCTGTTCTCAGATGCTCTGGATTAAGAATCAGCTACTTGATTATCAAATAAGGTACACCAAAATTCCTATCCTCTGTGATAATACAAGTGCTATCAACTTAGCTAAGAATCCTATTCAGCATTCTCGATCCAAGCACATTGATATAAAACATCATTTTATTCGGGATCATGTGCAAAAAGGCGACATTGAACTCAAATTTGTAAATACTGAGGATCAAATCTCAGATATATTTACAAAGCCTTTACCCGAGGATCGTTTCAATGTTCTGAAAGGATTTCTCATTCTAAGACGTTTCTAAGTGCTTTGAAATTTAAAAACTCTCTCTTAGAAACCCCCCCTTAGTCCTAGTTTAGACTCTGAGACGAACAATAGAACTAAGCTTCTGAGCTAGAAGTAGGAAAACACAGAAAAACTCTATCTGAGAAAATTTGTTCTCAGAAGACTCAGCTCTCAGAAGGGAGATCTTCTGAAACATCTGTCAGAAGGAGGGTTTCTCAGAAGGACCACCTCTCTCAGAAAGGTACCTTCTGAGAAACAAGTTACCAACGGTAACTTTTGGATAAGTGGCAGGAAACGGCTAGTTACAAGCCATGTCTATAAATACTCATAGCATTGTTTCATTTGAGCACTTTACGCTCAAAACTTACCAAAACTCTGCCAAAACCTCTCCTCGCTTTCCAATCTTCATCTGCTCTTTCTCTATATCTCTCTCTCTTGTTCTTCTCTATCTCTTCTCAAAACTCAAACCCTTCTTCCAAATGGCCGTCTCTGGAGAAATCAAGGGCTTAATGAGAAACAATCTCAATGAGACATCCGAAGATATTCTCTATGACAATGAGGAAATGTAGTCCCTATTCCACAAGACTTATCTCCCACGGAATCTAGCCATGGGAAGGGTATTGCCTCTCAATGTCTACAACCAGGTGGACGAACTTCAATTCACCTTCCTCAAGCAACCTGGATGGCCAGCCATGATGAGTTCCGAGGACGTGTGCTACCCAAATGTGGTGAGAGCTTTCTATTCGCAAATAGAAAGGTTCACCAACAAAGGGGTCAAGAGCACGATTGGTGACCAACAGATCCGCTTCTCCTCCTCTGACATCAACAAAGTCTTCAAGACCTTGAATGGTGGTGCGGTCATCGCCGACGACCCAGAATGGGTCAAGGAGGTAGATGACTCAGAAGAAGAAGTCGTGACACTTCTGACTGGTAGCAACAGCCTACCACTCAAGGGGGTAAAGGTGCCTCATCTCACGCAAGAGGCCAGAATCATCTTCTCCATTGTGCAACACACCCTTCTCCCTCGGATTGGAGACATGGGGAACGTTACCACCATGGATGCCTGCCTGCTGTACCACCTGCTGAAGAAGGAAAGAGTAGATTTTGGGAGGATGGTGCTCAACTACATGATGCACCAGGCTCATCCGAAGAGGGCTCTCACAAGTCTACCTTACGGAAGCCTTCTGACCAGAATCCTCGACCATTTCTCCTTCCCACTTGAAGACTATGAATATGTCTTCAACCACAGCAAATTCTCCATGGTCACTTTCAACAACATCAAGAAGAAGAAGGTACCAGAGACGGGGGCACCTAAGAAGAAGGAGGAAGCAAAGCCTTCTAAGGGAGCTGCTGGTCCCAACCAGCCCTCTAAGGCTGAGAAAGGAAAGGAAAAGGTTTCCGATCCTTCAGAAAAGAAGAAGAAGAAGCAAAAGGTGACTCATCCTTCTCCAACAAGGGTGACAAGGAGTATGGCTTCTGAGGAAGCTCAGAAGACTCCTCAGAAGGAACCCACGGTTGTTGAGGCTGCTGATGACTCAGAAGAAACAACATCTGAGCAACCCATGACCAGAAAAAGGAAAGCACCTCCAACGCTCCAAGTCCCAGACGTGCCACCAGAAGGGAAAAAGAAACGTGGTCGTTTGGTAAAAGCTAACTCTAAAACTCCACCTTCATTTCTTAACTCTTCTTCTACTTCAATTCCTGTTTCTGATTCTATTGCTGGTTTCAAACCCACCAAATTTAAAACTAAACTCCTACATTCCTTGAAATATCAGGGAAAGACTCACAAAGGAGTGGGGATAAAAACCACTAAGAAACAGAGCCCGCCAAAGACGACGGGTAAAGAAATTGTAGCAGTTGCTGCTACTGCTGCCACCACCGCCACTACTGCTGCTGCTGCTGTTGAAGAAGAAGCAGAAGCTTCTCATCACTCCTCCCCATCTAGGAATGTCTCCCCCACCAGAGAAGACATTCAGGGGCATGGAGGAAATGTTGCTGATTCCTCTTCCGAGGAAGAAGATGCGGCAAGCTTTCGCATTGAGCATCGCACTCCAGATTTTGGAAGCTCCAAGAAAGAGCCCCAGAAGAAGCCATCTGAGGTTTCTATGGTGGAACTTTCTGAGGCAACCACAACTGAGGTTGCCACTGTGAATGCTGAGTCATTGGCTCAGACGATGCTTGACGTCCAGAAGGCACTGGATTAACCTTCTGAGACTCCAGAAGCTGCTCAGATGCAACCACAACAACAACTACAGCATGAGGAAGCCTTAATTGAACCAACTTCTGAGGTTGGTCTCCTCTCTTCTGAGATCCCTTTGGAACATGAGGAAACTCATGTCTCAACACATGAAGTAGTGTCAGGGACCACCAGCACTGGGCTCAGCTCAGAGGTGGGCGCTGATGTTACCATGGCTGCCGGAGTTGCAGCAGTTGAGGCATTTGTTGCCCACAGTTCCTTAGCAGGAACTCTATCTGAGAAGGACTCTCAGAAGGAACCAGAGGTTCCTCCTCTAGATATAACAGAGGTTCCTCCTACATCCTTTGATCAACAAGGTCCCACCTTCTCGATTACAGACTCAATGATTGGTTCCGGCTTTCAGCTGGGAAGGATGGTAGTCACCCCACCCTCTGTGCAATTTCGGCCTTTCTTTGGTCGAACAGAGAAGTTGAAGTGCATTGAAGCCATGCATAGCCAGATCTCAACCTTCAACCTCTCCGACGATGCTCAGACTTCTGGTGCTATGGAACAACCATCAGCTAGGCAACCCTCTGATCTAGACCTTGCTCTAGTTTCTGAGGACACTCAAAGGCAGCCTTCCATTGAACTTGCTGCTATTGAAGGTAAAGTTGTCCAAGAAGAAGAACCTCCTGAATATCCAACAAGGGATATAATCGATGAAGTACTTGAGGCTGAAGTCTCTCGTCCTCCTTCATCTCAACCCTCATCTTCTCCACAGCCTTCCACTGCCTCTGAACTCCCTTCAGAATGCGCTCAGAATGCGACTCAGAGCGAGATTCTCATGGAGATATGCCAGCTGCTACGCTACATTGCCAGAAGACAGTAGTTCTAAGTCAATGATGGCGTTTATGTCTTAGCCACCCTTTTTGATGTAACAAAGGGGGAGTAGATAAATGATAAAATTTTTGTACATTGGCTATCGTAAACACTAGGCTAGAACTTAGGGGGAGCAACAACTTAGGGGGAGCCAAATATTTTGTATCTTTACAAAACCATAAATGAAAAATCATTATTTTGGCATCTCATGTTTTACCTATTTTATGCTTATCTTTATTATTTATTTTTGGCATCTCTTGATTTACTTAGCTTGGTATTTCTGAACTTCATACATACATTTATCATGAAATACATGCTATGTAATTGATAATCTCAAACAGTGATCATACATTGCATACTTGAACTGTTGATTATCACAGCCTTCTAAGAAAATAACGAAGCCTTCTCTCAGAAAGCTAAGTTAGTTTCTAAGAAAGCAAAAGTGCATTCTGAATAAGTTATGAACTTACTCAAAAACACTTCTGAACTTAAGCAAAATTATTATCTTAAGACTTAAGTTGTTATCATCAAAAAGGGGAGATTGTAAGCTCCAGAACCCTTCTGAGAGAATTAAGCATAATTCTCTTAGAGTTATGAAAGTTTTAATGATAACAAGGTAAGCCATAAGTATAAAATTTTACTTAAGGTTTTGCTAATATGTGCGCTAAGTGTCTCAGAAAGCTTTAAATTATTGCAATGCCATGAGCTAAGACCAAGACAAAAACATCAAGTAGCCTCGAGATCAATTGATAAAATCATAGCGCCAAAGATATCAGAAAGGATATCTCAGAAGCGCAGAAGGTGAAAACATGTTTCTGAGGAAAGAACACTGTCGCCTCAGAAGGGTCTCAGAAGACCTCGCGACTATTAGTTCTCAGAAGGGTCTTCCCTCAGAAGGTTAGGCTCAGAAGTCCGTACAACTCTTAGAAGGTTGGACTCAGAAGCAACCAAGTGTCTGGACTCAAGGGAGCGCAAACAGTCTCAGAAAGCTCGCTACAACTAGCCAAGGAAGTGGGAACACGCGCACTGTGCAGTTCTGAAAAGTTCCTCATTTTGCGCTGACTGTAGCAGGGAGCCGTTCTGAAAAGGACACAGCCACATAAGCAAAGTGAAAGCTTCTAATTTCGCGGCTCTTTGATGCCTATATATATGAGTTCAATTCCAGAGCAATGTGACGAAACTCTTGCGCAAAAACTCTTGATTAATCGTGCCAAAACTCTGTTGAATTGAAAATCATTTTGCGAAAACTTAGAACTTTCTCAGAAAGACAATTTTTACAAAATTGTTCTTCTAACTTTGCAAAATCTTCTAGTTCTGAATTGGTGTAAATTCTTACATTTGTAAGTTAATTCTAGAAGTCTACTAAGTGTAAAACTAGGTTTGTAACTTAGTCTTGGTAGTTGTTTTCGATCAAAACAAATCTTCGAAAAACGCTAAGTCCTTCTTTGTGTGAAGGCAGTTTTAAGTCCTCTAGTGTCTGAGGCAAAGTTCAAAGTCCTTAATTGTTTAAGGCAAGGAAGTCCTCTGTTGTGAGGCAAGAAAGTCCTTAAGTGTTTAAGGCAAGGAAGTCCTCTAGAGTGAGACAAGGAAATCCACTTCGGGTTGTGAAGTGGTGGAAGTCCTTTACTTGGTAAAGGCAGTGTTGTCTGAGAAGGCACATTAAGAAGAATATCTAAGAACTCTCAACTGAAGGTTGAGGACTGGAGTAGGTTGGTTATAACCGAACCAGTATAAAATCCCTTGTGTTAAGCTTTTCTCCCTAACTCCTTACGTGTCCAAATCTTTGAGAAAAACTCTATCACAACTTTAACTAAGAGGTCTAGTGAAAACTTCATTGATTAAAATCAGAAAGCGTTTAAGAAACTCTAACTTAAAGTCATTTTCTTAAAACTGCTCAGAAAGGAACTTTCTCAGAAAGACTAAGTTCTCAGAAACTTAATCTTCTCAGAAAGCAATTTCCGCTGCAAACTCTAAACTCTACCTTCTGAGTAAAAACAACTTTCTAAGTAAAAGTTTTAAGAAGTAATTTTTAAAAACTTGCACGATTCAACCCCCCCTTCTCGTGCACACCTACACTTTCACCCACGAACGGTACGAAAATGGCTCTTTCAAAAATGGAAAAGGTAGAAGTGTTCTATTTGGTGATAGGATCAAGAATATGTGATTTGTTTTGTGATTGGGTGAGAATTGGTATGGATTTTGGGTTGTGGAATGGTTATGATTTTTGGTTTTTGAGAGAGAGAGAGAGTTGAATGGGGGAACAAGGATTTGATGGAGGCTACCAAGAGTGTTTGAAATTAGGTTTTCTAAGTCGAGGCTAGGGTAGGTATTATATAGAGGTGTTGTGGGGCCCACCCATTACTTAAAAAAATACTAAATATTCTAAAACATCCCAAATAACACTACAATGCTCAACTAACTCTCAAATCTTTAAACATAAATTAAAAATACACATATAGACATATAAAGAAAATAAAATAAATAACATATAACATATAAATACGTACAATTCAAACACATACCACACATAAAGGTTTATTAAGGAGAAACTTATCCACTCCAACTTAATTAAATTTCTAACTAAGGTCAATTACTCTCAATTTTCCCTTAATTAGAACTTAATAAAAGTCGAGGTGTTACATTTCTCCCCCCCTAAAAAGAATTTCGTCCCGAAATTCGTACCTGTAAACATATGTTGAAATTGGCGACACATCTCGTCCTCCAATTCCCAGGTGAAGTCTTCCAACCGACCTCCGCCCCAAGCCACTTTGACCAATGGCACTTCCTTACTTCTTAATCTCTTGACGCCGCGGTCAATGATTCTCATAGGGGGCAATCCAAACGTCAAATCATCCCTTAGTTGTACCTCTTCCGGCTCTAAGACATGGCTAGGATCGGAATAATACTTTCTCAATTGAGAGACGTGAAAGACATTATGCAAGTTTGAAAGATTGGGAGGTAAGGCCACTCGGTAAGCGACTGGCCCGACACGACTCAGAATTTCGAAAGGACCAAGGTACCTAGGGCTTAGCTTTCTAACCTTCATGGCTCTCCCTATACCTGTCGTGGGGGTAACCCGCAAAAAGACATGCTCGCCTACAGAAAACTCTAAGGGTCTCCTCCTTCGGTCTGCATAGCTCTTTTGGCGGCTTTGGGCCGCAAGCATCCTCTCCCTAATCCTCTTCACTTGCTCCGATGTCTCCCTCACAAGGTCGGGTCCTAACACACTTGCCTCACCGGGATCATGCCAACATAGGGGTGATCTACACTTTCTTCCATATAAAGCCTCAAAAGGCGCCATCCCTATGCTTGCTTGGTAGCTGTTATTGTAGGAGAACTCTATCAAGGGCAGTAACTTATCCCAACTTCCTTTTCCATCCAAAACACATGCCCTCAACATGTCCTCCAACGTCTGGATAGTTCTCTCCGATTGTCCATCCGTCTGAGGATGGTATGCCGTGCTCATACTCAACTCCGAGCCTAAAGCCTTCTGGAAAGCTCCCCAGAAGCGAGACGCGAATCTCGGATCACGATCCGAGACTATCGTCTTTGGCACACCATGCAACCTCACCACTTCCCTGACATAGATATCTGCCAGCTTCTCCAAAGGGTAAGTCATCCTGATCGCCTGAAAATGAACCGACTTGGTCAGTCGATCAACAATGACCCACACAGCATCGTGGCCCGCCTGCATTCTTGGCAATCCAGACACGAAGTCCATGGATATGCTCTCCCACTTCCACTCGGGCACACTAAGCGGTTGCAGCAATCCTGGCATCCTCCTATGTTCCGCCTTCACCTTCTAACAAACCAGACACCTGCTAACCCATTCTACAACATCCCTCTTCAGTCCCTGCCACCAGAACATCTTCCGCAGGTCCTGATAAATCTTATCCGTTCAAGGGTGAATGGTGAAATGGCTCTTATGAGCCTCCTCCAAGATCGCTCTCCGAAGGTCACCACTCGCAGGTACACATACACGCCCCTCGAATCTCCATAGCCCATCTCCATCTTTCCGGAAGCCCTGCAATCTGCCCTCACTGACTGCCTTTAACACCTTTCCAAACTCCTCATCGTCCTGCTGGGCTCTAGCTATCTCCCTCAAGAAATCACTGGATACCTGAAGATGGCTCACTCTAATGCTGGTGGGGGTAAAGGTCACTCCAAGGTCAAGGTTCCTAAACTCCTCTATGAGCTTTGTTTCTCTAACCATCATGTGAGCTACACTCACCGTCTTACGGCTCAAAGCATCTGCCACCACATTCGCCTTTCCTGGATGATAGTTCAACTGAAAGTCATAGTCCTTCAGGAACTCCATCCACCTCCTTTGCCTCATGTTCAACTCCTTCTGATCGAACAAGTACCTTAGGCTCTTGTGATCAGAGAACACCTCAAACCTTACTCCATAGAGGTGATGTCTCCACATCTTCAAGGCAAACACTACTGCCGCCAGCTCCAAGTCATGAGTCGGGTAATTAAGCTCGTGTGGCTTCAACTGCCGTGAAGCATATGCCACAACCTTGCGATGTTGCATTAGCACGCAACCCAACCCCTTCCCTGAAGCATCACAGTAAACCTCGAAGGGCTCACTGGGGTCTGGTAGTGTAAGCACTGGAGTCGAGGTTAAGCGACTCTTCAGTTCCAGAAAACTCTCTTCACACTCCTCTGTCCACACAAAAGAAGCATTCTTCCTAGTAAGCTTCGTCAAGGGTAATGCAATCTGGGAGAAGTTTGAGATAAACCTACGGTAATAGCCTGCTAATCCCAGAAAACTTCGAATCTCCGTTACCGTAGTAGGTCTCTCCCAGCCCATCACAGCCTCTATCTTACTAGGATCTACTGCTATGCCCCCTTTTGACACCACATGCCCCAAAAACTTAACCTCCTCCATCCAAAATTCGCACTTCCACAGCTTTGCGAACAACTTCTTCTCCTTCAGCACTTCCAACACCGCCTTCAAGTGGCTCTCATGCTCCTCCCGTGTCTTTGAATAGATCAGGATGTCATCAATAAAGACAACAACAAATCTATCCAAAAAGGGTCTAAAGATTCTATTCATGTAATCCATGAACACTGCAGGAGCATTCGTCAGTCCAAAGGACATGACGGTGAACTCGTAGTGACCGTAACGAGTCCTGAAAGCCGTCTTCGGGATGTCCTCATCCCTCACCCGAATCTGATGGTATCCAGACCTCAGATCTATCTTTGAAAATACTTGTGCGCCTCTTAGCTGGTCCATCAAGTCATCGATCCTAGGCAGTGGGTACTTGTTCTTCACGGTCACTTTGTTCAGCTGCCTATAATCAATGCACAAACGCATGCTTCCGTTCTTCTTCTTTACGAACAACACCGGCGCTCCCCAAGGTGAAACGCTAGGCCTCACGAACTTCTTCTCCAAGAGCTCCTCCAACTGCGTCTCTAACTCCGCTAACTCTCCGGGTGACATCCTATAGGGTGCTATGGATATGGGTCCAGTCTCGGGCATTAGATCTATGGCAAACTCAACCTCTCTAGCTGGGGGAAACTCAGGTATATCCTCAGGGAAAACCTCCGGGTAATCTCTCACTATGGCTAGCTCACTCAACACCTGACCCTTTTCGATTTCACCGGCGGCGAGAAACACGTAGGCATTGCTCATAGCCCCACAACAGTTTAACTTAATGGCACTAACATATAAGTCTACAGGGGTGACACATGCAGAAGGAATGGAAGGAAAAATAATAGACTTAGCATGGCAGTCAAGCAAGACTCGATTGGCGGACAACCAATCCATGCCTAAGATAATGCCTAAACCAGACATGGGCAAACAAATGAGATCAAAGGTGAATGACCTATCATCTATATGAAACCTACATTTCATGCAAACTAAGCATGTCCTAATGGGTGCAGCAGTAGGGGTAGATACTAGTAGATCAAAGGGTAGCTCTGACATATGCAATCCTAGGGTCCTAGCATGATCATGTGAAATGAATGAATGCGTGGCACCAGAATCATACAGTACAACTAAGGATTGTCCCAAAATAACACACTTACCCCTAATGAGATCGTCAGACCGCTCCGCCCCCTCTGCTGTGACTGTAAACACGCGCCCCTAGTGCTGTGGCCTAGAGGAGGAAGAAGGCTGTGAACCCACACCTCCGCAGTCTCTAGAGTAATGTCCTGGCTGGCCGCATCGGTAGCAGACGTTCTGGCCCTGACGACAAACCCCGGAGTGGAGCTTGCCGCAAGTGGCACAGGATGAAGGGGCGGGTAAAGCCCGCGGTGCTGCGGCTGCTGGACGCTGCTGCTGCTGGGGTGGTCGAGGCTGAGGCTGTGGACGAGCATATGGCTGAAAACGAGTGGGGGCTGGGCGTCTGACCTGTGCCTGCTGCGGTGCCGAACCCCTCCTCGAAGCCTCAGTCCTCGGGGGAGGATCTGCACGACTGGTCTCCTCAACGATCCTGCAGGTGTCGACCATCTCGAAATACTCCTTGATCTTCATGTGTTTAACCATCCTCTTGATGTCTTGCCTCAGACCGGAGCAGTACTTCATGCACTTCCATGATTCCTTAGGATTATCCTGGTAGATCTCAGAGAACCGAATCAGCTCCTCGAACTTTGCCGTGTACTCCGGCACCGTCATGTTCCCCTGCTGAAGGCTGAGGAACTCCAGCTCCTTCTCCTGGCGAACCAACTCAGGGAAGTACTTCTCATAGAACATGCTCTTGAACATGTCCCATGAGATAGGAACACCCGCCGCATCATGAGCACGACGAGCATCGGTCCACCAAGCACGAGCCTCCATCTGAAGCATGAAGGCCGCAAACCGAGTCTTCTGGACCTCGGAACACCGAACCACAGAGAAGATGTCTTCTATACCCCTCAGCCAATCCTCGGCCTCAGAAGGGTTGGTAGTGCCGAGAAATGGGGAAGGGTTCGCCCTCTTGAACTCAGAAAAACGGGCATTCTCTGCATCCATACCCGTAGGCTGCACTGTCTGCTGAATGAGAGTGGGCTGCTGCGTCATATGATCCACCATGCGGTGCATGGCTCTGGCCATTTCCATGAAAGCCTCAGGAGTCACACCGTTCTCCGGCCCTGCCTCCTCGTGGTCATCAGCGTCATCCCTATTACGTCTGCTAGGTGCCATGTCCCTGTGCACACGAAACAATAAACATCGAGTTGATCAGGCTCCATATCATGGTTAGGTATGCACAGTTACACTGACAATCAAGCAATACGATCACGCACCTCAACACTAAACTAACATACATACGAGGTTTTATGCGTGACATAACTACCGTACATGCAACAATAGCATAACACGTCCATTACCCCAAGCCCTGTAGGATAGACCTGCTCTGATACCAAAATGTAACCCCCTACTAGATAGCCCTTAATGCTTAAGTCATTTTAGGCTATTTCATAAGGGTCACTCTCTGTTATCATGTTCTATTCTTTACTTTAAAATATATACGCGGAAAATAGGCGGGAGTAAAATTTTCGCAATTCGTTTACGATATAAAAATAAGGGCTTTGCGAAATACATAATCGATAAATAATAAGCCATGCCAAGATATAAACTGAATAGTCTATCAAATAAATGACTCCCAACAATCAATGAACACACAAGGAATAAATATTAGGCTTTACCCCATAAGCCAAAGGCAAGACTTATGAGACTCCACCATAAATACATGTCAAATAAATAGCTACCGGCTAACATAGGTCCGGACTTGAAATAAATAACTCAAACAACTGAAATGAATCCATAACCGAAATGCAAATCAATGAATATAGGTCTATAAAGCGGAGGACTGAAAAATAAACTAAGGTTGGGCCTGCTTCTCGCTAGCTCCATGGTCCTGCTCTGTCTGCTCCTCTATAATATGGGGGAAAAACATAGGGTGAGCACTGGGAAGTGACTCAGTAGAGGAAGCCGCCCCGGGTTTAATTATAAAATAAGTGAAGCATGAATGAGTTCATTTCATATATAAGTTTAAAATAATCTTGTCCCGGAACGTCTTACCTAAGTGCGTCTTATCCATTTTAATTAGACAGTTAATATGGCATAAATAAATAAAGTCTTGGTGTAGTGTAGTAGTGCCCTTACACATATAAAATTGATAACTCATAAGATAACATAATACATTTAGCCAAACAACTTTATCTTGCATTAATCAATCTTTGGCACTGCCCGCCCTCCTGTATTCCTCCACATCACCGGCCCCTAGGCATGAGCTCATCCTATACTATGGGGAGAGGGGGTACCGTCTTCTTTTACCAATGAGGCTATTCACCAAAGTTGTCATCCCTTGATTTACAACCCCATCAGTATCCAAAGACGGGAGTGTTTTATTATAACTGTAACTTTGTCTTTGCGTCCCTTTTGACGACTTTGCCGTTATTAATGTCTTACAGGATATATATACATATATAGCATCAATTGCATCACATAACAACATGTAAACAAATATCACCAATTATCTAAACATATAAAAATCATGCAAAAATCGTATATAACATTTATATGGGTCGTAGAACGTATTAGGGAACATAAAAGGGTAAAAACATGTCAATTTATACTCTTTAACATCATGGAATAAACATAACACATTCACTTACTTACTCTGACATCATGGAGAATAAATAAATACAACTCTTTATCAAATAAACATGATATACAACTACTTATAAATATTATTCTCAATGTTTCTATACCTTTCGTGTCATATGATCTCGTTTATTTTATTATTATTTCATACTTATACTTTATTCTAGTTTAACTTGTACTTTATACTCTACCTTTAAGTATCTTGTAAACTCTTATATTTTATTCATCACCAATGTTGTCTTCTATGCTATTATTGTTACTATTACTATTATCATTACATATCATATATTATACATGTTGTTGTTCTTACTGTATTATTCTTTTATTATTATTATTATCATTATTATTTCTACATGTTACCTACCTATTATTAACTAATATACATGTTAATAGGTATAAATTTATGTAATAATAATATGTAATAGTAATATACATATACTAATAACCTGTTTTTATTTTTCTTTTTTTTTATTTTTTTTTATATATATATATATATATATATAGAAACCTCGCTCATCATGCTCACGCGGCCAGGAATTCTCGCTCACGGTCACGTATATATATATGTCATGTGTATCATAATAATAATAATAATAATAAGGCACAAAAATTTCTAATGGGAAAAACAACCATCACATTAATCTCATAAAATCATCATCAATATACATGAAAATAGAATGCCTAACCCCTACCTCTCGTAGACCTCCTATGTTATGCGTAGAGACACCCCTTTCCTTCTCACTTTCTCTCTAGCCCCACGAACGGTACGAAGATGGCTCTTTCAAAAATGGAAAAGGTAGAAGTGTTCTATTTGGCGAGAGGATCAAGAATATGTGATTTGTTTTGTGATTGGGTGAGAATTGGTATGGATTTTGGGTTGTGGAATGGTTATGGTTTTTGGTTTTTGAGAGAGAGAGAGAGTTGAATGGGGGAACAAGGATTTGATGGAGGCTACCAAGAGTGTTTGAAATTAGGTTTTCTAAGTGGAGGCTAGGGTAGGTATTATATAGAGGTGTTGTGGGGCCCACCCATTACTTAAAAAAATACTAAATATTCTAAAACATCCCAAATAACACTACAATGCTCAACTAACTCTCAAATCTTTAAACATAAATTAAAAATACACATATAGACATATAAAGAAAATAAAATAAATAACATATAACATATAAATACGTACAATTCAAACACATACCACACATAAAGGTTTATTAAGGAGAAACTTATCCACTCCAACTTAATTAAATTTCTAACTAAGGTCAATTACTCTCAATTTTCCCTTAATTAGAACTTAATAAAAGTCAGGGTGTTACATTATGGCACTGTCTTCTCTTCAAAAAATGAAAACATTAGGTGGTGAAGGCCTTCAACCTTTGTATCTAGTGCTAGCATTTTCCTTTTTCTTTAGGGAACTATCTCAATTATTTGTGTTCGTTTTTTATAAGTTTCTTGATTTAATTGCTAAAAGGAACAAAATGTACTGAAGAAAGGAAAACAAGCATGTCCTTTTTTTTTATTAATAGGGATTAACTGTTAAACAAAACTTGAGAAAAATGTGTTTTTATTGTCAAATAAAAGTATAGATGGATTAGTATGAGTTTTTCATGGTGTTCAAAAAACCAGACCGAATCGGCCGGTCCGACCGGTTAAATCGGGAACCGGACCCCTGCCCGGTTCGGTTTTGAAATAAAAACCGATTTTCAAAAAATCGATAAAAAACTGGAAAAATTGGTAAAAATCGGTAAAAACCGCAGAACCGGTGAAAAAATCGGTTGAACCGGTCAACTAATATAAAAATGAAAATTTTAATTTTTTAAAATTTAATAATTATTTTATAACAAAATATAATATCAAATATGATATAATTTTTAAAATTAAGGACTATTAAACCTCTAAATTTATTAAATGCTCTATATTTTAACTTTCAATCATTATTTTAATACATTTTAATTTTTTTATAGCATATAATTCATCATATGCATATATATTATTAGATAAATATATATTTTATATATATTTAATTATATACGGTTGAACCTCTGAACCTGTGAACCACTCCCTCATCCGGTTCAATGTCAGATCCGGTTTTTAAAACATTGGTTTTTAATTACCTATTTTCTAGTTTTGTATCCTTGGTCCCATTGAATTAGACAAATGGGGTGTTGTTTTTATTTTTTTTATTTTTTGCAGGTTGAATCAGGGAAGAAGACAATGATACTTCATAGGACTAAGATTAGTGCAGTGTTAACTCTGTTCTAAAACAGATTTACCATCTCAAGAAGGTATGTCCTTTCTAATTTGTTGAAATTCTTACTTTTTACTTCCTTTGAGTGGATTCATGTGTATTTTCTCGATGGTATTGACATGGATAGTTTTAGCGGACTTTTAAGAAATATAATTGATAGAGAACAACTTTTTGGCTTGTCTTCCAAATCTAAATAGGTTAATTTGAAATTTTCCATAAAATGTTTGAGTTAATTCTCTTGTCTTCCAAAATAATTACATATTTCTTTATTATTTAAACACAAGGTTAGTGCTTATAATTTAACTAGTGGATGTATTTTATTGTTTTTTTATTTTTGTATTGATTCTTATATATTATTTCTCTATCTTGCATTTTCACATCAGGTTGTGTTTATAATTGATGTTGAGGGTGCGTGTGTCTGATGTTTTTTCTCTTAACAATTATTTTATTTATTCTCTTGATTTTTGTTATATTTTCTAAATGTTTTGTCATGTAAAAAATTTTCAATGGGTTATATGTGAGTTGAAATTCTAAGTTGAGAGATGTTTTTGCTAGCTTTATGCAGTTGTTTTCCAATTCTGTTTTCCTTATTCATATTGCTGCATAGTGCAATATTAGTTTAGTAATTGTCATTATTTGGAATTTTAGATGAGTAATATAATAATATTACCTATATTGTATGTTTTACGATCTTTTTAACTCCATTATGTTTTTCTTATTTGTTTGTGTGGATATAATTTTCCATAATATCATTTATTGTATGTCATCGAGATTAAATAAAAAAACGGAGGACACAAATAAGTGTGATTACGAGAATGGAGGTTCCTAGTCTATTGAAACAAACGAGAGTGTTGAAGAAGATGTGAGAAGCGATAGTCATAGTGAAAACTTAGAGGATGAAGTGAACAGGAGTACTGTCAATCTTACCCATGAACAAATAATGAGTATGAATTTTGAAACTATGGAAATTTGGGTAAAAGTCATGGGATTTGGAATAAGATGCAATGAAATATTTCGCAATAACAAAGGTGAACCAATTCGACAATGGTGAGTATGTGATAAGCAAGGGCTTCACGCGAAGAAACGCAAGAATAAGGTTAACCGAAAACAAGAAGAAACGGCAGAAACACGTACACATTGTGAGGAAAAGCTTCGTATTTATTTGGATATAGCAAGTAGTAGGTGGATTGTTAGTACATTTGAAGGAAATAACAATCATGAGTTAATGGGTGCCACCTTATTTGTTCAATAAAACATATAACCACTGCTGATAAGGCACTAACATCTACCATGCGTAGCTATGGAATGAAGCCTTCTAAAATTATGTCTTACATTGCTAGCCAAACAAGCGGGTATGAGAAAGTGACGTTTACGGGAAGGATTTGTACAATCACTTCAATAGGGATCGCAGATCTGAAGTTATGGATGGAGATTGTGTTGCAGCTCTTGGTTACTTATGTGCAAAAAGTGAAGTTGATCATATGTTTTATGTTAACTACAATCTTGTTGATGAAGACATATTAGCAAATTTATTTTGGACTGATGGAACAGCTCGAATGGATTACCAATATTTCTATGATGTTATTGTTTTTGACAGCACCTACAGGAAAAATATCTATTATAAGTCTTTGGTAATCTTCTCTGATTTTGAACTCCTTGTTAATGAAACTGAAGAGACCTACAAATGGGTGCTTAGATCTCTAACAGATGCAATGACTATCAAACATCTTGTTGGAGTTATTACTGATGGTGATAAGGCTATGTGGAAAGTTATAAAGGAATTGTGGCCTCAATCATGTCACCGACTATGTGCTTGGCATTTGCAACAGAATGCAAGGGCACATGTTCATTAAAAGGGGTTTTTGACAGTTTTTGCAAAATACATGTATGGAAAATTTGAGATTGAGGAATTTGAAAGGACGTGGACGGACATGGTTAATGACTTTTAATTTGAAAATAATAAATGGATTAGGAAGTTGTACAACAAGAAGAAGATGTGGGCAAATACATACCTTCGTGGGACGTTTTTTATTGGGATCAATTCAACATCACCATGTGAAGGTATAAATAGCTTCATAAAAGATTATGTGACTTATCTCCATAATCTAGTTGAGATACTTCGTCAATTTGATCAAGCCTAGCAACAGTACCGAAATAATGAATTCAACGTTGATTTTGATTCGAACTACCGCATGTCGGTGTTGAAGTCAACTCTTCATTGCATTGAAAGTAGTGCGCCTGAAATGTACACTCTTGATAAATTTAACGATTTTTAGAATCAAATCATGAAAGTTTCGGCTTGTATTGTCAATGAGACGAGCGAATAAAATGGGATTAAAAGGTGGAAGTTGACAAGTTTCGTTAAAGAAGATAAATCTTGAGAAGTATCACTGGACATAAGTTCTACCACATTTAAATGCTCGTGTTGGAGATTTGAATCATGTGGTATTTCCTGCTGCCATTTTATTTGCATTTTAAAGGAAGAACGTTTTCAGGAGGTGCCAAACAGTTTTATACTTGATAGGTGGACTAAAGTTTCTAAAACAATAAATTTTTCATTTGATATTGAAGAAAAAGAGCTTAACAACAATCAAGTGTCGATGTTGCGTCAAGGAACTTTATCAACAAGATGTAGTTGGATGTGCTTTCTTGCTGGAAAGTCCAAACATCACTTTTATGAGACTTTACAACTTGTTGAGAAGATGATAACGCCAGTTTTGCTAATATTTTATTCCCTTAATTTGAGCAATTGTATGTAACTCTTTGCTCTATTCTTAGCCTTTTGTTGTGTTTATTACAACTTGGATTTATTTGGAGTTTAATGGAAATAAAGGCTAATTGAATGTGTTTTATGATAATTTTGCAATTTAATGATGACCTTTGCACTTGATCTTTGGTATTTGGTGTCTGTGGTGCAGGTCATGGCAATTATTGGAGCAATGACCATCAAGAACAGAGTAAGAAAACAGAATAGTGGATTTCAACCCAGGGTCGTGCGCCCTGCACGACCCTGGCACACCTAGAGAGCCCCAGGGCTCGAAGCAGCTACAGCTCTCATCCCGCGCAAACCTAGTGCGCCCCGGCGCCACATATGCGCACGGGTGCGCACCTGCGGAACTTTGACAGCAGAGACTAATCTGCAAAATGGCGCAAGGGATGTAATTGCAAAGTCCCTGAAGTTGCTTCCCACACATAAATCAATGTTAATTCGTCCAGAAACAGATGTTCTCAGACCTAGACACTTGCCCTTATTTTATTTTAGGTTTTTACTCACTAGAATTCGTTTACGTTTGACTTTTACCTTGTTTTCATCCGTTTTTTATTTCGGTTTATTTGCTTCAACGTTATTCGTCAAGATACTTGGATTTTCGTTCTTTACTCTTCTCCTTTGACTGAGTTGTAAGTTACTTTTCAGATTTAATTCAGCAATGTTATTCGTTCTTCGTGAATTTAAGTGTTTTTACGTTATTTTGCATTAATCATTATTTTGTTGTTCTTTCTCTTTATCGTTTCTGATATAATTCCCTTTCTTCCATTCATATTCCCTTAATTCAATTTGTGTTTTTGCTTCTCTCCATGAGTAACTAAGTTTCTTGGTGGTTCATGAGAATGTGAGCACCATTGGGGTAAATTTAGGCTTTGAACTTCATTCTTGCATTGGTTCTCATTATCAATCCTATCATATAGTTTGAGATTTCAGATTGTATGTGTTTAACTGATGTTGTTAGCTTGCTCAATTGAGTTAGGTTAATGCATTTGGTATGTTTATGTGTTAGTTGATCAATTGATGCATGACATACAAGGATTGGTACATGTTTAGTTAATTGGCTGATTAGTCTCTTTAACTAGGTTATTGTGATTGGGTTTTAAAGGTTGTTGAAAACGAAACTAAAGGTGAGATCTCACTAATTAATCTTGTTCTAGGCAACCTATCATTAGAATCACAACAATAGGGTTAGATCTAACTCTAGCGTAATTAATCAATTTTTGCATTCTTTTGTAGCCAATGATAAACTCTCCAATGTGTGTTCTACCTCATGAATCACTGCTTTAGCATTCTATTTTAATTAAATCAGTTTTATTTCCTGCAATAAAAACCCCCCAATTTGTGACAATCATCACTACAACTAGTTCAGAGTATGACTCTCTTACCCATTCCTTGTGAGAGACGACCTAGGTTTCCACTACACTATAGTACACTATAGTAGGAGAACTTGGTTTATAAATAACAAATTTGTGGGAGTCACGACACTTATCTTCAGAAGAATATACCTCATCTTGAATCAGCTCAAGTAGATAAGTTGACATAGTGAATCTCGTTCTGTTGCAAGTGTAAAGGATCCTACATTAGTGGGTACTAAGGGTTATTTTGTGCATTCAACAACTAGGAAGAAAAATGTCGTATTTATGTTTATTGTGCAATAGACCTGCCCACAATAAGTCAACATGTATCAAACAAAGTGATGATCATATTTTGAGAAGTACTAGAATACGGGAATCATCTATAGATTCTGATCAAGTGGAAAGGATTAATGAAATCACTCTTTTTATCTTATTTGAATCTAATTGTGTTGAATAGTTTAATTATAATTTTTTTTGCTATTCTCTAGGACAAACTTGGTTCACCTTCATGGAGGGACTAAGTCTTCTAGTTTAGTTAGTTGATTATTTGAAGACAAAATGGTGAGCAAGATTAATTTTTCTTTTTTGTATAATCATTATTTGTTTGTAGGATGTTTTTGTACCTAGTTAACAATGAGAATGTGGTCAATAATTAATAACAAATAATGGTTAGATAACCTATGCTCTACAAATGGCAGGGTAATAATTGACATAGAGATATACGAGAAATTTGAAAAATTCGGTGGTTTAATAGCTGTGAAGAGACCTTTTGACAAAATATGCCTAAAACAAGGTAGAAAGCAACAAATTCATGGACTCTCATAGCTAGAGAGATTGCTAGAGGAGTAAATAAAAGCTATATATAAGTGCATAGCCACATACCAGATTCAGAAAAAAGCTGGATTATGTGACTATATATCTGCAACTTTATTTCTATTTCTGGTTCATAATTACATACAACTCTACCAAAGAATAAAATGACAATCACTGTAAATACATCTACTTCATCAAGCTAACTTAAGCATTCAACACAGAACAAACTGAAGAGAAAAAAAATTACTCAATCAATGGGATATATTAGAGTTATTTATATTTAAGGATATGCTCTAAAAATGAATGCGCTGCTATTCATAGTAATATCAGGTTCTAAATTAAGTAACATGCTTAGATGCTAAGGGTAAAGGAAGTGAAATAGTTCGCATTTTTTGCATCAACAAGG
Organism: Aeschynomene evenia; assembly: GCA_013621005.1. Taxonomy (NCBI): domain Eukaryota; kingdom Viridiplantae; phylum Streptophyta; class Magnoliopsida; order Fabales; family Fabaceae; genus Aeschynomene; species Aeschynomene evenia. The sequence continues at coordinate 17,374,214 of CM024267.1, read as the reverse complement.
TCTCTCACATCATAAAACTACCATTTTTCCTCTGGTGGGAGATGATAATGAGAAAAAATCCACTGGTGGCATCAAGAAAAATAGAGTTGCTCAGTGGAGCATATCTATGTGAAATCAAGATTCATCTATGACCTTTAGGTAGCGTTTGTTTGGAAGGGTGTCCAATACAGAAATATAGGTACAATACAATACAGTGAATTTTGTGTATTGTGTTTGTTTCATGGTGTAGAGAACTATTGTATATCTGTATATTTTCTGTATTGTTTTATAGTACAATATATACAATTTATAATAAAAGTCCAAATCACCCTTCAATTTTAAAAACCAATAATTCCTAAATTAAAAACCCTATTATTTATCTTCCTCGTTCCTTATTCAGGATACATGTATTCTAAGTTAAGAACCCTAATATTTCTCAGCTACATGGCAGCAGTAGCATCAACCCCCCACCCCCCCCCCCCCTCCCCCCCCCCCCCCCAAAATTGCTTTTTCAATTTTCAACTCAAACTCCAGCAGCAAAAAATGCAAAACCCAGTATCACTATGGAGCGCACACCTAAACTCTTGGCCTTCGATCTCCTCGCCCTCACCTAAACTCTTGGGAACAGTGACCCTTCACGACCACAAGCCACAAAAGTTCCTTCGCTCCGCCATCGATGACGGCACCGACTGCGTCCCCTGCATCCTGTGGCTCAAATACCAGACCTCGCCCTACATGGCGCGTCGCCGGAGCCTAAATGACGTGCGGCTGATGGCGGAATCTGTGTCGGGTTCGCAACGATGTGACGAGGGTGAGGATAAGCTGGTACAAGGGTTATAACTTGTGCATAGGGAAGAGAAGATGATATGATATTGCTCTGATTTAGGTTGAAACGAAAGGGGCATTTAGTGGAATTAGTTGAAGAATACAAGGTACGCTGGGTATACAAATTTTATTAAAATTCATGTATCAGCTCCTGTATTTTGTATTTTGTGTACCTAGAGTGAGGATACAAAATAGTAAAAATCTGTATAAACAAACATTTGAGACACAAAAATCTGTATTGTATTTTGTGTATTGTACAGCCCAAACAAACACTACCTTAAGAAACAAAATACGCTTAAGAAACAACCTCAACACAACAAATCTTAAGCATAGCAGTTCAGGACGTAGTCTAGACAAGTAAATGAGATGAAAATAAGTGACTAAATCAAGACCAAAATGCCTACTTTGTGGTTGTTCGAATGTCATTTTATAGTTAAAATAAGTTTTTTTTTTAATATGTTTGAGTAATATTTTTTAGTAAAAGTAAAATAATTAAAAAATCAGAAAAATATCTTTTTTCAGAAGCTGTAATTTCCATTTTCTAAAAAAGATATTTTTTATAACACAGAAAAGATGTTTACGATTAAGTAAAGATTTTTTAATATTACATCCAAACATAAATTGATTTTGTATCAAAAACGTTAAATTACTTCTACTTCCTCCAAAGATCTTATTTAAAACAATTATGCTATACGTACAACGAAATTAGCCAACAGATTAGCCAATCATTAAATGAACTATACATATAGTATGTATAATTAGTATGATTTGATCCACAAATTTTATTACATAATTAATGTTTTTATTTATAGAAAAGGAATTTTTATTCAAAATAAAAAACAATCATTCATAATCGTCTTGATACATGAAATAATTACACAGATCCTATCTCAAAACTGGAAAATGGATTTCATCATAAAAAAAAATCAGGTCAAAGTGGATACAAAAATCAAACCACTCAACTTTTGTCACATTTTGCAAAGAGTATTACACATGCTAAATAAATAGGATTACACATAATAAATAAATAGGATTACACATAATAAATAAATAAGATTATACATACTAAAATAAAAAGATTACACATACCAAAATAAAAGAATTACACATACTAAATAAAAATGATTACACATGTCAAATAAAATTATTACACATATCATTTAAGGCATAATACACATAACATATAAATAAATTACACATACCAAACAAAAGAGATTACACATACCTAAAATAAATAAATAAATATAGATAAATAAATAAAAATATTTAACAAATGCAAGGAGGTTAAATGGATTTTACTCCAAAAAAAAAAGTGATTAAATCGGTTTAATATATGAAAAAGAGAACAATATCATCGAATGGAAATATAGATGAATAAACAAGTAAACATATTTAATAAAATGTAAAAACTTTCAATGGATTTGTCCCAAGAAAAAAGAGATTAAACCAATTTTTTCACCTACTAATTACCTGAGGTTCCACAACAAATCAAGAAAAAATGGATGGTTTATACAGAAAAGGGATAGTTTATAACAGCAGCGCAATGCATTATAATAGAATAGTTACAGAATGATAGAATATTAGTATCCATTTTACACAAAATCAGAATTTATTGAGATTTATTCAATTTCAATTACCACAAAAAATCTTCAAAATATTTGATTTGAGATTTACTCAATTTTATTCATTATAAATTGCATTTATTACACTTAAATCTTTTTAGTTGCATTAAATTATTGGCTTATTGTTGGCTGAATATTGATGTACAAAGAAAGTTTTTCTATTTAAAAAGATCGATTAAAAAAAATCTTTTTCTTGAAACTCATCCAAACAAACCCTTTATCGGAGACATGGGGATAGCATATATGAAGCCTTGATATCAGTTCCTCTTTATTGATATCCTTAAACTCTTCCTGAAAATCCTCCGAACTAAAAGAGAAATAGAAAGTTCATAAGATGCTCACCTTTCCAGCATCAAGGAAGTGCATAAGAATAAAAAGTTCATCCAGATTATTTTCAAATGCAACACAAAAATTGGTACAGATTTTTTATTTTTCTTGAAACTAAAATATTTACACTTTTGCAAAATTAGGATCAAAGGCAACATAAATTATTATAGACTTTTTCTCATGAAAAATACAAAAAATCCAGGTAAAGCCAGACCAATAGATCCAATGTTATTGTGTATAGGATTACTTCTTTAGCACGCTACAACAAAAGCACAAGTCAGTAAGGAATCTCGAGGAGAAAAATAAGACATGCAAGAGCAAGACTAGTAAAAGTCATCTCAAACACACCCTAGTGTAAGAAAAACGATGAAAAATACCCCAAACATTTGTATCTTATGGCATCATTACCAGTTTCATATAAATTCATTTGGACATATGGTCAGCTGTTTGCAAATAAGCATCTCAAATGAAAGTTCTAGTTTTTAGTTTTTACTAGATGAGTTATTACTTATTAGAGTAAATATCCAAATCTATACCTGAACTTTTTTTTGAGTGTCCACTTTTGTCACTGATCAAATTTTATTAGTCCCGCAGTCCCTGAACTTGAATTCCATGAGACATATCCGTCCCTTCATTAACTCCCCGTTAATGAGTGACAGAGTAGTCATATGTGGACCGTTGTGCAACAGAGCTTCTAATAGGGGACAAATCAGTCCTCGGAGTTTCTAATAGGGGATAAATCAGTCCCTAGCACTTGAACCAAAACGATATCGTTTTGCAAATCTTCGATTACCTTCTTCTTCCTTACCCATTTGAAACCCTAAACCCCCATTGCAGACCCCCACAGCTGCGCCTCCATCCTCTTCTTCCTCCCTAGTTCTTCTCCCTCAACTTCCATTGAAACACCTCCTTAAAATGGAATCTTGAGGTTGGGTAGCTGCTATGATAGTGTAACAATGGAATCTTGAGGTTGAAAGATGTGTTTCAATGGAGGTTGAAGGAGAAGAACCAAGGAGGAAGAAGAGGATGAAAGTGTGGTTGTGGGGGTTTGCAATGGGGCTTTAGGGTTTCAAAAGAAGAAGGTAATCGAATATTTGTAAAACGACACTGTTTTGCTTCAAGGATTAAGGATTGAATAGTCCCCTATTAGAAACTCTGGGGACTGATTTGTCCTTTAATTGAAACTCCATTACACACGTGTCACTTAACGTCCACGACAAAGTTAACGGTCCACGTAGGACTATTCCGTCACTTATTAACGGGGGAGTTAACGGAGAGACGTATATGTCTCACGAAATTCAAGTTTAGGGACTGCGAGACTAATACAATTTAATCAGGGACCGAAATGGGCACTGAATAAAAATTCAGGGACGAATTTCAGTATTTACTCTACTTATTATATTGTGCACCAGCAACAGAAAGATAAATGAAAAAAATAACACAAGTATTTGGTAAACTATTTTTAATAACGAGATCATCATAAAAAAAAGTTGTCACTATTACAGGATTAATTTCTTTATGCTTTTATGAACATATCACACACAATTTTAAAAGATGCTTGAGGTCACCAAATGAAATTTGAAGCATTAAATCTTCATAGGGAAAAATTTAAACATGAAACTCAAATCTCTCCCACAAGCAGTAATAGTATATTCACCCAAATTTAAGTCAAAATCATATTAGGCACAATATGAAGTTTCTAAGTAATTTTGCCTAAATTACTCTTAGAAGGATTTTGAAACTTACAAAGTCCTTTAACATTTGAGGTAAGGAAAGTTCTCTAGTGTGAGACAAGAAAGTCCTTAGTTGAATCATTATTAAAAAAAAAAAAAGAAGTAAAATTGTGGTTGTTTTTTTGCAAATACTTTAAATATTTCAAAAGTTTTATCTTTATGAGCTATATATGAAAGTAACTCATATAAATCTAGAGTAATCATTCACAATAATAAGACAATAATGTTTTTCTCTAATAGAAGCATGTTTGGTTGGACCAAATAAATCCCTATGTAAAAACTCAAGTGTTCTGGTGGTTGAAATCACTTTCTTGTTACTAGCGACTCGACAAAAATTTTCATGCCTGTCAAGTCATTTTTTTTTAATTTTTCGATAAATATTTTATAAAATAATATTATTTAATTTAATTTTATTGATATTTTTTATAAAATAATATTATTTTTAATATAATTAAAGTCACTCAAATTTCATTTTAATTTATTAATATAAAAGATTAATAGAAAGAAAAAGAGATAATTTGGATGATAGAAGTTATAAATGATAGTTAGTTTTAAAATTTTTAATTTTTTGATGTTTTATTTACTCAATTTTTAGAAAAAAAAAGTAACTAACTTTTTAGAAATTCTCTTTATTAATAGTACTAGATGAAAGAAATATTGGTCTATTTTCCTTTTTCAATGATTCTAAGTGGAATCTTTATCACATATGATACATGAAAGTTCTTTAACGATACTTTTCTAAGAAAGTTTATAAAATAATGTCATACGTGCATGACCAAATTAAATTTTTTTTTTTTTTATAAATTGACATAGAATCTGATTAAATTAAAATTTCATACAGATAAAAAATCACTAATGAATAACAATTTAAATCAGTATATCATAATTGTTAAACTCATTCTATAAAAAAATATCAAACTCATAAGAAAGTTATAATCATCGAAAATATATTTCAGTAACAAAATAATTTTTTGTGAGGGAGTGATACTCCTTTTTTTTTTCCTGATTTGTATAACAACTTTTGTAATCTTGAAAATAAGATAAGGACAAAATATCAAATTGGTCCCTGAAAAATTATAATCGATCAAATTATTTCGGATAAATTGATTTTTTAAGAAAAAATAGATAAATTAGTGATGCATGAAAATAATTAAATTGATCTGTATAACGTGAGAATTAATTTATCTAACATAGAAACTAATTTGATCATGATTTTGTGGATTAATTTATCTAATTTTCTTATTCGAAAATCATATGAGTTTAATTTTGATGCACTGACAGTGTAAAGAAATTTTGAATTGTAGTCCAATCAAAATACTCTGTTTGTATGACTTTTCAGGTAGTAGGAGAGAGAAATCACAATCATAACTAACGTGACAATACATGATTGGATAACTATGTAAAAAAGTTTTACATTGTTTAAAAATTAAATCCAAATCATATTATGTAAGAGATGTATTTTGAATATTCATTTTAAAAGGATATGTAATAAGTTTTACATCTTGAATTCGAGTATTTTGATTTTGAATAAAAATAAAATGGTAAGAATTTGATTAGTGGCTGCTCATTGGCTCTCTCTTCTCTCTCTCTAAAATTCGCCCGAAATATAAGCGCACTTCCTCTCTCCTTTGTTCCCATCATTTACCGTCTTCCCCTTCCTCTCCCATTCATCCCCATTCCCCCACATTTTCATTGCGTTGCATTCCCAATCAAACCCTAGTTTCCCTAATCATGCATTCTCTCCCTTTTTCCCTTCAAATCATTCTCAATTTTCCTCCCTATCCCTAACAACCTCCTCCTACCCTTCATGCTCAACTCAACCTCCTCCATTCACAACTACCTGCCACATCAAACACCTTCTTTTTCCTCTTTTCTCTTCTTTTCCTTACCCCACCTGGTTGTTGGTTCCTTCCCCCATTCTCCTCTTTTTCCCTTCCTAGCAATCTTCCCTTTTGTTTTTTGATTTCTTCACTTTCCTCTTCGTCCATGTTCAATTCGTTCCGGGGGTGTGTGTTTTTGTGATCTCGTTCAACCCTATTGAAAACGGAAAATAGAAAATATTGAGAGCTTTGGTATTGCTGATTAATGATGTGGTTCTCTTGATTATTTGTTCTTTCTTATAGGGTTTGTGTTTGGTGCAGTGACGACGAGAAAAATAAAATGTCTTTGGATTCGTCGTTGGGATCGGCTCCTCAGGAGAAGAGTTCTTGCCCTTCTATCGGGTCAGTTTTGGATAACTATTTGATTAAGGGCTGTGGTCAATTTTGTAACTCTTGTAGCTTGTGTAGTTTCAATGGGAGCTTGGAAGGGAACCCGTGGTTTGAGATGATCAAGCTTGTGTTAGGTGGTGACCTTGACGATCATGATGAAGTGGTGGTTGATGATGATGATGATGTTCTTGATCTATTGCCCAGGGATCCTTTTGGGATGAACTTGGGATCTACCTTCACTTCGATCTCGGATTGGATTGAAGGTTTTGAATGGGGAGAGGATGGTGTGTCTGGAATTGGTGGAGCACATGAGAAGATTGGTGATCATCTGCACTTTTTGGGTCTGAGTTGGGATTGGAACGGCGTCCAGAATTTCAATTGGGAAAAAGGTGGCGATAAGGAGAACGGGATATCTGTTTCAGGAGATGCTGTTAATGGATGTCAAGATTTTGATGGTGGTGTTGTAGCTGAAGAGAATGCAGAGGAGTTTCTGACTGTGAGCCACAAGAACATTTGGATTTCTTCCAACGAGGCTGAGAAACCCCAAAACTGTGCTGAGATTGATAGTGATGACCAAGGAGGTGTCCCCCATGATGCATTTTGTTTTGTGTTGGGTTATCTAGGTATCAGGGACCTTCTTTCTGTTGAACTTGTTTGCAAATCTTTGTGTAATGCTGTTAGAGGCGATCCTTTGCTATGGAGGACTGTGCATATTGATCAACCATTAAATCGGAGGATTACTGATGATATACTTGTAAAGTTAACCAGCAGGGCTCAAGGCACTCTTCAGTCCCTGATCCTAGTCAAATGCTTTAATATAACTGACAATGGTCTGAGAATTGTTCTTCAAAGCAACCCAAGAGTGATGAAGGTTAGTATTTTTTTAACATTACTGGAGGGAGTGTGTGTGTTGTGTATTGTGTGTTAGTGATGAGTTTTACAACTTATGTATGTGGTTATGCCACTGGTCTGAAGAAGGTAAAGTTATGGCACCGAGACAAGATGGGAGGGTAGTTTCATAGCTAGAGGTATAGAAAGACCTAGAAAAATGGTAGGCATTGTTATTTAAAGTGATCTATATGCTAATGGAGTAAATGTGGACATGATATATGATAGATCACCCCCACATAGTGGGATAAGGTTTAGTTGTTGTTACAAATACATATATGGTACTGGTATAATTTAGGTTTCCCACTGGTAGCATTTTGAACTTATTTTTACTTCAGGAATAATACTGATTGGCAGTATCTTATGCCTTGGCTACTTGAAGGTCTGCCAGATCTTTATGTATACCGTAGTTTAATCAGTACTGTTAAATAGCCGCTATTGCGGCGCTATACTGCTATTGTGGTGTGGGAATTTAATAAACTGCAACATAAAAAGCGCTTTTTCTTTGGTTTCATGATGCGGGCAATAGCGGCTGCTATTTGTCATGCGGTGTAGCGGTTGGAGCGGTGCATTGCGGAATTAATGCCAGTTTTCCATTTTTTTTTTGAATTTTTTCTAAAAAAGTGGACAGATTTTTTTTTTGATTTTTTTTAAAAAGGTAACAACTAATCCGATTCCCAAGAATCCTAATATTTAATTTACTTGTTTTAACCACAATCCTTAATATTTAATTTACTTGCTTCGTTCTCTTATTCTTGTCTTCTTCTCCATTCTTAAAAATCATAAGTAGCCGCTTCCCTTGCTTCTCTTCTTCTCCCTCAAGGGGCTGGTTCTATTCTTCTTCTCTTAATTTAATAGCACTGATCGCCGACGCCTATAACCATTACCATAAGCATAATAGGAGACCTGTCTTGTCTTCCCTGCTTCCCTTTTTTTTACTGCAGTCCTGCGCATTTATTTTTCTTTTTGGTCGGTCCCTCCTCTCACCTCTGTTGCTGCTGGTGTCTTCTTCCTCATCTTCTTGTGTTGCTGTTGTGTCTTCTACTCTTCTTCCTCTCAACAATGGCAGAGGCAGAGCAGAATACCCAAGCAATTGCTCCTAACTGTGCAGACCCAGGGTTGAAATATTGTCATCCTGCAGAAGAAAATTCAACAACTATCCTTAGGTGCAACTTTTGTTCAAAGGTTACAAGAGGTGGTATAACAAGGGCCAAAGAACACCTAATGGGAAAATTTGGCAATGTCAAGAAGTGTCCCAAGTGTCCACAAGAGGTTAACGATGATCTATGGAGTTATTTAAAAAGCAAGAAAGTTCAGGAGCATGCTGAGATTCATGCTAGGGAGTTGGATGTTGAGGATATAGGATTCTTCTTATCTGAAGAAGATACAGAAGGATTGGAAGAAATACCAAAGCCAAAAGGGAAGAAGAAGGGTGTTCTAAAAGCCCCTATGGACTTATTTGGTAGGAAACCAGAACTAGCAATTGGGAAGACTAAGAAGGAGAGGATGAGACAAATGAATATTAGGGAGGCATGTGATAAAGAAGTTGTTGCTAGAGTTCACCAATATATTGCTAGATGGTGGTATCAAGCTGGCCTTTCCTTCAATTCCATCAAGTTGAAGAGTTTCCAAGATATGTTGACTGTCATTGGAAGCTTTGGTCCTAATTTTTCGTCTCCATCTTATCATGACATAAGATTTCCATTGCTCAAGAAGGAGATAGAGTACACCAATGAATTGTTGAAGGATCACAAGGAGAATTGGTGAAGACATGGTTGCTCCATCTTGTCTGATGCATGGACTGATCGTAAGCAAAGGTGCATCATTAATTTCTTGGTGAATTCTCCTGCTGGGACTATGTTTGTGAAGTCAGTTGATGCCTCTAACTTTGTGAAGATAGGTGAGAAAATATTTGAGCTACTTGATTCCCTTGTGGAGGAGACTGGGGAAGAGAACGTTGTTTAAGTGATAACAGACAATGGAAGCAATTATGTGTTGGCAGGGAAGATGTTAGAAGAGAAAAGAAAGCATCTCTTTTGGACTCCTTGTGCAGTCCATTGTTTAGATTTGATACTTGAAGACATTGGCAAGATTCCTTTGGTGAAGAAGACTGTTAAAAGGTCAATTTTCCTTGTTGGCTATATCTATAGCCATTCAAGTACCTTGAGTTTGTTGAGACGTTTTACAAACAAAAGGGAATTGATCAAGCATGCAGTTACATGGTTTGCTACTTCTGTTCTTTCATTGGAAAGACTTCATAAGGAGAAAGGAAATATCAGAAGGATGTTTACATCGGAGGAGTGGACAAGTAACAAGTTGTATAAGGAAGCTAAGGGGAAGGAAGCTACAAAAGTTCTCCTTATGCCTTCCTTTTGGAACCATGTTATTTACACTCTCAAGGTTATGGCTCCTCTTGTTCGTGTCCTCCGACTTGTTGATAGTGAGAAAAAGCTTGCTATGGGTTATATTTATGAAGCAATGGATAAAGCAAAAGAAGCCATTAAGAAGTCCTTTAACGAAAATGAAAGCAAATACAAGGATGTGTTTGCAATCACTGATAAGAGATGGGAGAACCAACTTCATAGACCATTGCATGTAGCTGGCCACTTTTTGAACCCATAATTCTTTTATGATGACCCTGAAATTGAGCATTGTTTTGTGTTGACCAATAGGTTGTATGACTGCATACGGAAGTTGGTACGTGACACTGAGGTGCAAACAAAGCTACTAGCTGAACTACCATCTTATAAAACTGCTAGTGGTCTTTTCGGATCTGACTTTGCAAAATCACAAAGGAAAACACTTTCACCCGGTGAGAATAATATTCTTCTTGACATTTTAGTTCAATTTAGTTATTTTTCTTATATAGTCTGACATGCAGTGCATCTGGATGTGAAAGAAATTGGAGCGTATTTGAGCAATAAATAACAATTTTGAGCATATTCCTAATTTTTTACATTTATAATAACAACCGATCTCACTTAGATTGTAATGATATTTCAGATTCATTCCAAGAAGAGGAATAGGCTTGAGCATAAAAGATTGCATGAGTTGGTTTATGTTAAATATAACCAAGTTCTCAAGCAAAGATATAATGCTAGGGATGAAATTGATCCTATTTCACTCGATGATATTGATGAGTGTAATGAGTGGTGTGTTGGAGAGATGGATAATGATGATGATGGAGCTGGTCATGAGTTGGTTTTTGTAGATGATGATGATCTAATTTGGGAAGATGTGTATAAGGCTTCTGGGCAGAAGAGCCTATAAGATATACTAGGAGGCAGCAATCTAAGAAAAGAAAGGAACCTTCAAGCTGTGGTGGTACAAGTGCAGCGGCTGCAAAAACTTCCAAGAATACCAAGGGAAAGGCTGTAATGGTTGAAGAATAATCAAATTTTGAAGATTTGGAGGACTTAGAAAAGGAAGAAGAAGCTATCTTTGAAGATTCAGATGGAGAAGAGGAAGAGGGATTTGTCTCAATGGAAGATAATGAGAACGGTGATGATTACACTGAAGAAAATGATAGAGTAGATGGAATGCTCTGCTGACCAAATTTTAGCTATTTATTATTTTTAAGATTTTTACTTTTTACTTGAAATTTTGATTAGTTTTTAAGTTTTTTGCTGCTGATTTGGATTAAATTATTCTTTAAATTTAATTATGATTTCATATTTTACTTAATTTCATACTGTCTTATCATTATTTATTATAAATATGTACATATGTATAGACCGCTATACCTTCCGCTATAATCCGCTATTATTTCATAGCGGAATTTTGGCTGACTGCTAATTTCTGCTATCCGCTATTAACAACACTGAGTTTAATATTAGAAACATACAAATGCTTGTGTTGCTTAGCCAAGGTTAACCATCTGGTAGTGGGTACTTGAAAATGGATTTATTGTTGATCAATCTACAATATCTTTTGTAGTATTCTTAAGGAACAGCTTTTTTAATGTACATAAAAGCTTGAATTTATATGAAAGTGACATATCTTATGATTATACACATGATCATATTCGTCTGAAATGAACTTACAAATTTGCATGCACCTTTTTTCAGCTGATTGTGCCAGATTGTGTTAGACTCACAATTGAGGGCATCTTATTCCATTTAAGGTTTCTAAAGTCATCTGGAACACCTGGTATAAAGCACTTACGAGTTCGTGGACTTGCTGGTGTGTGTTGTGTGACAGAACAACAATTTGAAGAGTTGATGGAATTACTGGGTGCAAGCAAGTATTTGCAACAGAGAGACCAGAAGCCACAGTTCTACGGAGGAGGGTATTCACAAATCATACAAGAGAATGGCCGTGCAATTGACGTAGAGATGTGTCCAAGATGCCAGAAGCTGAGGCCTGTTTATGATTGCACTGCTGAGAGTTGCCAAAAGAAAAATCAGGCTTCTCAGTTGTGTAGGGGTTGTACAATATGCATAGCACGCTGTATCCATTGTGGGCGGTGCATTAAGGACTGTGATTATGAAGAGGTATTCTGTCTGGAATTTCTCTGTTTGACTTGTTGGAATCAGTTCCTGCGTTATCCAGATAATTCAGTGGAAAAAGAAGCCACATGTACTATTATTAGTCAGAGGACCATGTATCAGTTTTGTCTCTATTGCTAATGGAGTATACCTGGTCTATATGACTTTTCGGTCGAACTTGGATCAGAATCTGCACCCTTAGCTGTCTGGTTCCGATGTGCAAACTTGAGCTGATTTTGCCTTTCTTGCTTGGTGATGGTCATAACTAACATTAAGTTATCAGATTATTGGAATTACTCAGCACCTGAGCTTCAGTTGCATAATGAGCAGCTGCTGAGCATATTCTTGTAGTGTAATAAAGATGGGGGAAAACGAATGATTTGGAGGGAAAAGAATTGTATTATATAATGAAAAAAATAGAGAAAAGCAGATGAGTAAAACTGTTGAATGTATTATGATGGATCAAGGGAAAAAGGAGTTCTCACATATAGCATTTTGTGACCTAGAGCAACATCATGATATTTTGCCCTCTGCAGTGGAACTCGTGTCGTATTTCATTGAAGTGAAGAAACATGTAAAGGTCTTGATGCTGCTTGTGTATAACTTTTTCTGAACAAAAGTTGCTTCATGATATGGTGTTATCACTGCCTTGCAGGCTGCAGTGGAATTTCGTTCATTTGAGGTGAGGAGTGTGTTTTTCGTGACAGTTGTTGTAATTGTTCTGTATAACTTCTGATCTGAAGAAGGGTGGTATGCTGGTACTTGCAGTGGATCTTGTATCCAAGTTTATCGTGGAGAGAAATACATTACTGTTGATTGCAATTTATTATGCATATAAAGAACGATGGAAGCATTTTAAAGAGAAGTAAGTTTGGCAAGCACAATGCTCTGGCATATCTGCGATCGAGGATATTAATTCTCGGTTTGGATCTTTCCTGGAGTGACAAATTCAACCATCATATTTGGTAAGATCAACAAATTCCTGCACTACCATCATATTTGGTAAGATCAACAAATTCCTGGAGCAATGAATATTTCCTGATTGATGTGTAGACGAGTGATCTATCAATATGCGATTGCCTTGGATGATATCCAATAAGGTAGCTGTTCTATTTTCCCTCCAAAATAATGAGACGAAAAATAAATACACCTGTTTCCTCTGCATGCAAAGTCAATGTAAACTTTCTTGAAGTTGAAACCTGATCCTTGTTGGTAGAGACAGGCGATGCTTGACTCTTTATGATAATGAAATGGAAAAAAAGTTCCAAATGTGTTTACACCAGCTGTGTAGCATAATCTGCTTAATTGTATCTGTTTCTTTTTATTTGTTTCTTCTTTTCACATCTGCTCTTAGCGTAGTTGTCTTTTACATTCATCTATTCTCCTCTTTTGGTTTATGTGCATATGCCATACTCTGATATAATAAGAGTGAAAATTAGGGAGTGGATTATCTTCTTTTCATGTGTTTATCCCCACTTTACTAAGGGATGGGAAAAAAAAGAAAAGAAAATCGCTTAAGCGGAGTCCCATGGAGATTATCCGATATGGAGACAAGGATGTGGACAAGTTTGGCCGCCACATATATATATATATATATATAACCTTAGCATTCTTTCATTTTTAAATTGTCCTTTATTAGATTTGCATTATTGAATGCTTTTTCTTTTTCTTTTTTGAATTTGGATCATGTTGTGTTATTAATATTTGTCCTTATGGGTTATGGATATTCTTATATTTTGTATTAAGGTTTCAAACTATTTTTTTTTTCCTCTTGGTTTTTTATTTTTCAATAGACCTGTGGTTATCTGTGTGGGATCAAAATCCACTCAAGAAATGATTACTGGGGACCCCATTGATATACATTGCAATCCCTTGTGCTCTTGATTTACTTCTTTGCATAGATTCTGCAGGACTAGGCTCAATCTAATATGTTGTGAATTCACATTACGAAAATTTATGCATGTATTCTGCTCTTTTGTTCACATTTTAGAATTCCATGTTAATATGTAATGTTTGTAGTATAACTTGGGTGAACCCAGCATGCATTAATTATCTCTGCTATTTCCCATCACATGATCTTGTCACAGAAATCTGGGGTGTGCATTGCATGAGCAAATTCTGGAACTTGGATAGTGTAATAATGCTGAACTCTAATGTAATGGCTTACTGAAGTCTAATACTGAACTTTTAGTGCATTGACATCTGCTTCAAATTCTTGATGATTTGGTTGCTTGTATGGTGCTTGATCCTGTTAAATGCTCCGTTATTATGATGTTGCCAAATGCAGGAGTTATGAATGGAGCATTGCTTCTTATACTCCAACAAAATATACATTGGGCTTACTCCCATTAAAAGATAGAGAACAAGGAGAATAAACAAAAAAAAATAAGAGTTAATTAGTTAGTTATTTACTTACTCATGTATGTAAAGAGTACATAAGAGTAAGTATTCTGTATTTCTAGTATACATGGAGAATTATTGTTATGAATGGCCAAGTTGAGTCCTGATGTTATGTTAGGGCCTCATACTTGCAACATCAGAACAATTAATTCTCCAATTTGAGTCATTTTGAACTAATTATTAAGGGCTACACTTTAATTTCATTACTTAATCTTTTCTTTCAGAATATCATAAGTGGAAAATACATAAGAATTTGTTTTGAAATTATAATTTGTGAAAATTAAGGGCAATTATTATACACAAGTGTTATATACATCCATGCACCATACAATAAAAGATTCATGTATAATAGATACAAATTCAACTTATATTCAATGTAAATAATAACACTACACGCATGTCCATCCCACCATCCACATAACAACCTGATTTGATTTCAAAATTTAAAATTTGTTACGATTTGTCTGCAGTCAAATGTCGCTATAGTGACTCTAGGTCGCACTAGTGACCCGATGTCTGTAGAAGTTGTAGACATGCCCAAAACGTGGCGTTGTAGTGACCCTGGTCGCTCTAGCATTAGAGCTCTGCAGAAATTGCAGAAAATCGTGTCTCTGCAACATTTGGCACGCCAAAATCATTTCTATTCATATCAATGCGTCATAAAACACATCAAACACATCAGACAACAAGAATTTATAATTTAGAACCACAATTTCATACAATCCCATTTTAGGTTTTATAAAAAAAATCCCAAATTAAATTGAAATTTTAAACCCCTACTTCAATGGAGTTGGAGATGTCATTGGGCTGAATTTCATGGGATTATCTTCCTACTCATTCTTTTCTATATGGAGGTTGAAAATGAGGCTCCCTTGTTGCTCTAGGAGTGGAGAAGAGGGGGTGATGTGTGTGTTGTTGAGAGAGAGTGAAAGTGCGAGTGTGAGGAAGAGTGAAATTGGGTGTGTGAGTGAGAGAGATTTGTGAAAGGCTTAAGAGATTGGGGTGGGATAGTTTTGAAATTTTAGGAGAGTTGTGGGGGTGTGAGTGTAATTTAAGTGAGGGGTCAAAGTGTAATTCTGAAGAAGTTGGGGGACCTATATGCAATTATCTAATAATTAAAAATATTTACTAAAATGACTTATTTCACTTTTAAACTCCATTTAACTAAATTTTCATACATAAAGTACATTTTCTATTTTTAGTGTACAAATATTACATATATACTTTTGATCCACCTAATTACTTAAGATCATTTTTATTTTGCTGTAAACTAACCCACATCATGCATGGAACTCATTCAAGACCCATGAAACTCTTAGGGTTTAGGGTATACCCTTGAATCATAAACCAATCATCAATGTGGTAAACTTAATCATTGCAAGTATCATCGTCACATTCAATACAATTAACACATACACTCAAAATACATTCCCATTATGTTCTAACATATGGTACACATACATATACTTTATCATTTAAAACATTCACATAACACGTACACAAACTCTAGCTTGTTGTTCTTAAGAAGCAGCGGAATTGTTAGTTTTCGAAACTAAGTTTCTCAAGAAGACAGAAACTCAATGTTCTAACACTTAAATTCAGAACCTTTTCTTCTTGGTCAGAAACTGATTTAGCTTCTCACATTAAAATGTGCAGTTTAAGTTGACTAATGAGAAAGCTATAAAACACTTCAAACTTAAAAAGATAAGAGTTACTCTCAATTGACTTCTAAAGATAACTTCCAAAAGCAAGAATGAATAAGAGCTTCTCCAGTCTGAGAAGGTTCTGTTACAAAGGTTCTGAAAAATTCTAAGTGCTAATCAAGCTAGTGATTTGGCAGAGTTTTATCACTTGCAATCTTAAGATTTTTCGTTATTGAATCTGCTCTAGTCTTCTAGTATTTATAGTAGTGTTGTAGGGACCATTTGAACTAGAATTTTAAACTTTTGTTGATGTGTCTGCTGACTGAGCTTCTCAACAACGACTTCTGTTGAAGCGAAAATCTTTGGATTTTTTGACAGCTACAACAGTGCACAATGCTTAATAAATTGTCTCTTTCATTGGGGAAAGCTCTTTGCATTAGACCTCGTAGAGTTGGCTTTTTATGTAGCCTGTAACATCCTAAGACTACTAACCAATTTTACACAGATTTTTTTTGTTATGCGATGAAACAATTGAGAAATAATAAATCGAAGCGAACAAAATAATGAAATAGGAAATAAACTGAAAATAAGATCATGAAATAAAACTTGAAACAAAGTGGCATGGCCATTACAAAGTACCAAAAGATCCAATAAATGTCTCAAAATTTAAATGTCAAATGGTCGGAACACAAAACCCAAAAACATGAATAGAGATAACTGCTAAAAACAAAAGATTGAAGAATTACGCGCCTAGACAAACATCAACTGCAACATTGTCTCTCTCCTCAGGGTTCTCCTCTAACTCGTATGTAACTACCGACTCTGGCTCACTATCTGACACTGCCTCCCTGTCTTCCAGAATATAGTCCAGTACATCATCTGGATCGACCCACAAGAATGGGTTCTCCATAATAACATCATCTAGAAAGACTGACTCTTCAGGCTCAGGCTCCGGTGCAGGTACAGGAGCAGACTGTTAGCTCTAGAACCCTTCTGTAATATTTTGATTGATAAAAAATCATTTCTAGTGATAAAGATTTTGATTGAAAATACATATATATCTCTTGTAAAATATATCACTTTTTTCAGAAGCATGGTAGATTAATATTCGAGCATTCAAAATTAAAGCTTAAACAACTAGGATCTAGACTTCAGAAGCACTTTAACTTGATAAGTGATTAAGTCTTAGACCTCACAAACATATAAGAATCATAATTAACTTAGTTTCATGAAAACAGGAACATAACATGAGAAGCCCGCTTAACTAGTTCAGAAGAACTATTAGATAGTCACACTCACACATATTCAAAAGTTGAACCATAGTCTTTAAACATAATAAAATTTATTCAGAAGCATCTAAAACATGTTTTATAACTTCAGAAGCTAGTGATAAATCTCATTTTCATTAAAACATGTCTTCAAAAGTTTAGTGTTAATCAATGCATACAAAATGTTATTGTTTAAATGTTCAAAAGCTGCTATGTCATTGTACAATTAACTGTACTAGTTCAGAAGTTGTGAAATGATTTAAGAATTAATTCATAAGTGTTTAGTATTATATTCTACACAGGTACACACTTAGAAAAATCATTTCTAAGGTATTTCCTTAAGTCTATACCGTTTATACTTGATAATATATTTTAATCAAAGTGCTCCACACGTTTGTTTCACACGAAGCATAGAAAAGATCAAAAGGAAGCCTTAGTGCGCTCTTATATTATTATTTAATTGCTAATGACTTAATTCTAGCAAAAGGTTGAGACATGTTGCACGATTTATAGACAATATACCCGAAGGAATAAAAACTAAACATATTCTGTGGATTAATGGGAAAGCATGCCTTGAAGATAAGCTTAGTGGAACAATTTATCTTCTCAAACTTCATTCCACTGCACAAGGCATCCACGAGAATGAATTGCTTCAAGGATCAAACAACTACATTCAAAATATTCATTCCAGGAGGATATTTAAAGAAGCTAGATTGAATTTGAAGAATGAACAACAACGAGACACAACAAGCAGTGTATATACAACTCAATATCAATCGAGCAAAGCTTTAAACACTCAAATCATTTTTATTGTAAATCATTTAGTGTTATTCTAGCCTCTGCACTTCTTGTAAATCTTTCTTTGGAAAGATAAACACATGTATTGTACTTAAACTGTCAACCATGCTCTAGCAAGTACATTTAGGAGTGTAAATCAAACTTAGTTGCATCTAAGCTCTCAATTTGTGATAATTACGAGTCTTTGGACTCTGAATCCTTCATTCTAAAAAGAGAAAAGTCTTTCTCAAGTTGAGAAAGCAAGTGTGAAAGTCCAACTTTTGTAAGAAGTGGCAGAAGTCCTTCTTGGGTAAAGAGAGGGCAGAATTCTTGCTTCTGAAGGAAGTGAGCAAGGAGGTTCAGCCTCTGAAGAAGATTGGCAGAAGTCTTTCCCTAGGAAGAGGGCGAGCAAGGTTGTGGATTGAAGAAAATATCAATCCAAGTGTTGTAATTTTGATCAAAGTTAGTGGAACTCAAATTAGTTGGTTTGAGAACTGAATGTAGGTATCAGATTGACCAAACCAATATAAAAATAGAAGAGTAACAAATTTTTAACTCAATCTCTTTGAATTATATATTTATAACTATTATATTAATTGACCATTAATTCAAAGGCAATTAAGTGCTCAGAAGCATCTTGAAACTTAAACTCTAAGCTAAGATTAAGTTAGCCTCTGAAGCTACCTTCAGAAAATGAAGTTACTTTGAACTTAATATCTTAGTCTCTGAACTAGTTCTGCTGCATCTTTAAGTGTTAACAAACTTCTTAACGCTTGAAAAGACTATTTATTTATTTAAGAAAAAATTTCAATAGGTCAAGAAGCACGATTCAACTCCCCATTCTCGTGGAAAACACTATTTTTTATTAGCATCAGAGCTCGACCTTGGGGTTGAGCAACTAACATTGCTACGGAAAAGATCCAAGGGAAAAAAAAGGGAAACAATGGGCTCAAACAACATGTTTCTTCCAAAAGGAGCCTCACTTAACAGACTTCTAACATTTGATGGGCATGACTATGCCTATTGGAGAGATAGAATATAAATGTTTGTGCAGTTTACTAATCTTGATCTTTGGAACATCATCATGAATGGAAATTATGTCCCCACTTTGGAGATTCAACAAACACAAGCTCAAGCTGTAGGGGAAAAACCTAAAACTATAACAATCACCAGATTCATTCCAAGGAATGAATGGACCCAAGCACACAAGGAAAAGGTACAACTAAACTTCAAAGCAAAATACCTTATTATGTGTGCACTCCCAAAAACTGAATATGATAAAATCACATCCTGTGATATGACTCAAGATGTAAGAAAAGCTTGTTATTCTCCATGAAAGAACAAATCAAATAAGGGAAACGAAGGTCTCAATGCTAGTTCATAAATATGAAACCTTCAAGATGCTATAGGGAGAAAATATCGATGAGATGACCACCAAATTGATCTACATCACAAACTAGATGAAAGCTTTGGGAAAAACCTATACTAACTCAGAAATGGTAAGGAAAATTCTCAGAAGCTTAACTCCTGTTTGGTGACCAAAAGTCACAGCAATCCAAGAAGTTAAGGATTTGAACACTCTTAGCCTGGATGCTCTCATTAGGTCTCTTAAGACTCATGAGATAGTTGGAATCTCAAGAAACCATTATTTCAAAAGCTCAGAGGAATATGGCTTTAAAGACCACTCATAAGAAGCCAAAGAAGACAAGATTCCTCAAAGCCTCTGAAGAATCAAATCCTGAAGCTCAAGACTCTGAAGAAGATTCTAACAACGAAGAACTTTCAATGCTTGTAAGGAGAATATCCAGAATCTAGAAAAATAAAATAAAAAAAATTCTCCAACAAAAAGCCATTTGTAAAGAAAGGTGAAAAAGGAAAAGGAAAGATAGAGACTGTGATGTGCTACAATTCAATGAAAAAGGACATTAAAAAATGGATGTCCAAAGACAAAAACATCAAGCTCCAAGAAAAAATTCTTTTCAAAGAAAAAGGCAATGACTGCTACTTGGAGTGAAGATGAAGATGATAATGCCTCTGAAGATGAGGACCCTAATGAAGAAGCAAATCTCTGCTTCATGGCCAACCAAGAAGATTTAGAAGCTGAGGATGTCTGCTTAGAAGCTGAAGATGAGGTAAATGAATCTGACTTGGAATTTACATTTGAAGAATTAAGTGAATTATATCATGATCAACTGAATGACTCAAGGAATTTAATTGCTCATTACAAAAATACATCAAAAAAGTTAAAAGCTTTGAAAAATGAAAATGAGCAATTAAAATATGAGAATGAGAAGCTAAGAACAAATGCTGAAATCTTGAGAAAGGATTTCAAATATTTTTTTGATAAACTCGCAGCCTCTAAAGGTGCCTCTGAACCTTTAAAAAAATGAAAGAAAAGATTTTAGAACTAAAAAGAGTTAATAGTCTTCTCACTGATGATTTTTCTAAATTCCTTGTAAGTTCTAAGGCTCTGAACCTTTTGCTAGGGTCTCAAAGACCTCATATGTACAAAGAAGGTTTAGGATATGAAGCCTATGATCAAGATATACATTTACTTAGTCCAAAACAAAAAAGATGTAATGTATGCTGTAAATTTGTCCATGGCTCTGAAAGATGTTTTAAATTCAAAAGAGGAAAAACATTTGTCAATAGACAGTATAAACAAAAACTAGCCTCTGAACATTTTAAGCACCCTTAGAAGTAAAAAGGGCTTGAGAAAACTAACCCTCAAGGACCCAAGAAGATATGGGTACCTAAGTACTCTCAACTGTGTTTGTAGGAATGCTCCCACTCTCAACACCTAGATGAGAAGTGGTATATGGACAATGGTGGCTCTAGGCACATGACAGGGGACAATAAATGGCTCAGAAGCTGAAAACCAAATAGTGGAGGCTCTGTATGATTTGGAGATGGTGCTAAAGGAGAAGTCAATGGAATTGGAGATATTGGTAAAAATGATACACACCAAATCTCTTATGTTTTATTAGTTGATGGACTAATTCATAATATTTTAAGCATTAGTCAATTCAGTGACAAAGGCTTAAACGTAGAATTCTTTGCAAAATATTGCTCTGTGATTAATCTAACAGCTAACAAGGTTGTTCTAGAGGGCAGAAGGTTAGGAAATACATATGTTATTTACCTTGAGGACCTTCAAGACCAAGATGTTAAGTGCTTAACATCCATTGAGGATGACAAGTGGCTCTGGCATAAGAAACTTGGTCATGTACATATGAAATTGCTCTCTGAACTCTCTCAGAAGGAACTTGTTATGGGCTTTCCTATAATTAATTATAATAAGGACTCAACTTTGAAGGTGTGTGTTTGCACGAGAAAGGATGGGGGTTGAATCGTGCTTGATTTTTTATAATATTTTCCCAAAAGAAAATAACTTATTTTTGAAAACACTTCTTAGAAGGAAAGTCTTCTAATTGGCAGTGAAAAGTCTTTCTGAGAAAGTAAAGTTTCTGAGTAACTTTGCTTTCTTAGAAGACCAACCTTATGAGTAAGTGTATAAGCCTTTTATAAAAAGAATTCTAACTTCCTCTGAGTTCGTTATAGAATTTGTAAAAAGAGGTTGATTTCAGTTAAGTGTTTTCTTTCGTTTAAACAATTTATAAATCAGAGTTTAAGGGAAGAAGAAAGTCACACACACGAATTTTATATTGGTTCGGTTATAACACAACCTACTCCAGTCCTCAACCTCCTGTTGAGAGTTCTTATAGATATTCTTCTTAATGTGTCTTCTCAAGCAGCTACTAACACAATAAAAGATTAGGTACCAACATGAGACATCTGCTATGATGGCACAAGCAATGGAGGCTAAGCGGGCACCTCCACCTCCTGTGAACCAAGAAGTCCAGCTCTATAAGGACTTCAAGCAAGGAGACCCTCCCACCTTCATGGGAAAGGTAAATCCGGACATCATTGATGAGTGGATTCAAGGAATCGAACAGGTCTTTGTTGATGTGCCATGTTCGGAGGCGCAAAAGGTCAAGTTTGCTACTCGACAGCTCAAGGACCAAGCGGAGTCCTAGAGGAAGGCAGTCAAGCCTATTCTGCAGCCTAATGAAGAAGGTTTGGCTTAGGCAGGTTTTAAGACAACATTTTATGAGAAGTATTTTCCATAGAGGTTGCATTATGTTAAGGATAGGGAGTTCCTAAACTTGGTTCAAGGAGATATGACGGTGTTGGAATACATTGCTAAGTTTGATCGTCTCTGTCGACACTCCAATACCTACCGCCACAATCCGGATGAAGCTTGGAAGTGTGTGCGCTATGAGCAAGGTTTGAAGCCAGAGCTGAACGAGTGGGCAATTATGCTCCACATTAGGGACTATGCGACTCTAGTGAACAGGTGCTTGGCTCAAGAGCAGAGCATGATGAGGAGAGCAACCGCTAACCGAGAAGGAGCCAAGCACAAGCATCAAGAGGAAGAGACTTCGGGTCAAGCACCACAGGGGCAGTACGTTTCCATCTTGGAGGACATGCTCTGAGACGCCCTCAACGGTTCCCACCTTGGCATCATCAGCCTAGGGGAGCTGCTCCTTGGATTATGAATCCTCAGTTCCGCCCTCGACATCCTCAACCTCAGCTGCAGCTAGCCCAGATGAGGCCCCAACAGTAGCAGCAACAACAAAGGCCCAAAGGGGGGAGGCTTGGAGAGAAGCATGAGAGGCTCCCAATGCAGTATATGAACTACCCTCAATGTAATAGATGCGAGCTACAACACATGGGAGATTGCCCTAAGTGCTATACCTACGGACAATGGGGACACCTTTCTCGTTGGAGCCCTGGAGGAGGTAACCAACTCCCACAGGGTCATGCACGTGTTTTTGCTGTTACACCCAAGGAGGCTCGAGCTTCAGATGACCTGATTCAAGGTGAGTGTATAGTGTCAAGTATCGCCTTAACTGACTTGTTTGATTCCGGTGCGTCACATTATTTTATCTCTAATGCATGTGCTGAGAGACTTGAGTTACCTATTACCACCTTTCCGTATGTTTATTCTGTAGCTACCCTAACCTCAATTCATGCCACTACCTCCACCTGTATTTTAGATTGCCCTTTTGAATTGATGGGCAGGGCCTTTATATCAAACCTGATTTGCTTACTTATGTCTAACCTAGATGTGAGTCTAGGAATGGACTGGCTTAGACTCCATAACGTTACCCTAGTGTGTGAAACCAAAACCATCTTATTCCCTGAAGACCTTGAAAAGCTAGACGTGGGTAGGTGTAATGACCTAGAACCTTTCTCTCGTTTCCATGTGACCTTGTACTGTTGTAGAGTGGATACCACGGAATACACTATGTTCACCTCGGGTATGGTCAGTAAGGAGCAAGAGATCCAGACCATTCCAAGGGTTTGTGATTTCCCTGAGGTTTTTCCATAAGAGATACTCGGTTTCCCACCTGAAAGAGAAGTGGAGTTCTCTATTGATTTGGTACCCGAAGTGGGACCTATATCTATTGCCCCTTATCAGATGGTCCCGATTGAGCTCATGGAGTGAAACATGCAATTGGAAGAGTTTCTAGAGAAGAAGTATATACGCCCGAGTGTGTCACCATGGGGAGCACCAGTGCTGCTCGTGAAGAAGAAGGATGAAACGATGAGGTTGTGCATAGATTACCGGCAGTTAAACAAAGTCACCATCAAGAAAAAGTACCCTCTGCCGCGGATTGATGACCTTATGGACCAGTTAAGGGGAGCCTCTGGGTTTTAGAAGATGGACTTGTGGTCCGGTTACCATCAGATCATAGTATAGGAGGCTGACATCCTGAAGATGGCTTTTAGATCTCGATATGGATACTTGAGTTCGCAGTTATGTCCCTTGGACTTACAAATGCACATGTTGTGTTTATGGACTACATGAATCGAGTTTTTATGGAATACTTCTTGGACAAGTTCGTTGTAGTATTCATAGATGACATTCTTGTATACTCTAAGACTGAAGAGGAGCATGCTAAGCACTTGAGGATAATGTTGAGCATCCTAACCGAGAAGATGTTGTAGGCTAAGCTCTCCAAGTGCGAGTTTTGGTTTAGAGAAGTCCAATTTTTGGGACATGTGGTATCTTGGCAAGGCATAGTAGTGGACCCCGTCTAAGGTAAAGGTTGTGATGGAATGAGAGAGACCAACTTCAGCAATGTTGGTTAGGAGTTTCATAGGAATTGCAGGGTACTATCGGAGGTTTATTCAAGATTTTTCCCATATAGCATCCCCGATGACCAAGCTAACTAAGAAGAATGCATTGTTTATATGGGATGAGGCATGTGAGTAGAGTTTTCAGGAGTTGAAGAAAAGATTGACCTCAACACCTATCTTGACTTTACCATAACAGTAGAACAGAGCATTTGATCGTCGACGTTGACTCATGAGTCATGATTACAATTGTATCATTTAGTTTATTTGCTATATGATTAATAGTTAATAAAAACTAACCACTTGAATAACAACTTCGACATGTTATCATCAAAGACAAAATGCTCAGTTTCAAGCAATAAAAAATAAGGGTTGAAGAAGATAGACATCAACAGTGATATCAAAAGAAAAAAAGAAATGATTGTGCAATATTTTTAAAGAGAAAACCAATACAGGGGAGTGAGATCGGATCTCTCTTTATGCTTTAGCCTTCAAGTCAAGTTCTTCGCTTGGAAAATGTTTCAAGTCGAAAGAGAAGAGGTGTTTTTATGTAAAAAAAAATAAACAAGGAATGCAGAGGGGAAGAATATGGACGATCCCTCTCTCATTTATTTCAAAAAATGCCAAAAAAAAATAGGGTTTATTTTGAACCGAGTCCAAATGATCCGACCCATTTGGCGTGCGACCCTGGTGCTTTGTGTATCACACTTATGTAATACAAATCGTGATTCTAGCGATTCATCTACGATCCAGTCATGATAGAAAAGACATTTTCGATTCTTCATCCGATATACACCGCCGGTCTTGTGTGCCGCATCGTATCGCATGAATCATATATCGATTCTTGCGATACTAACTACATTGTTCATGACCTCTTACTCTTACTGGCATTTGCCTTTCACGCCTATAACCATCCCGCTCTTGTCGTCTCTCATTCTCAGTGTCGCGCTCACCGTCTCATCATCAAGCTTACAATTGTGCCCCTCTCACTGTCCAACCTGTTATTTTTAAATAATGCAATTTTGATTCTAAAAAAACTGTATTTTAAAGTAATAATTTAAAAAATGAAATAAGCGAGCTAGCCGTAAAATGGATTGGCCTAGACTTTTCAACTCTCTAATTTTTTGCGGGCCAGACTGCCATGCTTTTAGTGGACTTTTGGCCAAGTGGGCTGACCCGGTTTGACATCCCTAGTTTAGTGCATATCTAAGTTAAAATCTATTCCAGTTTTTGAAGTGATCTGAATATCAATTTTTAGCTTATTTTTCTAGCATGATATATTTGTGTCAGGTATAGTTTTATCTATACATACAATTATATAAAGGAGATTCCAAAATGTAACTACATTTTTTGTGTCCACTTTTATTTAGATAGTTACTTTTTTAATATAAAAATAAAACTAAAAAATAAATAAGAAAAATAATCACCTGTAAACACCTAATCACCTCTAAACACATTTAATTATTTTTGGTAGACAAAACACATTTAATTTAATTATAAAATATTATTAATTTTATAAATATAATTTAAATAAATAATATTACTAATTATATTAATAACTAAAAAATAAAAAAAAATGTGACTTGATAGGCCAGTACAAGTCGCTACTTTTATTATAAGGGTGATATATTTTTCCCATATATTTTTACAAGAGAAATACTTGATCTACAATAAAAATTCAGCCAAAACAGTTAATATATTGTGCACAACATATATAATATAAAATGCACAACGTATATTACATGCAATGCATAACATATATCACTTATTGTGTATAGCATATATCACATATTGCAGCACCATATTTCTTTACAACATGTAATATATGTTGTGCACATCATGTGATATATGATTTGCATAACATATAATATTCATTGTGCAATTTATATTATATATATGTCATGCACAACTTATTAACTGTTTTAACTAATTTTTTGTTGTGCCTCTAAATGTTCTTTCTATAATGTATGATAGATTAATTTTGACATGTATGGTTATATTATTTATATTATAAAGATTAATTGGAGAGGTAATCTTACCAAAAAATTTGAAGAGGTAAACTTTTGTGAGGCGAAAATGAAGATTCAAACGTCTTTCAATGGCAACATAAAAGTAACTTCTAATGCTTGCATAGTTTTAAAGATTATCCACACATAACAGTGATACAAAAAACCTTTTCATTTACGAAACAAATCCCAATGACAGTGTAAATCTGTAAGTGATTACTGAATACTTCCTTGGAGCTATTCCTCAATAGTGATAACTTGAACCCTCACTCTCAAAAGTCAAAACCTAGAACGATGAAAACTTTCTCCTCAATTCATCCACACCAGCATTTCCCTGTAACAAGAGTTTACACTTCCATCACCACAAGGTATTTTATTTTTTCTGTTTTGAAATATTTTACTCCGTTCCCCATTTTCATGCTTTAAGGTCCCTTTTTATATCCACATGCTATGCCTAGTATCTTCAGTTCATTTATTCGTTGGCCTTTCAATTTACATATTTTGATTTCTAAACCCCAAGAAAGTAAATCATGGGAAGAAGCAATTCCTTGATAAAAAGGGTTTGAATGAAGTTCATGGGGGGTGCCTAGGTTTGTTACTTTGTGGATACACACTAGGGAGCTTGGGTATCTTTCTCTGAGAATCTGTTGCTAAAACCCAAATAATGAAAGCTTCTTAATACCACAGTCTATACAACTATGTTTTATTTCTTTTTATTTTTTATTTTTTTGTGGTTCTGGTTTCACTTTGTATTAGCAATGCAAGGATTTCCATACTTTACTTTTTTTGCCCTGAAATTCTAATTGCATGTCTATAGTAACTTGAACTTTTCCCCTTTGTGAAGATTTTGCATCAGGACTCAAATCTCTTTTCCTGAAAAGTCCTTTCTTTGCCAGGCAAAATCTGGTAAGCATTTTCTTCTCTTTATTTTTTTTTCTTTTTACAATTGTTATTTTATTTACATACAATTCTAATACAGAAATGCTACTCATACATATGTTTTGAGCATACACCCATTTCTCCACCCATTCAAATGTTGCCAACGAATTCATCAAATCTGTCAACATTTGAATGGATGGAGAAATGAGTGTAGACCTAAAATGTATGTACGAATAGCATTACCCATTCTAATAAGTGTATATATTTTTTTTCAGGCACAGATGGGTCATTAAACGTGAAAGTGATGCCTCCCACTCTGTTAGCAGCAGAAAAGGAAGAAGCCAAGGCTGTATTGACCTTGTTTTTTAGAAAACAAGGCCTGAGCAATGTTGTTGCAGCAAGAACCATCAACAAGTCAGATCTTTTCATTGATCACCTTGTCTCGGTGCTTCACTCTAAACACAAATCTCGGTATCTCGTAGGTTCGGTTGCAACACATTAGTTACTACTGCTCCTTCATAACTTTCTTCCATATTGAATCTTACTAATCACAGACTTCTTGGCATAAACAGGGAGAGAGCTTACAACTCTTGAGATCAGGGATGCTCTTATCCCATACCTTGAATCCCTTCTCGAAGAGCATGGAGACACTCTAGTGGATGTAGTGGAAAGCTATCCAGACCGTTCTGTTAAGGACAAATCAACGCTGCGGATTTCTCCTCCTAGTCCAACAATAGACTCTAAGAAGCTTAAGGCTGTGTCTCGAGTGAGTGAGATGGACACAACAGCTGGCAACCTTCGCCCTCATATTGTCTATCTCATGGAGCTTGGTATGAATATTGAGCAGATTAAGAGCATTATACGACGATTCCCATCTTTTGCTTACTACAGCTTGGAGGGTAAAATTAAGCCAGTTGTTGAGTTTTTTCTTGAACTTGGAGTGCCAAAAGAAGACATTCCCACCATCCTCACTAAAAGGCCTCAATTATGTGGGATCAGTCTATCAGAAAATCTTAAACCCACCATGAAGTTTTTAGAATCTTTGGGTGTCGACAATAAACAATGGGCAAAAGTTATCTACCGCTTCCCTGCCCTTCTGACTTATAGCAGGCAGAAGGTGAAGGAGAGCGTAGATTTTCTCAATGAATTGGGCCTTTCAGAAGATAACATAGGTAAGATCTTAACTCGTTGCCCCAATATTGTCAGTTATAGTGTAGAGGACAATCTCCGACCTACTGCCAATTACTTCCGTTCTTTGGGTGTGGATGTTGGCATTCTTCTATTTCGATGCCCACAGAATTTCGGTCTTAGCATTGAGGCCAATCTGAAGCCTGTAACTGAATTTTTCTTGGAGAAAGGATACACATTAGAAGAAATTGGGACCATGATTTCAAGATATGGAGCCTTGTATACCTTTAGCTTGAATGAGAATTTGATTCCGAAATGGGATTTCTTTATGACCATGGGTTACCCAAAATCTGAGTTGGTTAAATTCCCTCAATTTTTTGGATACAGTTTGGAAGAAAGGATTAAACCAAGATATGCTCGGATGAAAAAATCTGGTGTAAGGTTACTGCTGAACCAGGCTCTATCCCTATCTAGCAGCAACTTTGAAAAGGCCTTGGAAAAAAAAATGAAGAAAAATGCAGTTTGACCATGAGTCATAGTAGCAAAGTTTCCCTTTTAGATAATGAAGATGAGACTTTCAGGCAATGTCTCAGACAAGAGTTAACCCAATTCCATGAGTTTGTGGATCATCATGGCCCTATAACAGCAGGTTTACGTGTAAAGTTGCACTTGTTATCGAACGATTTTTAGTCTATATCTTCGCAAAATGTTTGCTTGTGCAGTCGTGCTCATTAATTTAAGTACATTCGTGAGTTGCTCAAGTTCTAGAATAATTTTGGAGCATGTCAGGTCCTCAAACCAAAATTTCCAACTGGGCTTTTGACATGAAAGGCTTGATCAGGGTGGTGGTGGATGGCCCTAATGGCGAGTGTGAGATGTTTACACGCCCTGGTAAACTCAGTGATTGCTTTCCTCAGGCATATGCAAATGAAGGAGCTGCTAGGTTTGCTCATGGCGGATCCTATCCTCCAGATCTAAGTCTTATTAACAAAAATAATGTCAGTTGTCTGCTAGTGATGTCTTAGATTTTTCTACTGTATGCAATTCAGAATTTTCTTTACCTTTTGTATTTTCAGGCTCGTCACAACTATGTATTTGCTCTTCTAAATGGTTATGGTGTTAGTAAATTCTCTTCTAAAGAATTCCTGAAAAATTGTGCATTCAGCAATCAGCAGAGGTTGTTAATTGCGAAGTAGTTGTTGAGAACCTGTTGTAAAGCTTTTTGTGTCTATGAAATCTGTGCAATGAATATAATTTGTGGATTTGTTGGCTGTGGATTATTAAAGGAGATCATGCTTGATTTTATTGCCATGATGTTTCAGCCCAAAATTTAGTATTTTGATTAAAATCCAAATTCGTAAACTAATGAGAAGATTTAATATGAAAAAATAGTTTATATGCATGAGCAAAATAAATATTTTAGAAGAGGAAGAAAAAGGAAGAAGCAGGTAGAAGAAGAAGAAAAAGAAGCAAAGCATTTTCAAGGAGAAAAAAAATCAAAGAACCCAGCCTAAGAAGTGTGACAAGAACAAGTTATGTCCTAGTTCAATGTCTTGTCAAGAGGGATATACATACACTCTGACCCTCCAACTTGGACGATTCCTTAGTCATTTTCTATCCATTTTTCAGCCTTGAGCCATTTGTCTCACATCTTTCAATTGGATTATTATGATATAGCTATGACCTCTCAAGAAGAGGGGGTTAAATTGGGTGTGAGCAATTCCTTTAACTCCGCAAGTTTACTGCCAAATTCAAAAATCAATCGCTTGCACTGTGAATAACTTGTTTCTTATCAAGTTTCTTAGACTTGAAAGACTAGATTAGTTCAAATACAATTTATATGCACATAACAAATGAACTAATTCTATCTATAATGTATGTTGTATGTGTATATATATGCAGTGGAATAATATCAGAGTTATATCACAACAACAAGTTATTCCAAATACAAGAAATTATTAAGATAAACACAATGTGATCTTTAATCATACAAGCATCAACACAATTTTCTGATTAAGTTTTTGAACCTCAAATGCATTCAACTCATACTCTTTCTAAACAAATTATGAATTAACTTTCTAAAACAATAATAAACTTTCTGAACAAAGACACTAACTTTCGGAACAAAGTTAATAACTTTCTGAATGAATTAACTTTCTGATCTTCCCCTTATTTCAGAATTATGATTCAAATTCTTATGTCAATTTTCTGAAACCATAAACAATCAATCACACAATTATCACATGCAAAAATTAAAAGTTTAAAGGTTTAGAAAACACACACACGATTTATACTTATTCGACTAAATAATGTCTACATCCAGTTCTTCAATCCATAGATTGAGTTCTACTATGCAATCATTTCAGAAATATTTACAAGCTCGATATGTTTTCAACCTTCTTAGGTTTTCAACAACAATGATCACCTATCATTGACTATGAGCCACACTCACACGATTTTTCTTTTTTTTTTTTTTGCTCCACGAAACCCTTCTGAAGTTGTCCCCACTGATAATGCTCATTTTGTTGATATATTATTCTCCATATTTGAATATTACATACAATTCTTGACTCAATTCATAACCTTTTGTTATGATTATTACAACTTTGACTCACTTTGGTTTTATTGATACAAAGGCTAAATGAATGTGTTTTTGATGTGATTGTAATTCAAGATGACATTTGCTCTTGATTTCTTTGCTCTTGATTTCTTGGTATTTAGTGTTGTAGAACAGGTCATGGCAATAAATGGAGCAATAGACATCAAGAACAGAGGAAAAGTGCGAACTAGTGAGTTGCTGATGCAGGATCGTGCGCCCCAGCCCAAGATCCGCGCTCGGGCTCGCGTTGCTATCCTGAAAGTTGAAGCGGAAACCACAACGCTCCCCAGCTTGAATATTGGGCCCCGACGCGAGTCTGCAGTTTTAATGCTGAAAGCCCCGATCTGCAATTTCTCTTGAGGGACTTATTTTGCAATATTATAATAGTTGTCTACCATATTTATATTACAATTAGCTCCACCTAAACGACAATTAGACTTATACCTCCACGTTATTTTAAGATTTTTACTCCATTAAAATTTGATTACTCTCCATTTAGTGCCCTATTTCACTCTTTTATGCATTCCGGCTTGTTTTCGGTTCAAGTTTTGTTCGGAACAGATTAATTCCGTGAATTTCACCTCACTTCTGTTAGCTCCAAGAAGGCTTTAGCTCATCATTGAAGGTTTTGAATGATAAAATTCTTAATTAAAATAAAAGTTTTAATTTGATTGGACTAATGGTTTGTTAAGTGTGTTTTAGGATTTAATTTATTTGATAAAATAAAAAGACACATCTTGACCACCATGGACCATCAAAAGTGGCGCAACATACAAGACTTGGAAGACAAGCAATTCTAATTTTTGAAGACCAAGTCAAAACTTTTCTAATTAAGGAAAGTTTTGTTGGAAGACTCTATGATTTCCCAAAAATCTATTTATGGAAAGTGCATGAATTTAAATAGAAAATCTCTATTTAATCATTCATGTATCTTAATATATACAATATATATATTTTTGAAATATAAGAATTAAAATAGGAAATCAAAATCAAATCTCTATTTTACATTCTCTCTCCTAATAAATTCGAAAATTATTATTATTATTATTATTATTATATATATATATTTCGAAAATTAAATTAAAATAGAGAATCAAAATCAAATCTCTATTTACATATTATCTTTCAAGATTTCGAAATTATTTATATATGGGGGAAATCTAGAAATATCTTGTATGGAGATTTAAATGCAAATTATTAAATAAAAATAATTATCTAGAATTTATTCTAGAATATATTTTGCATTAAAGTAACAGAATATTTTTACGGACACTTTAAAAAGATTTTGTGAGCCTCCTAAAGATTCTATATGAATCTACAAGATTCCCGGAAGATTCCATGCGGGACCAGAAGATTCTGTTGAAGATTCTACACGAAGTTAGAAGACCTCAGAAGATTCTGTCAAGAATTTCAAGTCTAGAAGATTCTGTGAAGATTCCAGAAGATTCCCGAAGATTCTATCAAGATCCCGAAGAATCTCAAGATTCCAGAAGAATCCCAAGCCTCAAGATACAAGATTCAAGAATTTCCAAGATTCAAGAATCATCCTTCAGAAGGTTCCCTGGAAGACCATGTTTGGTGTTTTAGGATTTTCAAAAAATGAGAAATTGTGAAATCCTAATTTGTACCAACATGGAGGCACACTTGTGGAGCAAGAAAAGCTAAAAACCCAAACCTTTCTCTCTCCAAAAGTGGCACATACAACTTGCTTGATTTAACAAGATTGTGTGAAAAAATGTTGAAGCAATGCACACTACAAGATCAAGGCACAATTCAAATTCAAGGGCCAAGATGAAGTTTCCTCTTTTCTAATTCTTGGTTACAAAGTTTCCATATTTAAGATCAAATAATAACCTTTGGATTAAAGGAAATTATTTGAATCAATGGCCAAGATGAAACTTCCTCTTATTTGATTTTTCTATTTTTGGAAGATCAAATTTCAAATCATATCAAGGAATTCTCACCATTGGATCAAGAGATTACAAATTCAAATCAAGGGTGGAGATCAAGCCTATGATTTTTGAAATTGAGGCTCTCTTTTCTCTATAAATAGAAGACCTCAATGCCCAAGAATTCAAGAGACTACCCAAGCTTACAAGTGTCAAAACGCTGTCGAATTGAATCCTTATTTCTCTTCATCTTCAACCTCTAAACCTCAAGTTCTTATTTTTATTTGGGTAAAGGTTGTAATTCTTAAAAGAGTGAGCTTTATTTGTTTATCCTAGCTTTGCTAGTTATTTCTTTGAGAGAAAAATCCATCAAGGTTCAAACTTAGTTGCATCGAAGTTCTTGATTGGTAAAAATCACATCTTTTATACAAAGTCCTTATTTTTGTAAGGCAAGAAGTCCTTAGAGGGTCTAAGGCAAGGGTAGAAAGTCCTTCGGTGTTGAAGGCAAGGATTGAAGTCCTTTGGAGTTGCCAGAGGCAGTTAGTCACCTAGTTGTGGTGCAAGTGAAGTCCTTTGTGGTTTTCAAAGGCAGTGAGTCACCTTGGTGAAGGTGCAGGTTGAAGTCCTTTGTGGTGTTGCAGAGGCAAGAAAGTCCACCTAGCTGTGGTGGTGATAGTGAACTCTCAGGTGAATCCTGGGGACTGGAGTAGGCACGTTGCCAAACCAGTATAAAATTTTTGTGTGTGCTTTCTCTCTTCCCTACTCTTTTATTATTATTATTGTTTTTACAATTTATCATAGCATACACATACATATACATATTGCGCATACATCATCATCATTAGACTAAGTGTTGAAGGTTAAAGTTTTAACCTTTATCATTTAGAGGACCTTGAAAGTAAATATACTTTCAAGATCTACAAAAGCCTTGTCTATAGGCTAATTTCTGTTTATTACTAACAAATCGTTTCTGTTGTGCAAGACAAGTTTATACTTGATCTTTATTTTTAAGTAATTTTCAGAAACAGGATTTACTAGTTGAAACGTGATTCAACCCCCCTTCTCACGTTTCACTACCTTCAACTTCAGATTGGTTGTAAATTTAATTCAGTTTCTTTCTAATACATCATTATTCGTTCATCCCCAATTCAATTGTTTTATGGTATTTTGGCTTCAATCTTGTTCTACATTAGTTTTTGTTACTCTTTATTGTTTATTTTTTATTTATTAAGATGTATTTCAGCAATATCAACTTATTTCATATTGTGTTTTCATTCTATCTCATGAATTGCTAATTCTCTTAGTGGTTCATGAGGTTATGAGCACCATTGGGGTAATTGTGGCCTTGAACTTCATCTTTGTAAAGATTTTCGTCATTAATCTAGTCATACAACTTGAGATATGCATGATTATGGATATTTCAGATTGTGTGTGTTTTAAACAAGTGTTGTTGACTTGATTAAGTTAGGTTAATGGACTTGCTATGGTTAATTTGTTAGTTGATCAATTGATGCATAAACTACTAAGATTGATGTATGGTTAATTAGTTAAGGTGGCTGATTAGTCTCTCTAACTAGGTTAATGGTACGCTCTGTCATAGGCTTGCTTCCCTCTAAACAGGTCTTTCATAGATAAGGGTCTAGTCTCACTCCTTCTATCGAAGGGTTTTCCCTCTATTTGAATTTTGCTTTCTGCTTCAAGTTCGCCAGCGATGGGATGGAAATCTTTCTCGACTCACAGATAAGGGATATATGATTCCCGAACCAATTAATTGGGAGCTATTAGAGCGGGATCCACTTTTTGGGGAATATCAGTCGAAGCAATAACAAGATGGAAATAAAATGGCTAGGGGGTATCATACAGATACTAAAATGAAAGAAGTATTGTACTGCTATTCGCGATTGGTATTAACGGTTATTGAAGCAAAACTAAAGGTGAGATTTCACTAATTAATCTTGTCCTAGATAACCAATCATTAGAATCACAAAATTAGGGTTAGATTTAACTCTTGCATAATTAATCAATCCTAGCATATTCTTGTGGCCAATGATAAACTCCCCAATGAATGTTCAACCTCGTGAGTCACTGATTTATTATTCTTATTGAATCAATTAAGTTTTAATTCTTGAACTTAAAGCCCCCAATAATTATGAAACCTTCACTACAACTAGTCATTGTGTATTTCTTTCAATAGTCATTCCTTTGGGGACGACCTAGGTTTCCACTAAATTGTATTAGGGGTAAACCTAGTAAGATAACCTCACGTGATAAGATAACATGACATGATAAGATAACATGATAAGATAATATAATCTAGTAATTAATATAATCTAGAAATTAATATAATCAAGTAATTAATACCACCTAGTGAGTTAATATAACCTAGTAATCAGTATAACCTAGTGAGATAATGTAACCTAGTAAAACAAGATAATATAATCTAGTAATTAATATAATCTAGAAATTAATATAATCAATTAATTAATATCACCTAGTGAGTTAATATAACCTACTAATCAGTATAACCTAGTGAGATAATGTAACCTAGTAAAACACCATAACCTATTAGGATTCTGTGATACCCCGTATCATAGTACCCCTTAGAAAGTGCTTTAATATGGTCTAAGTATGTCTAAGAAAGGTTAGAAATGATGTTAAAACGTGTAAAATGAAGAAAGCACTGATGTTGTCAACAGGTGGCGGCTAGCGAGAAGATGATGGCGGCTAGCGAGCAGGTGCGCGCTAGCGAGCATATTATGGCCGCTAGCCAGCAATTTCCCGCTAGCGAGCAGATTTTGGTGGCTAGCGAGCAGTCAAGTCCCACATTGCTCAAAACAGCATTTCAGCTTCCCCCATCCCCCTATATATATGAGTGATTAGTATAGTTTTTCCCTCACACCTCATACTCCTGCCTTATCAAAGCAGTGCTTTGGGCGTCCTTTATATTAAGAGGAACTCTGGTGGAGTGTGAGTCTGACACCTTGGGGATATCTCAGTCAGAGCAAATTCCCGACGGTGAGTGAAAAGACGTTTTTGCCCCTGTCAGCGTGCTGGTCGCTAGCGAGCTGTGAGTGCTCGCTAGCGAGTGTGCCATCGCTAGCGAGAAGGTATTACTCGCTAGCGGAGGTTCAGTGCGCAACCTAGTTCAAGTTTTGATTTTCTTTTGTGCGGTCCTGATGGGTCTTTTGCACGCCAGGTGCAAACGCGGTGCCGATAGCTGGAGCCGGAGCTAGCGGTGCCTTCCAGTCTCAGGACTTTCCAGGTGAGTGGAGGTTTTAGGGTGGATGTGTCGTGGCTGCCACATAGTAGCATTTGTATATGTTTATATGTTTATATATTTATATTTATATGTTTATATGTTTATTTTTATGTTTATGTTTATATTTATGTTTAGGTAAATAATATGATAGATAGATGCTTAGGTAGTTAATATGATAGGTCTATAACGTGCTTAGGTAGATGATATGATTAGGAAAAACCTGCTTAGATAAATCACATGCATCACCTAGTAAGATAATATAATATAGTAAGATAATATAACATAGTAACATAGCATAACCTAGCAAGATAACCTCACGTGATAAGATAACATGATAAGATAATATAATCTAGTAATTAATATGATCTAGAAATTAATATCAAGTAATTAATACCACTTAGTGAGTTAATTATAACCTAATAATTAATACAACCTAGTGAGACAATGTAACCTAGTAATAAAACACCATAACCTATTAGGATAATATAACATAATAAGATAACGGAGCTCATTAAGATAATATAACTTAGTAGAATAACGTGACCTAGTAAGATAGTAAGCCCCAGTAAGATAACACGTCTCAGACAGATAATATACCTTAGACAGATAATATACCTTAGAAAGATAATAAACCTTAGTAAGATAACGTACCTTAGTAGAAATGTTCCCTAAAGGATAACAGGTCTTAATAGAGGATATGCTCAGATAGATAAGTTCCCTAATAGATAACATAACAGGAAAGAGTGAATGGCTTCTAGGTCCCTTTGTATTGACGT
The DNA here is from genome assembly GCA_013621005.1 of Aeschynomene evenia. Classification (NCBI taxonomy): domain Eukaryota; kingdom Viridiplantae; phylum Streptophyta; class Magnoliopsida; order Fabales; family Fabaceae; genus Aeschynomene; species Aeschynomene evenia. The sequence continues at coordinate 17,337,375 of CM024267.1, read as the reverse complement.
TACAGCATTATGATGTTATGCGTTATGACTATATTTATTATATGTGTTATGATTATTCCTATAAGCTTGAATGATTTATGCTATGCTATGCTATGATATGAAACATGTTAGAACCCTATGATTTATGATCAGAATCATAACATGCAGTGTAAAGTAGAATGATTGTAGAATTGTGTGATGACTGTTTACGTAGTTTGCAAACCGTCGTAGTATGTATATCAACGCTATAGCCCGGATGCAGCTCCTGGTCGAGTTTAGCCGTGACATACTACCACGAAGCGCCTCGAGTCCCACCCCAGATGCAGATACAGTATGACTGGCCTCACCTGCGTGGTTGTAGAGGTCCAGATCACAGGGCGGCTCGTGTTCCGTCATATGACCGCACCCTCGTGGTAGCGAGTCACAGTTATAAGTTACAGCAGGGCGGCTCGTGTTCCGTCATTTATCAGTTATCAGTTTAGCATGGGGGCTCGAGTGCCGATATCTCCGGCGGTACGCGTCCGTCGTCAGAGAGGTGCAGCTACGTAGATAGGACAAGTATATGTGATTGATAACATGACAGTATGTGTTGCATGACATGCATGATACCCCATCACTGAGCTTGCGACTCACTCCCCGCATTTTGTTTCAGAGTTCGATCAGGAGGCAAACGAGGAACCGTTGATCCAGTAGAGGTCGGTTGCAGTTGATTTCCTTGGTGAGCTCCGCATTTTCCGTGGAGTCTTAGCAGTCTATGTTTAGTTTATGTCTAGTTTATATTTCACAGTCAAATCAATCATGTATAGTTTTGCTCCAGACTTTAGAGGTAGGATTCCCTTATCAGTCAAGTTATGTTTCAGTATACTGAACTAGTATGTATGTTTCAGATTAATACAGTTACATATATGATATATGATTATCAGTTAAACAGTTATTTCAGTTATGTCGGTTATTCAGTTTATTTAATGGTTTATGCATGTTGTTTAGCCCTTAAGTTATGCCCTAGTAGCGTGTTCGTTGGGATAGAGCCCTTCGCACGGACACCCCTCAGTAGCGGGGTGTTACAGATTTCCTTTAACAGTTAAGTTATGTTTCAGTATACTGAACTAGTATGTATGTTTCAGATTGATACAGTTATATATGATTATCCATTAAACAGTTATTTCAGTTATTTTTTCGGTTATTCAGTTTCTTTAATAGTTTATGCATGTTGTTTAGTCCTTATGTTATGCCCTAGTAGCGTGTTCGTTGGAATAGAGCCCTTCGCACGGACACCCCTCAGTAGTGGGGTGTTACAAAAAGTCATGATTGTCATGTGTTTATGGAGTGTTTGCTTCCGGTTGCCTTCCGAGAGTTACCTTTACATGTGTGGAAACCATTGACCGAGCTTAGTTTGTTCTTTCGTGATTTGTGTTCTACCACACTTAGGTCCCATGATTTGGAAGTCATGGAGCAAAATATTCCTGTAATTTTGTGCAAGCTGGAACGGATATTTCCCCCCTCTTTTTTTTTTTACTCAATGGAACATTTACCTGTGCAATTGGCTTATGAAGCGAAAGTATGTGGGCCGGTTCAATATAGATGGATGTACCGCTTTGAAAGAAATATTGCCACCTTTAAGAGAACTGTCAAGAATCGAGCTCGTGTTGAAGGGTCAATATGTGAAGCTTATCTATCAAAGGAGACATCTTTCTTCTGTTCATTTTATTTTGAGTCACATGTCCATTCGAAAAGAACAGCAGTAGGCCGCAATGATGATGGAGGTGAAACTTCATCTCCGCCTACTTTGTCTGTGTTTAATCAACCTGGACGTGGTGCCGGTAAACCTACAAACTATTGGCTCACTGATAGAGAAAAGCATGCAGCGCACCTACATGTTCTCATCAACTGTGATGAAGTGGAACCTTATAGAACGTAAGTGATATATCTAATTCATCATTTCAATATTGTTTTTGTACATTGATAAACCATATTTTCATGCTAATTTTTCCTCATAACTTGAATGATTGTGTGCTCATAATTATACTTAACTTGATTTCTTACGCTATATTTGATTTATATTTCCTGCTCGAGTATTAGTATCATTTTGGATATTAATTGCTCTAGTTGATGCCACTGGTGCGTTTGATTTGTTTCTGTTCGTGTTGTGGCTCTTCAGGAACAGGTAATTACAAAATGTTTTGGGAATTGCGTCTAGAAACCAAGGGAAGCTAGCTTACCGCCTCCAGCAACGAGCCAACCGCTCAGGCGGTAGTGACGACCGCCCAGGCGGTCGTGGGCGAAAAAGCCCAGACTTCAGCAGCCCGAGACAGCAGCTTTTGGATTCTATAAATAGACCCTTTGTACCTAGGTCTAGATATCTAGTTTTTACCTCTGGCTCTTGTATGCACTTTTATACTGGTACTCTGGCGTTTTAGGATTGGCTTTTCCAAGGCTTTTGGTTCTTTTGTTCACCGTTCTGTTCTGAATGTTCTTTATTTTCCGGCTCTAAAATATCAGTCTTATTTCCTCGTCTTTACATTGAACCTTGTCTTTTGGGAGAGTTCACCTTGAATCTCTCCCCCGTTTTTATTAATCTAAAGTTATTATTCAGCAATCTCTTTTCCTTCCAAGTTTATTTCAATTCAAGTTTTTAATCCTGTTTTCCTTTGCATTCCTGTCTCTTTCGATTTGTGCCAATTTACTTATTTTGTAATTGTGTTTTAATTATTTATTTCAATTGTCTTTTCTTGCTCCATTTTAATTTCTTTGCAAACCAATAAAAAAAAAACCCCCCTTTTTATTTATTGCTAAGTTTGAATCAACGATTGCCACACAGATTCCTTGAGAGACGACCTGAGTCAGTCTTACTACTTGCTACCAAGCTTGTATTGAGATTAATTCAGCAATAAAACCCTTTTTCAAACTTTTCTTCTAAATTGCTCCGGAATACCGGAGAAATAACGACGCTCCGGTGCTCTGTCATACATAGTAGTGAATGTTTCCTTAAAACTCTTTTATTTCCACTTAATGTCAACAGCTATTTTGAACAAACCATTCCAAATCATACGCTTGAATAATTCCCTCAATGATTCAACTCGTTTGTAAGTTTTTAATCTTCCTACCATCGTCAAACTTTGATTGATCTGAACATAAAACTCAATTTTTTTTCTTCTATTCTATTTCTTGACAACGTAGGTTCTTAATCATGACAATAATGTTACAAATCCTCATATCAAAAGCTTAGCTTGGGGTCCCACTAATGTAACTATTTCGTGATCAATTTTCCATGTTAATGGTTATAAATTTCACACCCTAGACTGGGGTCGTGAGAAGACCACGTACAATAGTGGAGTATGCGTTAGGGGGGATGCTGGAACTAGGGAGGATAATTGGTATGGGGTACTCAGACAGGTCTTGGAGTTGGAATATGTTGGTGAGGACCCAACGCCAAAAAAGGTTATCTTGTTTAACTGTGAGTGATATGACACTAGACATCCTGATGGAACATGCAAGCACGGTGATTACGACATAATCGAGGTTAACCATACACGACGATTTGGTGCATATGATCCTTTCATCATTGCACAGAATGCTCGACAAGTTTATTACACAAGGTATCTGGGAAAGTGCAAGAATAAGTGGTTGGTTGTTTTCACAACCAAACCTAGGGGTAGAGTTGAAAGTGAGGATGTGGATGTAATTGCTTACCAAGTCGAAGTTACACGTGCTCCAAGGATGGTTGTTGACACAGAAGTCCCTGCTACTTTACATGATGATGCCGGTGAAGATGACATTATTAACATCTCTCGCCAAAACATAACAAGTCGGGGTGATGACTCCACTGAAGGTAGTGATGAAGAAGATGAACTCGACAGTGAGGATACAGAAGACGAGAGTGAAGACAGTCCACAACTTTCTGAATAAATGGTTTATAACAATTAAATTTGCCTTTCACTTAACACTAATTCCTTTAAGATACTTTGTCAAACACTTTAATGAATGAAAAATAACTTGTATTGTTGTGATTAGATATGGCGGATGACAGGGGCAGAGGCAGAGGAGATCGTGGGCGTAGGAAGACGGCCGCCCAGCCTCGTGGTTATCGATCGATGGGTGTTGACTTGTATGACATCCCTCGCCGTGACCCGAGGCCAGAGACGCATGAGGACCCCGACTATGAGCCGGAGGTGGAGCCAGTACCATCACCATCACCATCACCATCTGGTGGTGGACCTGCATCATCACCCATTACTGCCTCCCCACATGACATAGGGGGCAGTAATGATGTTCTAGTTGACATTGCATCAGCTGCTGGTGCAGGCACACGTCCTTTCCCCTGCATTAGACCGGATCCATCCGGTCTAAGGTATGTATTTTATATTGTTATAAATGAAATGTTAATCTTGTATAATTTAGATATGTAAAAATGATTATTATATAAAATGGAAACTAATTCTTTATGTAAATGTAGTTTTGTGCCTTCCACCCTCGCTACTCACCAGATCACGGCCACGATAAAGAAGATGTATCATAGGCCGGTTGAGTATTTCTCAAAGCTGACCAAGGAGGAGAGGCGGCGGTGGTATCAGGAGTGGAAGGTAATATTAAATAGTATCTTCAATTGTTTCATATTGTTGTAGTAATTAGTAATTTATTTATGTATGTTGTGGTAACTAACATTTTAAAATTGTCTATATAGTCTCACTTCAACGTTAGTCCTGCCGATGATCCAGTATTGTACCGTGCCTTCTGCCATCGGGCAGCTAAGAGGCTCGGTGACATGTACTTGTGGGTCCAGAATGGCAAGGATCGTGACCACAGGTGGCTCTCAGATGCCCACCACCGTGTGCTGCAGGAGTACTGGTCTTCTTCGAGGTTTAAGGCCAAGTCAGAGAAGGCCAATGCTAGCAGGGCATCATTGAGGGGTGGCTCCCTCAATTGTGGTGGATCTGCTACTGTGGACTCCACTAAGAGACGGCTGGTACGTAATGTTTGCATATGTTCTCTGAGGTTTATGTTCCATATATATATATTTTGTGATTACTTAATGTTTTGTTCAATTATTATTACCTTACAGGAGCAGAGACTCAAGAGACCACCCACACAGGAGGAGTTATTCAGGGAGACACACACCAGGAAGGGAGAGAAGACGGTGTGGGTAGACGAGCGGTCGGAGCGCACTCATGTAAGTCATATTTCATCATACATGTATAAATGTATTAAATTAATTATATAATATGGTTGTGTACTATATCAAATCATGATTATGTTTGCTTATGATTGTAGGCTGATTATATGCGCCGCATGGAGGAGGTCCGCACCCAGCAGTTAGCGGCATCACAGCCCGGTGAGTCCGTTCCACCTCTCGATGAGGGCCGCATATACGGGCGGGGCGCAGTCGCGAACTCCAATCCCCGTTCCTCCGCATCATCTGCTGCAGCACCAGCTGGAGGAGTATCAGCATCCAGCGGCGATGCTGAGGTCCGTGACCGGGTTCACCAGTTGAACCTGGACCTATAGACCCAGGTCCAGCAGCTGCAAGCGCAACTTGCTGAGGAGCGGACAGCCCGCCAGTAGCAGATTGCTGACGAGGCCACTAGGCAGCTTAGGGAGCAGATGTCGCAGTACTACGACATGTTTGCTGCTGGAGGGTCATCATCAGTTGCGGGTGGCGTCCCTGCACCACCACCACCTTCTCAGCCAGCACCCTTCCCTCCCACTCCCCCACAATATCATCACCAGCCTCCGCCTTATCACCCATACTGGCCTCCTCCATCTCCATATCATCATCCAGGCTATCCTCCTCCCTCTTATTCTACACCACCTCCATAGCATGCTACTGCCGCCCCTGCCCAGACGACACCACCTCCTCAGCCTGTTGCTGCCGCCCCTGCCCATACACTGCCTCGACCTCCTCCTGATGCCCTGACTCCTCCTACTCAGCCGGATGCATCCAAAGATGCTGGTGATGGTGATGACGATGATGATGGTGACTTTGATAGGATGGAGTTTATTTGAGTTTTTTTTATTGTTTGTTTTGGATGTTCAGACATTATGTTCTTACTTTTCTTTAGTGTTTGGATTTTATTTATTTTGTAAATATTGTTGTACAGATATATGATTTTTCATTATACTTTTGTTTATGGATATTATTACTATTTTGTTATAAATATTGATGTAGTTTAATTATTATTAATTTGATTTCATTATCGATTAATATTTTTATAAAATTAAATAATTAATTTTAGGAATTTAAAAAAAATTTATTATTATTATCGACGGATTCTATCCCTCGATAAAAAACAAATTTTTATTTAATTTTTTTTTAAAAATTAATTATCGGCGGATAACCATCCCTCGATAAAATTATTTATTAATTTTTAATTTTTCTAAAAAACCTTTATTGGCGGATGTATCCGTCGTTACATCCGTCGATATTATCGAGGGACTTCGACGGATATATCCATCGATACTATATCGACGGATACCGAAGAATATCCGTCGATAATGATCTACCGACCATCAACAAATCGTGGACACCTATCCGTCGATACCTCCGTTGATATCTAGTTTTAGCGACGGATAGTCCTATCATCCCTCGATAAAATCCGTCGATAATACGATAGTTTGTAGTAGTGAAGAAATTCAATGTGGTGTGTGAAACTCTCAAACTTCAAGGAGTGAACGAAGAACATGTGAAGCTTCGAGCTTTTCCATTCTCTTTGGAAGACCAAGATAAGCAATGGTTCTTGAACTTACGGTTAGCTCCAAGAACCCTTTACTTCATTATTGAAGGTTTTGAGTGATAAAATTCTAAATTAAAATAAAAGATTTAATTTGGTTGGACTAATTGTTTGTTGAGTGTGTTTTAGGAATTAATTAATTAAAATTATAAACAGGCACATCTTGACTACAACAACAACATGAAAGTGGCGCAACCTACATGGAAATACAAGGAAAGTATTTCAATTTTTATGAAGACCACATATACAAGGTATTTGTCAAAAAGGGAAAGTTTTGTTTGAAGATTCTATGATTTCCCATGATTCTAATTATGGAAAGTACATGGAATTAAATGGAAACTCATCTTTATCAAAATTCTCTATTAATAAACATGTATGTATGTATGTATATATATATATATATATATATATAGAGAGAGAGAGAGATCTGTTTACACCAGTGTAAGATATAATGCTGATCTTACACCGGTTATAACTTTTTATTGAATATGTTTTTTTTAAATCAACCGTTGGATTGAAAGCTTATATACTATAGATCATCTCTAATAAATTTTACATTAATCGGAAATCATTTGATACATTTTTTGTATGTCTGTAAATTGACGTAATAAATAGTTCGCAAATGTGTGTAACTTAGAATACTTTGATCACAATCTTATAGTTGTTCAATTTATTTGAAATTTGGCACATACAATCGTTTTGATATGCAATTGTGATTCAACGGTTGGATCGACAAAAAAATATTCTATCAAAATTTATTGAAGGTGTAAGTGTACTAAATCTTACACCAGTGTCAAAGCATCTCTCCTCATTTATATATATATATATATATATATATATATATATATTCGAAATTATATGTATCATAAATAGGGAATCAAAATCAAATCTCTATAAATACATATATGGCATAGAATTTTCAAAAATTATATATATGTGGTGTAAATCTAGAAAGATCTTGTATGAAGAATTAATGTACTTGATATAAAATAATATTCTCAAATTTACCCTAGAAAATATCTTGCATTTAATGACAGAATATTTTTTACGGACAATTTAAAAAGATTCTATTTGACTCTTAAAGATTTTGTAAGAATCTAAAAGATTCTCGAAGATTCCATGCGGGACTAGAAGATTCTGGCGGAAGATTCTACATGAAGATACAAGAACCCAGAAAATTCTGCAAGAATTTCAAGACTAGAAGATTCTTGAAGATTCTACGAAGAGTCCAGAAGATTCCCGAAGAATCTCAAGCCTCAAGTCTCAAGATTCAAGAATTTTCAAGATTCAAGAATCAACCTCTAGAAGATTCCCTGGAAGACCATGTTTGGCATTTAGGAATTTCAAATTGACAAAATCATGAAATCCTAGTTCGTACCAACATGGAGGCACACTTGAGGAGCAAGAAAAACTAATGCAACCCTAGCCTTTTCTCTCTCCAAAAGTGGCGCAAGTTTCTTGTATTTATTGCAAGATTTTGTGAAAAAATTTATGAAGTAATGCACACCACAAAGATCAAGGCACATTCAAAATCAAGGGTCAAGATGAAGTTTCCTTATATCTTGTGCAAAGTTGAATATATTTCCATATTTCAAGATCAAATATACACCTTTAGATTAAAGGGATATATTTGAATCGAGAGCCAAGATAAAGTTTCCTTATATCTTGCGCAAGGTTATAATATTTCCTATTTTCAAGATCAAATATTCACCTTTTGATTAAAGGAAAATATATGAATCAAGGGCCAAGATCAAACTTCCTCTTATTTGATCTCTCTTAATTTGGGAAGATTAATTTTACATCCAATCAAGGAACTCTCACCCAGGATCAAAAGATTTAAAAATTTGAATCAAGGGTGGAGATCAAGCAAGTGGATTTCGAAAATATGGAGCTTTCTCTCTATAAATAGAAGACCTCCATACTCAAGAATTCAAGAGAACCATTCAAGTGAACAGTGCCAAAACTCTGTCGAAATAAATCCTTATTTCTCTTCATCTTCAACCTCTAGACCTTAAAGTTTCGATTCTTATTGGGTAAGGGTTGTAATTCTCATAAAGTTGTGAGCTTTATTGTTTATCCTAGCTTTTCTAGTTATTCTTTGAGAGAAAAGCCATCAAAGTTTCTTCGTTGGTTAAAGATTCAATCTTTTGTATAAAGTCCTTATTTTTTGAGGCAAAAGACCTTACTAGGACTAAGGCAGGGTATGAAATTAAAGTCCTTCGGTGTGGAAGGAAAGGTTGAAGTCCTTTGTGGTTTTCAAAGGCAGTTAGTCACCTTGGTGTAGGTGCGGGTTTAAGTCCTTTGTGGTGTAGTAGAGGCAAGAAAATTCCACCTAGTTGTTGGTGGTGATAGTGAACTCTTAGGTGTATCATGTGGACTGGAGTAGGCACGTTGTCGAACCAATATAAAAACTTTGTGTGTGCTCTCTCTCTTCCATTACTCTTTATATTTGTTGTTTTTACAATTTATCATTGCACACACATACATCATCATTTGCGCAAATCATCATCATCTTTGTTTAAGTGTTGAAGGTTAAAGTTTTAACCTTTATCATTTAGAAGAGCTTGAAAGTAAATATACGTTCAAGATCTATAAAAGCCTTGTCTATATGCTAGTTTATGTTTATTTTACTAACAACCGTTTCCCAACAAGTCTTGGACTTGATCTTTATTTTTAAGTAAATTTCAGAAACAGGAATTATAGTTGGAACGTGATTCAACCCCCTTCTCACGTTTCACTGCCTTCAATTAGCATCAGTGCTCGACCTTGGGGGTTGAGCACTTTAATAGTGTCAAGGTAAAGATTCAAGGGACCATGGCAGCAAACAAAAACGCATATAAATAATAGATGAAATTTTTTGTCATGATTTACATAGATTTAAGTCACATTTTTTAATTGTAGTTTGTATTAAATCTATAGTCACGGTTAATAAAGGTGACATTTTATTTAAAAATTGTGACCTATATATTATTTCAATGGTCACGGTTATAAACAGTGACATTTAACATCTAATGTCACGCTTCTTAAACAAATCGTGGCTAAAATATTTTTTCTATGGTCACGGTTGTAAATCGTGACAATAGGTGGTTTTAAGTCACGGTTTTCAAATGTGACATAAAAACCGTGGCTTAAAGTCCAAAATCTTGTAGTGAATTATGATCCATAAAAAAATATGTCACGTCATTAACTCGTAATGGGAGTCGTTTAAGGACTAATTGTTATCCGAAAATTGAAATTATTATAAACTTACTTGTCAATTTCTCAATATTAGAGACCATAGTTATCAAACTTGACCTAAGAATCGACTCGGTCGAGGTACTTGGTCAGCGGTTCAATCGGTGAGTCAGCGGTTCAATCGCTTGATAATTGAACCGGTTTACTAAATATAATTTTGAAATAATAATAATAATAAATAATGATAGTAATACTAATTAAACTTAAAAAATAACATAATTATTTATTAGGACTCAACTTAACATCACTTATTAAAAATAGTCTAATTAGATTTATTAATAATATAATTTGATACATGTTAGTATGTAATATATTTAATTTTTATGTAACTTTCATATCAATTGTATATAGCTTAGTGGTTCAGGTGTCCACTCTCTACCTTTATGCTCAAGGTTCTAGTCTCACTCATAAAACTTTTAGATTTAATTCTAAAATTCTTCTAACTCGCACTGATTTTCAAAACCCGACCGGATTACCGATTTTGATCAAAACCAATCGAGCTAAACTAGGTTGCATCGAGTTTATTGCATGACCAATCTAAATAGAGACTCGGCTCGATTCCATAACCAGGTCACTAGATTTGCGGTCAAACCAAGGTCGATCCGAATTTGACAACTATGTTAGAAAGTATCTTATTCATCGCAAAAATTAGGAGGGAACAACTTGGAACTTACTCAATATTTATTCTTACTTTAATTTATTAGTGAGGAGTTAAAATGTTTAAAAGAAGTCTGAATGTAAATGCGAATTCCCGTAAAAGAAAAAAAAAGGACAGCTGACAAATCAGAATTGTGCACCTAAAAAGAAATAGAAAACAATGTTGAAAGGCGTACTATGGTTGTTGTTGGCTAATAGAAGGAGTGCACGTGGGCATCTTCTGGAAATTGGTACAAAGGAAAAAGTGATTTCCACATCAAAGGCGAGAATATTATGGAGTGTTGCTCCCTGTAAAGAAGCCACGTACCCCCATCTCTTTCCAGGAGTGCTGGACACCATCTCGCCCCTCATTGGTTCTCGCTTCTCCCGTAGGACCAATCGCAACGCCTCCATCGACGCATCCAAGATACGCCACTTTCCCAATGGACCCCACCTTGTCAATGAAAATAATAATGATGGTCGTACAATATTAATATGTCCAACAAGTATTCAACGTATATTATATTTTTATGAGATGTGTGTTATACATATATATACTATACAAATAGCACATATCCCATAATATATGTAACATACATTGAATACTTGTTGGACGTATTTCTGTTATACGAAAAATATTATTGCAATAAAATATATTGCCCAATCAACTTCCCCTTATGTTCAACAACTTTAAACCACTATTTGTGGGTTTGGATTAAAGTTCACGAAACTGCTCCTCGGATTAATTTGATTTTCTAAAATTAATTTTAATAGTGAATACTATATTTAGTCTCTCATGATTAATTTCGAGGACAATTTAGTCCCTCATGATTTGAAAGTGACAAAATGGTCCTCCAAGATTAATTTTATAGGATACTTTAAGTGACAATTTAGTACCTTTATTAAGTTTATGTTAACTGAGTTACAAATATGACATAACTTAGATGATATGTCATACAATCTGTCATACACATAATTGCAACTCAATTAACAGAAATTTAACAGAGGGACTAAATTCTCATTTAATGTGTCCTATAAAGTTAATCTTGAGGGACTATTTTGTCACTTTCAAATCTTAAGGGACTAAATTATCCTAAAAGTTATTCTTGAAGGACTAAATATGATATTTACTCTAATTTTAAATAAAATAAGTTGAAATTAATGCGATTTATGTTATTTAAATAATATAGATTAAAATTACTTTAAATGTATAATTATTTTAAAATAATGGATTTATATTATATTAATATAATAAAATTATAAAAAATGTGTTGAAGGAGAAATAATAAAAGTATTTGAACTTTGAACATGAAATGTTGAATGTGAAAGCAATAAATTTTTACATCATTCCATCTAAGATTTGCATTTAAAAACACCTTAGAATTATTCAACACATAATACATCCAAACAATTATTTCTCTCCGTTCAAGGAGGGTGAACTAACGTTTACAATGTGCAAATGATATCCTAAACATACATTTTTTAGAAGTTTTTAGATATTCTCATAGCAAATCAATTTTTGCTCTCTATCACACCACTCATTTATATTTTAAAACCCGTTTTCTCTCTCTTATTTTTTTTTATATGTGTGGCTAGAACTCATCCAGAATAAAAAAAATATTTACTTTCGAAGCACTTAATAATTGATTCTATATTTTATTCAAAATATTATTTATATATATATTATATATTTTCTATATCGTGTTGACGTCTAATCTTTTATCCTTAATTTTTTATGTGGTTTCTACATAAATTTTCAAACTCTTCTTTGTCTATCGTTAATATTAATGAATGTCTTATAAACATTTAATATTTAATTTCAACATAGCATTACGTACTCTATTTTATTATAGTTTATTAAGAATATACTTAGTAATAAAACTATTTCATACTGATATGCAATTATAGTTTGACTGATTAATAAAAAATTTTGACTTAATCATGTATTAATGAGAAAGTCTTATTAAGTAATAATACATATAATTAATTGATAGTATAAAAAATTGTATATAATCAATATATTATAATTAAACTCATTTTATAAGTTTTGTTATGTGTCAAACTTTTTAAACTTATCTTTCAGGAATAAATCAAGAATATTAATATGGTTATTTCTTAATGTTCGTACATAAAATTTAAAAGACTACCAAAATAAATGAAAATACTATTTGTAAATATTATCTTTTCATATTTCTTTCGATATTCATTTTTATCATCATTAAATTTTAATATGATCACACTCTAATATTAAACTCTTTTTATCCATTATTGATCTTTATAAATGTGCTACTATAAACCTATTTTAAATGTTCATAGCATTACTTTAAAATATAATAGAGAGATTATACCTTGAAAGAAGATACAAGCATTAAATTAAAGAGCACTAGATGTGTTAATGAAAAATCAGCCCAAACAATCAGTATATTATGGAGAACATATATTATATATTATATATTTTTTTATATATTATATATATATATATATCACATATTGTGCACCAATCTATATGTACACTTTCTCATTAGCCACCATCAGTCACCCTTCACTTTTTTATAGTAGGCCCCATTAAAATGAAAAAGTAATACTTGATGAAATTGATGGAGTGGCTGATGGTGACTGCAAAATAGTGTACAAGAAGCATTATTGATTGTGCACACCATATATATCACATATATATTGTAAAGGAAGATGATGTTGCAACATGTAATATATGGTATGCACAATAATATATCATGTATAGTATGTATAATATAAAATATATAGTGTGCATGTTATATATTATATATTGTGCATAATTTATTAATTATTTTGATCAATTTTTTATTGTATACCTACTTTATAAATTAAAATTACTTAAAAAAAACACACACACAAACGCGTAATACTATGGAGATGGATTAATTTTATCGGTATACAATCAGACGTTGCATTTCCTATATTCCAATAGTACACATAAATCCAAATTGAACGCATCATGTACAACATTTTATTTGAACTTAGGTATGATATGATAAGGTTTGATTGTATAAAACTTGATAAGTTTTTAACAGTAATGGTAGATATATAATATGAAATACTAACAACGTATAATTAATCCGTCTTAATATAATACGGAAAATGAGCAACAAAAGTTAAATGCGCTGTTTTGTGTAACCACTCTCATGGCGCGTGCATGAACAATACGCATCTAAGTGAACACATTCCAATGCATAAAACGAACACATATTTCAATAACAAACATACATATTTAATTATTATCGGAAATAATTATATTTATTTGTTATAACGAACAAACTTAAGTATATAAAAAGATAAACACATTTACTTAAAAAAAATTTCAAGCTGATTAATTTTTATTACTTTGTATTATATTATGCGTTCAATTAAAGTATATGCATATGTTCATTTTGCATTGTATGATATCTTCAGTTATAATATAAATACATATTCACTTTGTATTATATTATGACAAGAATATGAGTTTTGTAAAAGTTAAAATGAATAAAAATAAAAATCACACAAGAAAAAAAAAAGTGGGTGTGGGTGATTTGTTTCCAAGAGCGTAAGTGGTTACCATGTGTAGCAGTGGGTTCTCCGTGTAAAAGACGTGTTACATATGATAATTTGTATGTTGTCAGTATATCATGTTGTACAAATTTATTTTTTAAGTTTTTAATATTATGCAGCGTTTGGTACAACACGGCATAAAATCTTATATTTTACATTTTATAATAATAACTTGTAATTATAATAATAAATAATAATAATAATAAATTAATTAATTAATATATAAATAATAATTAATTATTTATTAATTTAATATAATTTTAAATATATTATTTTTTAAATATTTATGAATTAAAATATTAATTTATATAATTTAGAATTTAATATATTAATTTTTTTATTAAATACTTTCAATATGTTATAAATTGTAAGTTTAATAGAATATTATTTAGGTATATTATTGATATTTATTTATTAATCATCATTTTTATCATTACCATTTGTTTTAATTTAATTATTATTTTTTAAATATTTATTATTTAATTATTTATTGAATAATTATTTTATTGATTATATTATTTATTATTAACTAGCTAAAATAATGAAATTATTATAATATAAGTTAAAAACTAATTAGGCCTGATACGATCCTTAGAGACAAGATTATATTATATGTGATTTTAATGTATAAGGGAGTCATGACATATAAAGTTATATAATACGTTGTCTGGACCAAACAACAATATATAAATAACAACATAAAATATAGTATAAGTTTATATTATCATGCCTTATATGTTATGTCAAACGTAACAACCTTTAAGGGTGCATTTGGATTCAAGAGTGGACGGAGACGGAAGACAGAGACAGAGACAATACAGAAAAAATAAGTGTCTCAGTATCGTGTTTGTTTATATGGATGGAGACAATGAATAAAAAAATAAAATGACATTATTGACCCTCACCAAACCACCAATAACCACCGTACGTCGGACCGCCGCCGAAAACTGCCGGACTGCTGACGGACACCGCTTGACCGCCGTCGGACTACCGCTGGCCGTCACCAACGCCAAACAAAGGGTATTATTGTAAAAATGTTTACGTCTCGCGTCTCCGTCTTTGCGTCCCACCTATATGGAGATACAGAAAATACTGACGTAGACAGGGACAATTTTAGAAAATTGTCTCTGTCTCCGCAGACCAAACATGATACAAATAAATTTGTACACTGTCCCCTGTCTCCGTCTCCGTAGCCAAACGCACCGTTAGGGCTCGTCTGACACGCTTGATAGTATAAAGGCAAATAGTATTAGGCCTAATAAATCGCCGGATAGAATATAACCTGATTGTATGAAGTCTGATAAGAAGTGTTCTAAAAACCGGACCGAACCGGCCGATCCAACGGTTCAACCGGGAACCGGACCACTGCCCGGTTTGGTTTTGAGATAAAAAACCGATAAAAAATCGGAAAAAATCGGTAAAAACTGGTGAACCGGTTGAACCAGTCAATTTATTTAAAAATAGAAATTTTAATTTTTTAAAATATAATAATTATTTTATAATAAAATATAATATTAAATATGATATAATAATTATTAAAATTAAGGACTTTTAAATCTCTAAATTTATTAAATGCTCTATATTTTAACTTTCAATTAATACTTTTAATACAATTTAATTTTTTATAGTATATAATTCATCATATGCATATATTTTTTTTAAATATATATATTTTATATATATTTAATTATATACGGTTGAACCCCGGTCCAACCAGTTAAACCTCTGAACCTGTGAACCTCTCTCTCACCCGGTTCAATGTCTGGTCCGGTTTTTAAAATATTGCTGATAAATTTTAATACTATGTAGTGTTTGGTGCAACATAGTATAAATATTATATTTTATAATAATAACTTGTGATTACAATTGTAAATAATAATAATTAATAAATTAAAGTAATAAATAGATAATAATTATTTATTAATTAATTTAGTATAATTTAAATATATTATTATTTAAATATTTTAAATATTAATTTATATTATTTAAAGTTTTATATATTAATTTTTTTATTAATAATTTATTTTATTATTATATAAGTTTTATATGTTATAAATTGTAAGTTTAATATAATATTATTTCAGCAAATTATTATTTAATTATTATTTTTTATTATTATTCATTTATTTTAATTTAATTATTATTATTATTTTAAAATATTTATTATTTATTGAATAATTATTTTATTGATTATATTACTTATTATTAACTAGTTAAAAAAACAAAATTATTGTATATATGTTAAACACTAATCATCAGGCCTAATACGATCCTCAGAGACATGATTAAGTTATATATCATTTTGACATATAAAAGAATTATGATGTATAAAATTATACAATACATTTTGTCTGCATCAAATAATGAATAACAACATAACGTATAATATAAACTTATACTATCATACCTAATACGTTGTGTCAAACAGGCCCCTTAGAGATATTAAAATTTGAATCAATCCAAAATTTCATCAAACTATTTAACTAATTAAACTATTTTATTTATATAATTTTTAAAATAAAAATTAATACTTATAAATTGTACTTAGTTTTTGGACAAATAAATAATTAAATGATACAATAGTATGTTAAGACTAAATTATTTCATTTTCTTTAAAAGTTTATATTTTATTAAGAATTTAATTTTTATTCACTGAAAGTGTAAAAAATTTTTTATACAATTAATCAATCATATAATGTCATGTCAGCCATAATTATATTTTTTTCTTTATCTAAAAAATCATACAAATAATGTGTTTTAATTGAACGACAGTGTAAAATATCTTTATCAAAATTAAATTTTTTTTATTAATCATATATTTTAGAATTTATTTCTACTATCCCACCTATGTTGCCCTAGACACGTGGCGCCTCATCACGGAGCCACCGTGCTACCGTTATCATTATCGCTTGCGCTCCATCTCAGACACTGAAGAGGGAACCCCAACCGAACCACCCAAAAGAGAGAGAGAGAGAGAGAGAGTGAAAAGAAAAAAGCCGTACAGAGAGAAACAGGCAGATAGATCCGCGGCGTGATGGACGGTGGTGACGCGCGGCGCGTGGCAACGTGTGGCGGAGACAGTGCTCCCCCTCACGATAACAAGATACTAAACAGAATAATGCTCCGATTCCGGCCGATCGCGCCCAAACCAGTCGCCGGAAGCTCTTCCCCCGCCGCCGGTGAGTCCCACGGCAGCAACAGCAAGGCTCCACTCCAAGTAAAAAGACCAAAGAGGAAGTACGTTAGGGTTCGAAGAAACAGTGTCAACGTGAGAAGGAGCAACGATAATAAGTCACACGATAAATCGGCTGAGGGAAACGAAGACGTAGCCGTCGTTACCCTCCAGCTTATACCGGAGAAGGAAGAGCCCGAACAAGCCTCACTCGTAGAAGATTCCTGGTGTAAGAACGTCGATCTCGACCTAACCGTCGATAATATCCAGATCCTTGATAACCCGGAACCGTCGCGCGTGACGGCTGAGCCTCCGCCTACGGCGGCGGTGGTTGTGGAGACGTGGGTGACGGTGGAGAGCGTGACGGGAACGTGCATGGGAGTGGGTCAAGGATCGGGAGGAGGAGGGTTATTGGGTTGTACGGACGCTGAGAAGATGAAGAGTCTAGAGATTGACACGTGTCCAGGGTTCGTTTCGGACGGTTACTTCAGGGTTCGGTGGGTGAACGAGGCGTTCAGGAGGATGGCGGTTAGTGATGAGGAGGTTGGGGATTCGTCGTTGTTGCCGGAGGTTGTGATTTTGTTAAAGGTGAAGGATAATATTGCTGCGTGGTGTTGCTGTTATTCTTACCCGGCGTTCACCTGTGGGGTGAGGCTTCAGTACACGTGGCGGAACGAGAAGTGCACGAAAATGATGCCCTGTGATGTTTGGAGATTGGACTGGGGTGGTTTTGCATGGAGGCTAGACGTGAAGGCTGCACTGAGTTTGGGTCTGTGAAACAACAATAAAAACAGCAACATGAAATATCTACCTACCTATCTATAGATAGAGTACTCGTATATTCTCTCTATTCTAAAATAATAGTCGTTTTAATTTGTTTGGTTTTTTGGAAAACTAATGTACCTTATATCTAGGTGCATTAGTTTTTCAATAAATCAAAAAAATTAAAACAACTATTATTTTAAAACGGAGAAAGTAATTATATAGTAGCTAGCTCGAGTACTACTTCTGTGGACTGAAGACAAGCACCTCTTCACCATCATGGTTAGGTATTATTCCAGCTAGACTTTTCTGTTCCAGTTTGAAGAAATTTTTAAAATTAAAAAAAAAAAGAAAAGAAAAAAAAGGTGTCAGTGTTGATTATCATAAGAAGTGGAGCGGGGAAGGAAGAAGGGTTGGTTGGTTTGGGTAACTTAGGATGGTTTTTACTCTTTAGGTGGTCTTTCTCTTGGGAATTGGGAGAGGGAAGAAAAAAGGTAAGCGTATGAGAGCTAAACATGCAAAGTGTTACCGAAAAGTACTGCTATGCTATGTCTAAAAAGCAATTAAGTGTGTGTAACTATTTTCTAAGACCTTAGCTTGCAACTAACAAAAATTGTGATAAATTTATAGTTAGTTACTCCCTTCATTATAAAATAATAGTCATTTTAATTTTTTTTTTTATTCGAAAACTAATGTATCTAGATGAAATTTGTGTTTAGGTACATTAGTTTTTCAATGAATCAAAAATGTCAAAACGACTATTATTTTAAAATTGAGGAAGCAGTAGATAAATGTATTTGTCATTATTGTGCATGAATAAGCCTGACTTCCTTTATATGTGAATGTGAATGTGTATAGAGAAGGAGATAGATAGAGATGAAAAGTGTAGGAATGAACCAAGTATATATATAATATATGTCGTGTTTGATTAATCTTCTATTTATTTATGTGGGGGCATATGAAGTTAGGCAAAGTTCTAAAAGAAGCTAAACTCACTCTAGTTTTGTTTGATTTAGAGGTGTTAGAGTTTTAGCGTTACACGTTTACTACTACCACTTTCTTCTATAAAGAAAAATGGCTCCATATACGGATAGAAAGAAAATATGGTGGTTTCTATTTAACTCAGAAAAATTGAAGCGAAGTATATATTCAAACAGTGGATCAATTATTTATAGTTGGAAAAAAGTTTACTAGTAAAACAGTGGTTTATTTATTGTTTTAGTGATAAGTGATTTCTCAGTAGGACTTGACCGAATGGATTATAGAGCTTCTAACTTTTTTTTTAATTTCTGACTTATCAGAAGTTATTTCTATGTTTGACTATATAACTTATGACTTCTCCAAAAATTATTTTAGTGCTTTTGGAGAAGTCAAAATATTTAACTTCTCTAGAAGCATTTTTTAAAATAATTAAAATAAAAAATTTTGTTATTTTATGTTCACATGTAAAATGACTTATTCATAATTATTTCTCAAAAATTACTTTTATATAAGAATTTAAATAAATTATTTATCCGGCCTTTACATATATTGGTTTAAAAAAAATATATAAAAATGGTTTTCAAAATTTGATAGTCATACACGTGCTAAAATACAAATTGAAGTATTAACAATTTCCAGTATTGAAATGTGGCTATTTCAATTTATTGATTGATTGAAGCTAAACCAAGGTTTAAATATTAATTTTTTTCTACTTAAATATTATTTTTAAAAGTATTTTTCTACCTGAGGATTAAAGTATTTGTCAACATTTTCAACGTCAAACTAAATTGATAACTATTCAATTTTCTTATTTGACAATAATTTCTCTTTTAACTTTTATTTTAGAGATAGAAGAGAACCAAGCCAATAGGCTTGTTAAAACTAAAGCTCCACTCGATAATAATGATGGGCTCGACTGAAATTTTTTAATTATACTTAGTTTTGTTTGAAACCATAAAAAAAAGAGAAATTAATTGATTTTTAAATCAATATTGTTTGAAATGTAAAAAGAAAAAATGAATTGATTTGCAATTCTCATGGAATTGATAGTTGTGTATTTTTAAATCTCATGGATTTTGGGAGGATTTTGATGGAAATGATTTAAAATTCAATTCATTTCCACATTTAATCATTCCAAACACACTCACTATGAAGTGAGCTTAATTCTAAACTCAAGCTTATATAATGGGTGTGTTTGAAAGTTTAAATTATAGGAAATGAAATGAATTGGAAGGAAATGGAATGTATTTGATAGAAATGAAATGAATTATTTCTAAATCCAATCAAAATTTGTAAGATTTAAAAATACAAAGGGTTCTAAGGAATTTCATAGAATTTTAAATGAAATCATTTCTCATTTTTGTTCATTTCAAATAATAGAATTCATTCTCAAATCAAATCAGTTCTCATAATTTAAGCTTCCAAATACATCCGAAGAGTTTCTTAAAGTATATGACATTTTAATATCATATTTAAACTATAAGTCTTTTAGACTAATTAGGGTTTGTTTGAATAATAACGACTTCCATTGTTCAAGAGAGACTTGTAACTCCAAGTAATTAATCCTTAATGTTTAAGTCATTTAAGGTCAATTATCAATGATCACATCCTGAGTTCATAACTTATTTTTTTCCTTTAAAATAATATGGAAAAGTCTAGGGGTACAATAATTAGACTTAGTAGCCAACTTGCTACCAACTAATTAATGTTAGGGACAAATTAAAAAATTCCAAATTTAAAGAAATATGTAAATGCATTTTAATAACTGAAACTTTTGTAATTAATACTTTGTACAAATCAAATCAATTATATGATTTATCATTTAATTTTTATATGTAACTTATGGTTGTTCTCCATATCAATGTTGTTCTTCAGATTATAAAAAAGATGATTATTATTTGTGATATTATTTTTTTAATTTTAGTTTTTTGTGATATTATATATACTATGTAATTATATTTTTAATTACTCGTTATCATGTACGTTTTTGTTTGCAGTATACATGTTTTAAATTTAAATTTATTTTTTTTCATGATAACTATTTGTTATTTTTTATCTTGGTTTATTTAATTTCTTATATAACGATATGTAATTAGTCTAAGTAATATCTTTATGTAAGCACTAAGGGTAACACTCTTTTTGTAGTACCTTTTATTTGATATGTGTAATACATTTTGTTTGATACGTGTAATACTCTTTTATTATTTAAATGGTATGTATAATATTCTTTATTCGATATGTGTAATACTTTTTATTTGGTATGTGTAATATCTTTTAGTTGATATGTGTAGTAACTTTTTGATATGTGTATTACCCTTTATATAGTATGTGTAATTCTATTCATTTAATATGTGTAATATGGATTGTCTTTCTGAAATGAGATTTTTTTTTTCAGATTTGAGTAGAATATATACATTGAATATGTGAATGATGAAGATTATTGTGAGAGAGATTTTTTAAATTTGAATGAGAGTTTTTAAAAAAAAATTAAATAATTAATTGTGTAATAAATATTATTTATTGTATCACGTTAATTAAATATTCTATATATAAAATCAACATTTATTAGTTGGCTATCATGTTGGCTATCTTATTAGTTGTACATGTAGCATTACCGAAATAATATACACCGAAAATACGTGAGAATTTATTATTTTAAAAAATATAATATCGTGAAAATATGAGCGACTGTCGTGTCAATATATATAAACGCTAGATACAACTATGCATAATATAATTGTATAATTTAGATGCAAAACAATTCTAACCTTAGACATACATAACAAATAATTCTCAAATACATGAACCATAAAAAATATTAGTTATCTAGTATAATATATTAATAATCCATTAATGTAAATATCGCTAGCTATCAAAGGTCAGACCTTAACAAAAGGTAGTGCAAATATAAATAAAGGAGAAAACATATAAAAACAATGAAAGCTCTATGCGCATCCATTTTCACGTCCGCCGAGAGTCTCTGCATCCAAGCTCACGTGATCCGCTAAGGAAAGGAGGAAAAGAAGGGGTGAGCAAGTTAGAAGTTTACTCAGTAGAGGCGTCATTATGGGTTTATTATCAAATAGGTGAAACATACATAGTTCAATTATTAAGGTTTCACAAACATTAATTCTCTAGAGCATCATAACCTAAGTGCGTCTTGATTCATTTTATACATGTGAAAATACATAATCATAAAGTGACATGCATGATTTACATTCTAAATGCACATACATAAATAACAAATCTAAACATATCATAATGTTTACTCAGATTTGTCGTCGAAGAGAATAGACAAATGAGAACAAAATAAAAGGTTCGCAACAGTGCTTTTGAAAATGGTTTGATGGTGTTGGGACCATAGATTTTCAAAGAAGAGTATTGTATGATAATGGAATGAACTGAATAATGTATATATTGATAATGGCAAATGAATACAAACGACAATATTGTAAAGAACAATAAGCAAATGCAGAAATTGAAAGTGCTGAAAGTAAAGAAAGCAATAAAGTTACTCTATGATACTCCTACATGCGATCGAGACATACCCAGAGAACGTTGTGCTTGTAAGTGTAAGCAAGTTTCAGTGTATGTTCAATGCCCTTACAATGTGAACCTATCTTCTATTTATAGACCTAAACTTCCCGTCGGATCAATTCTACAGTTATCAAATCTACGGCTAGAAATTCCTTCAAATAACTGTCGACGGTTGAGAGAAGAAAACCGCGAGCCGTTTCTTCCACCACGCTGAGGAAAGAAGTTACCATTTGCTGCATGCCGTCCACGTCAGTCGGCGGTTATTTCGTCTACTCCTCTAATTTACACGTGTTTCATGCAAAGAACTGACTATAACTTCCGGAGTAACCTCTTTACATAATATCGACATCAATAAAGTTTCGTTTTTGCTCTAAGTTTTATTCTTGACATTAATGTTGATGTCGAGACACTTGTTTCATCGACGCTCACCCTATTCGGCTACGTCGAGTTATGAAGTGTGTCAATATTAACACTTCACCAAATTTGGTGTTAACAAATGCCCCCCAGAATACCCTTTGTCGAACGGTTATCCCTATAAGGAGAAAGAAGGGTATTGTAACCGTCTAGGGACGTGTGCATTAAATGCGCATGCATTATATCACATCACTCCTTAAATACAGCTGTAACGTCCCCTCAACTTTTAGATCGAACGGCTGGGGTGCTTCATCTCTTCAACTTCGAATCAAACGGTTGAAGATTCTCCATCGTTTTTGGCGCGAATCCCTAAAATAGCACCTATATATATCTCTTTTCGCGCTCTCCTTTTTCACTCTCTACTTTCTTGCCAAAAAACTCTTTCTCTTCTTTCTGTAACTTGCTTTCAAAAAGAAAAAGAAATCAACCTCATTTCTCTAAGTTTTTCTCCAAGCTTTCAACAATGGCGTCTTCTCAGGCAGGTTCTTCCAGCGCTACAAATGACGTTCTAGTTTCAGAAGCCGGCACATCCTCTCCTGCAACAACCACGGTTCTTCCGGCCTCTCTCCTAGCTCCTACAAAAGGATATTTGGACAAAGTTGCTGTTACTGACCCTCCAGAAACACTGAGCCCAAAACAGGTAATAATCCCTTTCTACAAGGATAAGCTGACACACGCTTTCTTAGGTCCACTGGTATCTTTAGAAGAATCTATAGAGTATAGGTCTTTTCACCCTTCATTTAACCATAAATATATTTTAGCTTCCACTGGTCCGATGCAGAATGGTGCGTTTGACAAAGGGAATAGATGTTTTAGTAGGAACAACCCTAAAAACAATGCTGAATTCAAAAGTTGGGCAAAAAGGGTTAAGCCTATGCAGACCCATATTTGGAAACAAATAGGAATTAGGGAACTTTTAGAGTTATCATTGGTAGATATTAAGATTGAACCAGGTATGGTAATGGCCTTCGTTTATTTTTGGAACCCCACTACCAACTGCCTGCAATTACCAAGTGGAATGTTTGGTATTTCCTTGTTCGACGTGGCTGCTATAACCGGACTAAAACCCAACGGTCGAGTCCTCCATCCCTTTCTTTCGGTATCTACCGATCCATATCCTGGTCTTGATACATCTAGTTCGAGTTATAGCTCTTTTATATCTCGAAATAGAGGTCATGGTACCGACCCCATCACCGACTCCGAACATGTGGCTTTCTTATATTACTGGCTGAATGCTATTGTGTTTTTCTCAAGGAGTACGCAAATGACTAAGTCTCTTCTACCTCTCGCGATTTTACTCCACGAAAGTGCATCTCGAGATCCACATGAAGAAGAACCATTTTGCCTGTCGAAACTTCTCCTGGCCAATCTCTTCGACGAATTGAACTCTATGGTCGAGAGAATAAGGTCAAATAATTTTTCCAACAGTGGAGGTCCCTTATGGCTTATACAGTTATGGATGTCGGCGGTATTTCATGAATATATGCGCGATGAACAATCGGCTAGCTTCTACCGAGATCTATGGGGTACTCGACTGACTAATTTTCATTACTATCCTCGACAAGGCTGTGAGGATACTGTAAATATTTTTTGGACCTTTATCAGACTCTTCCACAAAACCAAATTTGGTGAGGAACGATTCAATGTTAGCCCCTTCTACCGTCAAGAAATAGGTCCCGACTGGTTTCGACGCGAAAGGGTAATCCCGACAGGCACTCCCGCCTATACAATCAATAATGATATTTGGGCACATTTCCTTTGCCCACAAGTTCTTCCTGTTGGATTGCTGGGGTCGAAAGATTTGAAGGTAGTAACCCATAACCCACAATTTATGGCTCGCCAGTTCGGCTTCTCTCAAGCAATTCCCTCTCCCATTGAAAAGGATCCAAAATTACTTCCTTTCCATTACAAACTTCGAGATGAAGAAGAATTGGAGCGGTGGTTAGGAGAAAATGTCAGGACCATCAACAATTATTCGCCCATTGAAGCCGAGCCCTCTTTCTATGTTTCTAATTCTTTCGTTTTTTGGTGGCTAGATCGATACGCCCCCCAGTATCGACCTCTGGCTGAATTGAGAACTTCACTGACTGAGGGCGTTCCCTTGCAGGATCAAGTTGCAGCCACTGCAGTGACACAGCCGCTCCCCGAACACCACCTTTTTCTAGGTATGGCGTCGAATTTCCCTTATTATTTTTAAAACTTGAATTTTAAATGTGCAGCTGCTTCATCAAAGAAGGGCAAGGAGAAAGAAAAAGAGAAAGAGAAGAAAGAACAAAGGAGCAGAAAAGAAAAAATAGTGATACCTCGACCATCTCAATCAGAACCCAAAAAACGGAAGGAAAGGGAACCGAGTGATGTACTCAAACCATCGAGAAGCTCGAAGAAAAAGAGTACTCTCTCCCCAAAATCGGCTTCTGAACCTTCTTTTGGTCAGGCATCTCCACAAGCCCCCTCCAGTAAAGTAAGTTCTAAAACATTTTACTTTTATTATTATGTATTTTTGTGCCGGCTTATTAACTATAATATCTTATATCTTATAGTCTGTTACTGAACCAAGCACTCATCCTTCTTCTCCTCATGTGGAGGTTCTCTTGTCGATAGGCGAGGTAAACTTAAAAATTTATTCATCATTTATTTATATTTTTATTATTATGCTCGCGTCGATATTTCTGATTATAATTATATATACAGGATGAACCTGTTGCGGTCGACTCGCATCAGGATGAACCCATTCTTTCGGGTCCGGGAGAAGGGGACAATATTCTAAGTCTTCAAGAGCAACCGACTTCCCCACATTCTCCTCCTCATATCCTATCACCTATTACTCAAACTCCTGCCACAGACACAGCCGCCCTTGCTTTTAAAGATAAATTCGATCTAGAGGCCCTCAATCTTTTTGATCAAGTCTTTTCAGGGGATTCCTCTCAGCGCACCCCGAATGAAAACCTTTCCATTCCCTCTGTTCAAACAACGATCTCGACTCCTACCAGTGCCAAAACTCCACATCCCTGCAAGGACTTAATTGCGGCTTTCCTTTCGACATTGGAAAAATCTCTCTCGGACTTAGTTGTTCAAGATAACCTTCGAGAGGAGCTAGCAAAAACCACTGATGCATTAATGAACAATAATGGTCCAGCAGATGTAATCGGTGCTAGGATTGAATTTAGGGATTGGTTGAATACCAATTTCAAAGTATGGCAGAGAGTTCATCGTTCCGTCTCCTCCGCAAATGAGAAAGTCAGTTCGACTTCTTCAGCCCTCGTCGAATCTGCCAACCTAAAAAGCACGGTTGAAGACAGGATCAACAAAGGGCGTGACAGGCTGGCTGCAATCGAACTTGAAATGCAAAAACTACAACAAGAGAAAGAGGGTTTATCTAGAGTTATGCCCCGACTCGAGCGTAATCAACAACTTGTCACAGAACGAATCCAACAACTCGAAGTCGAGAATGGGGAGGCAATACAAGCTCAAACTCTCGCGCAGACTCAACTTGAGGATCACAATCGAGACACAGCTCGTCTCGACCAAGCAAAACAATCTCTCATTACTCTTGTTCGAAAATATCTTTGACTGCTGTATTAATGTTTTTGCAACATTTATTTCTTTTCTATGATTGCTTTTTTATTTCGAACTTAATACTCGGCTCTTTTCGAGAGTAATTTCGAGTTAGTTGTACTTATTACCTTATTTGCTTGAACTTTTAGATATGTATGACCATTTTCCTTTAAACGCATATTAGCGAAACTTCCGCGCGTTTATATTGCCGTCGATTTCGTTAGTAACTCAACGTCAATTTGAAAACGAATCATTCATTTGAAATTTAAAATTTCTCAACAACTATTGTTTCCTATAAATAATACATTATATGATCGCAGCGTATCCTATAATCTCATTTATAGTTCCATCACTGCTATTTTCAAAACATCCAACTTAATGGCAGACACCTCACTATCAATTTTTAATTCCTCTTCTTCCAATGAAGGAACTAGCTCTAATTCTTCCTCCCTCCCCACTATCATAAACACTGATGATCTTGATATCTCAGGAGATATCATCCTCCCTTACAAGATCAATTCTCATAATTATGGTTTCTTGGGGCCTTCATGGGATACTGCAGCAGCAGAAGAATTTAACCATATCCACCCCACGACAAATGAATCCAAAATCCTAGCCCACACTGGTCCTTTTTTAAATAGTTCTTTTAACAAAAGATCAAGGACATACAGAAATCCTCCCAAAAATACTTCTGAATTTGTTTCTTGGATGGATAAACTAAAACCAACTTACAACGAGTCATGGGAACGAGCTTGTATCTTAGACCTTCTCGAGCTTAGTCGGGAGGATCTAAGCTATGAATCGGGTATGTTGACTGCTTTCCTTTACTTTTGGAACTCGACGTCTAATTGTCTACAACTCCCTTGTGGTGCATTTGGTCTTACTCTTTTCGATATTACTGCTATTACTGGCCTAAAACCTACAGGCCAAGTTTTGCACCCCTTTATTCCCAAAGAAAACTTATCACCTTCTTATGATGACCTTAATATGAGCAGTACCAATTACCCGACTTTCATTTCCAATAATAAAGACACAAACTTCGAACACTTCGCTTTTCTTTATTACTGGTTGAATGCAGTAGTATTTTGTTCGAAAAGTACTCAAATGGTTAAACAATACTACTCTCTAGCCGTGCTTATTCATGATAGTACTCAAGTTGGGCCAATTTGGTATCTGTCGAAGTTATTGCTTGCATCCCTCTATGATGTTCTAAATAAGTGTGTGTCGAGTCTGATGGAAGATGGCCAATTAACCAACAGCGGAGGACCATTGTGGTTGGTTCAATTGTGGTTAAATGCTATTTTCAAAAAATATCTGTCCTATTCTCCTAAGCTACCTTGTGCAACCAACACATATGGACCCACACTAAGTAGGTTTTATCATCCGCATACTGTCGACGACCAACCGGTTACCGAAGTGTTTATCAAATACTTCACCCTCTTTGCTTCCTCTTTATTGAGTTCGGAACAATTCGACATTAGCCCCTTTTCTCAAAGAAAATATGGCCCATCATGGTTCACTGACCCTCGCGTTTCTTCGTCTATAGATCCTAACGTGATTACTCATCACGACATTATCTGGGCTAACTTTTTGGTTCCCCAACATCTCCCAATAGGAGTTCCAGGTTCAAATGATTTAGGGGTGGTTTGCTGTAATCCCCACTTCATGGCTCGATAGGTGGGTTTCTCTCAAATAATCCCAGCAATTTTCGATACTATTCTCATCGAAAACCATGATCATCGAAGATTAAAGAATCAAGATGAGTTAGATTCCTTGCTTACAAGAAATCAAGAAACTCTAAACCTCTACATTTCTCTCGAACTTGAAGAAAGCTACTACGTCTCCAAATCCTTTGCTAAATGGTGGGAACAACGATACAAAGATCAGGTTGTGAATCTGTCAGAAGTGAAAACTTCTATTGGCTTATCTGGGATCATTCTTTCTCCTCGACCTACTAGGGGCTCAGGTAATAACCTTTGTAAATTTGTCTCTTATGAAAGATGTTGTCCTAACACTTATCTTTCATAGGTCTTTCCTTGTCAAAGAGAAAGTATATACATGGGTTTATGCAAACACCACGTCGACGCAAAAGGCTTGAATCGAATTCCAATTCTGAAACTCCCATGAATGTTTCAGATTCTCTTGAGGTAATTTCTAATTTGGTACAACTAAACCTCATATGATATCTATTGACACATGTTGTATGGCAGGATAATGTCGATCCAACCTCTATCCCCGTCGAGCCTACAGATCTTACACTCGACGAAACTTTAATGGGGTTGAATCCTGCTAAAGGGAGTGGTTTAGTCTCCTCAATTAACCGCGCCATGGAAGAACATTTCGACATGGAAGCTCTCAACCTCTTGAATCAAACCATCAATAGTTCGAAACAAGAACTTCCTCAAATTGATAGTCCTAACCTGCGCTTCGTTAACAAACTTCGCGATCTTCTTTCTTTTTCTGTTAACGATATCTCCACCCATGAATCGAGCCAATCATTGATCGACAATATTGTAGAAATGAACAGAACCGGCGTTGCAATTGATATAATCGAGGATTACCAGGCTTTTGCGGATAAAATATGTGAGTTTCGAACAGAAAAACAACTCTTTGACATCAAACACTCTTCGGTGCGACGTAAGATCTCTGTGTCCTCTACTGAACTAAACTCTGCTACTCAATACGCTGCACTTTTCAAGCACAAAATATCAGAAAGTAACGATCGACTCAGAGCTATTGAGGTTGAGATTGAAAAGCTAAACACAGAAAGACGTGCTATAGTTGGACTACTTCCTCGGATTCAATCCAATCAAGAAGCGGCCGAACTTCAAGTTATTCAAACAGAGTTAGCTACTCATCAAGCCAACGAAGCAATGGTCGAAATCAATGCTGCTCAAATAGCCCTCAATGCCTCTGCTCAAGCTTTATCGATGGAAAAGACTCGTTTACTCGATATTTTTCAGCAACTTTGATTTTATCTTTTGTTTCTGTTTTCACACATTTGGGATTTTAGGCATTGTATTTCTTTAAGTACCTTCCATTAATCGACGCGTATTCTTCTCCATTATCTATTCGCACAATTCGATACGCATTCCCTGAATATACCTTAATTATTTTAAATGGTCCATCCCAATTCGGAGACCATTTACCCAAAATCCGATCTTTCTTCTCAAATGGAAGTATTATTTTCCAAACCAAATCATCTTCACAAAATGATTTGTGCTTAACTCGCTTGTCATAATGTCGACTCATAGCTTGTTTTTGCCTTTGCATGCTTTCTAACGCAATCAACCTATCACCTTCTATGTCATCTAATTCATCATACATAGCGGTCAAATAAGCTTCGACTGGAAGGTCATTATGTCGAAGGACACGACTACATTGAAGGTTAATTTCAACAGGCAAAACTGCATCATGGCCGTACACTAATTTATAAGGCGTAGTCTTTGTCGACTCCCGAGGCGAATTTCGATATGCCCATAAAGCTTCATTTAAAGTTTCATGCCAATTTCGAGGATTTTCTTTGACCTTTCTTTTGATCAATCCAATTAAAATTTTATTAGCTGCTTCTACTTGACCATTAGCTTGTGTGTAATATGGAGTCGACGTTATCAACTTGATGTGTCTCGACTCGGCATACTGTTTCACCTGCTGGCCTACAAACATCATCCCTTGATCAGTAGTTATAAATTCAGGTATACCGAATCGACATACTATATGATCCTCAATGAAATTTATCACGTCTTCTTGGGCAGTCTTTTTCAAAGGGATCGCTTCTACCCACTTTGAGAAATAGTCTATTGCAACGATGATAAACTTATGTCCTTTCGACGATGTCGGATTGATTTGACCAATTAAATCTATGGCCCACCCTCGAAACGGCCATGGCTTTATTATCGCATGTAATTCTGATGCCGGAGCATGTTGGATATTGCCATGTTTTTGGCATTCTTGGCACTTCTTAGCATGTTCATAGCAATCTTTTGCTAGTGATGGCCAGTACAACCCACATCGGCGGAGAACCCACTTCATTTTTGCTCCCGCTTGATGAGCCCCACAAATACCTTCATGTACTTCGCTCACAGCGATAACAGAATCTTCCTTGCTAATACATGATGCCAAAGTACCATCCACACATTTCCGGAATAAATACCCTCCACACAAAACATAATTTAGTGCTTGCATCTTTACTGTTCTATTAGCATTACTGTCGGGTGCTTGGAGATAATCTATTAAAGGTTTTCTCCAATCATTATTAACTACCGACACAACACACAAAACATCTCTCTTTGTAAATTTTGTCAAAATTTTCTTAGTGGTGACAAACCTTTGTAACCATTGTGTGGGGATTTTATAGTTCAATGCAGCCTGAGCCAATTCATTGGCTATGGCGTTTGCCCCCCGAGGGACATGCTCGAAGGTAATATCATCGAAATATGTTAATAAATTTCGTACCTTCGAATGATATTCAATCAAGTTTGGGCTTATACATTTGAATTCGAGCGTTGATTGTTTTATTACTAACTGGGAGTCACCAAAAATCTTTACATTTTTGACCCCTTTCTCTATCAGAATTTCTAATCCTGCAATTAATGCTTCATATTTTGCCTCATTATTCGAACATTCAAACAAAATTTCGAACATGAATTGCATAGGGATATTGTTTGGCGAAATTACCAATATACCTACACCCGCCCCCTTTTGGTGTCTTGAACCGTCGAAGTATAATTTCCAAGGTTCGAGAGACACAAAGTTCACATCAATCCGATCCATTGGATGTGCTGTGAGGAAATCAGCAATTACTTGCCCTTTGACTGCTTTCGCCGGCACATAGTGCAAAGAAAATTCAGTTAGGGCTAACATCCATTTTCCAATTCTACCTCGCAATATCGGGTAGGAAAGCATGTATTTGATCACATCGGTTTGAGCAATAACGTGCACTTCTCTTGAAATAAGGTAACACTTCAATTTTGTGCACGCAAAATATAGTGACAAACACATCTTCTCAACAAGCGAATAACGCGTCTCAATGTCTGTCAAGACTCGACTGAGATAATATACAGCACGCTCATTACCATTCTCATCATCTTGTGCTAACAAACTACCTATAGTCTCAGTCGATGATGAAATGTATAGTTTCATTGAGCGACCATATATTGGGGGGGGGACATAACCGGAGGAGATGTTAAATATTTCTTGACATTGTCAAATGCTTGTTGATGCTTTTCCGTCCAACGAAACTCATCTCCTTTTTTCAGTTTTATCAAAGAAGAGAAAATTCGTGTTTTACCTGATAGGTTTGAAATAAAACGCCTAAGAAAGTTCACTTTCCCTAAAAACGATTGTAATTCTTTCTTATTCTTGGGTGGCGGTGTCTCTATAATAGCTTTCGCCTTACATTGATCGACGGCAATTCCTCGATGCTGAATAACAAAACCAAGGAAATTACCCTTTGTCACACCGAAAGCACATTTTAGAGGATTCATTTTCAAATCTTTCGATCTCATTCGAAGAAATGATTGTCTCAAATGCTCCAAATGCCCCCCTTGTGTTGGGGATTTAACTACTATATCATCGATATAAATCTCCATAAACTTCCCTATGTAATCATGGAATATGGTGTTCATAGCTCTCTGATATGTTGCCCCTGCATTCTTTAAACCAAAAGGCATTACAACCCATTCATAAGTGCCTAAGGCGCCAGGACATCGAAATGCTGTTTTCGACACATCGTCTTCAGCAATGTAAATTTGATTATACCCTGAATACCCATCCATAAAACTTAGGTATTGGCTGTCAGCAGCAGAGTCGATTAGCATATCTGCAATGGGCATGTGATATTCATCTTTTGGAGTGGCTTGATTTAAATCTCGAAAATCAATACACACTCGAAGTTTGCCATTCTTTTTTACAACTGGGACTATGTTAGACACCCATTCGACATATCAAGCTGTTCTAATAAACTTTGCTTTTAACAAACGCTCGATTTCTTCTTTTATTTTCCCGATTACATCAAGAGCGAATCGACGTGGATTTTGTTTTACTGGCTTTGCCTGAGGATATAATGGGAGTCGATGCTCTACCAATTCACGATCGAGCCCGGGCATTTCATCGTAATCCCAAGCAAAACAATCTTTTAATTCTCTTAAAAGCTCGATTATCGGTGTCGTCTCCCAAATTAATCTCTATTAGCAAATCCTGAACATCGAAAGTTTTGGGCTGAAAATTTAAATCGAGTGGTGCAAAAGGCGAATAGGCTAACTCTTGATCTTCATTATCATAAATACAATCTGAAACAGGAGTTACATCAGAGGAATCAACAGTAAACTCGACCTTAGGTTCTACCTTAGTAAGGGAATCTACATCTGACTCTACACTAGCCTTTGCATCATTAGTGGAATCAACAGTTAACTCTACCCTAGATTTTACAATACTTGGGGAATGTATACAGGATTCTACACTATGTATTATATCAGGGGAATTCATAGGTAACTCTACCCTAGACTCGGCAACATAGGTCGACACTTTCTTTAAGAAGTCGGACAGATCCATCTAATCGGAGGGGGTTGGGGTTGATTGTGCCTCAACCCTGGGCATTAAAACCCAACCCTTAGGTCCCATTAGACATGCTTCCACCTCTGCCGCATCAAACTCTGGATCAATGTCGAGAGAGAGGTTCTTCAGGTTGTAAATCTTAAGATCTGCATGGTGGCTCTCTACATAACAATAGCTGTCATCTGCAGCTATTTCCTCCAAGTTGCCCTCTGTGTTCCATAGAATGAGTTTTTGATGCAGGGTCGAAGGGACAGCCCCCACTCCATGAATCCAGTCTCGACCCAGTAGGGCATTGAAACTGGCTTTGGATGGCACTACCACAAAGGCTGTGGTTCTCATTACAGTTCCGGTAGTGACAGTGATCATGACAATCCCCATTGCTAAGGAGGGGATCCCATTGTAGTCGACAATGGCCATATTAGTTTTCAGCAAGTCTTCCTTCCTCTTGTTTAGCTTCTCTAACATGTGCTCAGGCAAAAGGCTGATAGCTGCTCCCCCATCGACCAAAATCCTATTGACCATCTTTCCATCTAAAACAGCTTTGATGTGAAGAGGTCAGATATGAGTCTTCATAACTTCAGTTGGCCTCTCCAGTGCTTCCTCAATGTTCCTAGTCTCGCTGACCATGAAGCATTCATTGTCGAGGATAACCTCATCATCAAAATCATCTTCGAGAGAGAAGCTAGCATCAGATGCATACTCAGCCGGGAGGATGGTGGCTACAGCTCCACTGACCAGGACTATCGAATCAGTGTCAGAAAGATAGCCGGGGTCTAGCCATTGGTCAACCTCAGTCATGAGTTGATCTTCTTCTGCTCCTCTATACTTGAAATCTGGAACAGGTAATAAATTCAGATCAATACTGTTTACAAGATTTAAGATGATCTCGAAATCGCCCAAATCTTCGTCGAAGTCGAAATCATCGCTTGTTTCTTTCCTGTCTGAATCTTCCCTGGGCTCCATTGGGTTGTACACTGGTGGGGAATAGCTTTCCCCTTGCTCCAGTGGAGTATATTCCTCAATAGAATACCCTTCTTCACCTGGCTCTAAAGGGTTGTACTCCGGCACGTTCTCAGATTCCTACTTAGTCTGCTGGATACTTCCCTGTACCTCACCTTCAGGAGTTGGTCAAGGCAAACCTTCTTGATAACATCCCTTGACTTCGACAGCATTCTTCCTGGGCACTGTCTGCTACTCAGGCTTGCTAACTCTAGTCAGAGTTTGCTACTCTTTGTTCAAGACAAATCTTCCTGGCCTCTGTTGGGGGTGTTTCCCCCAGCCTCTTTCATCAAACATTCGATGTTTCTGTAGAGGTGCTTGTGTGTTCTTTTTCTGTCTATTTCTGCGGCGTCCGCTCCTCGACGATTCAGGTGTTTCATTCCTTACCCACACATTGGGTGGTGTAATCGGAGGGACCCGAGTCTTGTTTCTTTGAGCAAAGTTGTTGTTCTTACCCTTCCAATTCTGGTAAGAAACTCCAAAATTGGGCTTGTTACCCTGGACAGAATTTCCCAGGTGTTGACCATTCTTCGACTTTGGACAGAGAATCCAAAGCGCTGGTTCTTGTTCTGACCCTGGACAGCGTTTCCCAAAGTCGGGTTACCCTTGTGGTAACGAGCAGTACTGGCCTGCGCCTGCTGCTGCTGCTTCTCGTTGAACTTGGTCCATCTCACTTTGTATTGCGCCACTCGGCGCCGATAGATGGCCTCCCTCTTTTTCTCTTGCTTCAAAGCAAATTTCCTGGCAGCAGTCTTATCATAAACAGAGCTGCACTTCGGACACATGTCGACTTCCGAACCTTGTGCATTCAGCCTCTCCAGAAATTGGCCCAGCTTTTCCCCAGCTACAGGAAATATTTTTGTATCAGTAAACTCGAAATGAGCTAAATCATCTTCGTAGAGTCGGGGTGGGTTTTTAGGTACCGGCCCCCACCCTGTCGGGATAATGTTAGCCACATTGATAGGCATAAATGTCGGTTCAGCATAATTAGCATCTGCCTTGAATGGCTCAGTATCAATTTTCATCTCTCTATCTCCGAATTTCAATCTTCTCTCCATGGTAGCTTTTTGAATCAAGTCCCTGAAACGTACACAGTTATTAGTAGAGTGTCCTAACATCTGATGGAACTTACAATAAGATTTATTCTTCATTTCATATGCCGAAGGCATTTTCTTTCCTTCTGGTATGACAAGCTGTTTGTCTTTAACTAGGGCGTCGAATATTAATTCTGCCTTAGTAATATCGAACGAATAAGTCTTAGATTCTTCTACTTTTTTCTCTTTATTTCTAGCAGGTTTAAGAGATACACATTTATAGGGAGGGCCATTTTTTAATTCTATGACATTCACTTCCCTCAAATCTAAGTCATCTTCACTATCACTAGACTCAGAATTAACTTCTACATAGTGAACTTTTTCTTGCTTAGGAGACCTCTTTTTCAATCGATCCTTTTCTCTCCTAACTTGCTCGACTTGCTCGACTTGCTTGACCTTAATACCTAACTGTGCCAAGTCGAAGAATTGCTGACCAATGACTTTACGTCGAATATCCAAATCTAGACCGTTGATAGCGATCTTAATCACATCGCTTTCTTGTAATGGGGTATAACAACGGTTTCTAAGTCCCCTTAATCGGTCCAAATAATCATCGACAGATTCATGATGGAAGCGTCGAATATAAAACAGTTCATCAACCTCGACCCTTTTCTCTTCTCTATAAAATTGATTGTGAAAATTTTGTTCTAACTGAGCCCAATTGGGAATTTGGCCTTAGGTTTGAAAACCAAGTAAAAGCATTTTTAGTCAGAGAGGATGGGAAGAAGCGCATTTTCAAATATTCATTCGATGCTAATTCACCGATTTCAATAGTATATTGAGCGATATGTTCTACTGTGGATTCACCATTTTCACCCGAGAATTTGGATAAGTGTTTTGGAGATTTCCACCCTCTAGGCACTTCGGCCTGTTGGATGAAATCCGGCAGAGCCGACACAAAAATAGGTGTATTTGGTGTTCCGACATTAAAACCACATCGGTTCAATACCTGCTCTATTACCCGAACCAAATCTGGATTTTGGTTATTTTGAAACATATTTGGACGGGGTTGTTGAAAAGGTGGATTTTGCACATGCCCCCCAAGTCTTATCCTATGTAATTCCTCGTCGGCGTTGACACCATTTGGAACCATATAGGGGACTCGAAGTTGATGGGGTTGCACAGTTGGTTGGTTTGGTATATAATCCAAATTATGATTGTTTTGAGGCTGAGAATTTCCTAGTCGATTATTAAGAGCATCGACGATGGGATTCAACACAACCGCCATTTGATGAGTCATATGATTGACTAAATCATGGTGACTCTCATCAATTTGTTGCCTTACTAGAGCCATTGTTTTAGTATTACTTTGCATGGCTGGTTCTATCCTCTCTCGAGGCATTTCGGGAAAAATTGGCCCAAGAGGCCTAACATTATTTCCTGATGGTTTAGACATATTTATCATATGTCCTGAGTTGGCATTACTCGAACTAGGCATATTATGCAAGGCAGTGTTTGGTGCGAACAGAGGGTTATAAAAGGAACCCATTTGAGGGGGTAAATTGGGTCGAGGACCCTGTCCTTCTGTCGCTGCTACTGTTGGAGGGATATACCCAAGGGGTGTATACCCCAGAGGCAACCCATATGGAGGCCATACCCAAGTTTGATTCTCAGGATTGGCTCGAGTTTGCTCATTTGATGGAGGTGGCCTTGCCACATTCGCATCATTCGCATGAGACGTATTTTAGGAAGAATCATTGTTAGCATTATCGCTAGATTCGACTCTATTCCCTTCTGAGTTAGGTGTTTGTGTCATTTGCGATACTTCAGTTCCACTACGCAATCTCATACACTCTTTTGACACTGTGTCCCACTGGGCGTGCCAATTTTGTTTACTCAGATTTGTCGTCGAAGAGAATAGACAAATGAGAACAAAATAAAAGGTTCGCAACAGTGCTTTTGAAAATGGTTTGATGGTGTTGGGACCACAAATTTTCAAAGAAGAGTATTGTATGATAATGGAATGAACTGAATAATGTATATATTGATAATGGCAAATGAATACAAACGACAATATTGTAAAGAACAATAACCAAATGCAGAAATTGAAAGTGCTGAAAGTAAAGAAAGCAATAAAGTTACTCTATGATACTCCTACAGGCGATCGAGACATACCCAGAGAACGGTGTGCTTGTAAGTGTAAGCAAGTTTCAGTGTATGTTCAATGCTCTTACAATGTGAACCTATCTTCTATTTATAGACCTAAAGTTCACGTCGGATCAATTCCTTCAAATAACTGTCGACGGTTGAGAGAAGAAAACCGCGAGCCATTTCTTCCACCACGCTGAGGAAAGAAGTTACCAATTGCTGCATGTCGTCCACGTCAGTCGGCAGTTATTTCGTCTACTCCTCTAATTTACACGTGTTTCATGCAAAGAACTGACTATAACTTCCGGAGTAACCTCTTTACATAATATCGACATCAATAAAGTTTCGTTTTTGCTCTAAGTTTTATTCTCGACATTAATGTTGATGTCGAGACACTTGTTTCATCGACGCTCACCCTATTCGGCTACGTCGAGTTATGAAGCGTGTCGATATTAACACTTCACCAAACATCTTTGTATATTGCATAATGACATGGTTTGGATGGACCAGATTTTGACACGGATGGTCGGGCAGTTAAGAAGTGGTTTTGTGGTCAGTGATATTAAGTGAGTCGAAGAATGATTTCATTAGTGATTTTGTGTAATATAGCAGTTAAAACAAAATTTTCAGGTAAAAGATAGTTGTGCAAATTGTCTAAAATAGCCTTATTTGGTGGAAAAGAGTCGAGGTGGAAGAAAGGGTACTATCCAAATTTGTTGCAACCATGATCAAATAGACAATAATGGAAACAACGCACTATACTAGTTCGTGGGAAAAAAAATTTCACCCAACCAGTTTGTGTCCCTAATTAACTACTTCTTCCTGCAACCCCTGGGTCGAGGGAGCATTATCCAAAAAAAAAATCAATATCTATTACTGACAACAACTCTATACCATATATCTGCTAGTTTAGGCCGGAATCGACAACTACATAGTCGATAATGCTTACTTTGTAGAAAGGGTACTTGTAGAGTCCAACAACGTGCAATCTAGAAGCTCAACATTTTAATGAGGTCATTTAATTAATAATTGGTGTTTTCCATGATTTAATAAAAAATTAATTAAATGACCTCTTGCATATGTTCTAACTTGTATATATAGATGCTAGTTTGCCTCTCATCAAAGCATCGAGTAATCAATGTCAAGCATACACATTCGAGAGAATTTTGTTCAATTGGCTCTCTTTTGTAATTTTGTGAGTGTGTTTTGTATATACCGTTGAGAAAATATTGCAAGATATTTTGAGTGTATTTGGGGCTTGAGATTTGTGTGGAGTGTGACCACTTTTGTGAAAATGTGTGTTTGCACGAGAAGGAGAGGGGTTGAATCGTGCTTAGTGAAAATTCTTTTCCAAAATATTTTCTTTCAAAAGCAAGTCTTAGAAGGAAACCTTTAATTTCTAAGTGGCAGCGGAATTAGTTATGAGAAAGTAAGGCTTTTGAGAAGACTTTACTTTCTGAGTGAAAACAACCTTTTGATAAAGTAAGAAGATAGTTTTCAAAACTGATTTTGTAAAACTTCTTACTTAATTAAATATTGATTTTAACTTTTGTTTTGATAAGAATAATCAGTGAGTAAAAAATAGTTAAAAGAAAAGAAGATAAACACACAAAGATTTTTATACTGGTTAGGTTATAACTTAACCTACTCTAGTCCTCAACCTTTAATTAGTTGAGAGTTTCCTTATATATTCTTCTTCTTTGCCTTCTTAGACAAATAACACCTTTACAAACCGTAAAGGACTTTTTTCCGCCTTAGACATATTCTAAGGACTTGCTTGCCTCTAACACTTAGGACTTTTCTTGCCTTTAAATCAAAAGGACTTTGTGCCTCACAATCCGAGGACTTCAATGCTTTCACAAGAAGGACTTATAATTTTACAGAATTTACGGTTTTGTTTTGCAAATCTCTATCAAGTTCTTAGGAACATTTGCTCGAAGGCAAGGATAAACAATATAACTCTAGAAGATTTTTACAAAGACATTTCTCAGCTTCTGAGAAGGTTTTTGAGAAAACTTTCAAGTTTACAAATCGATTTCAATTTTCGCAGAGTTTTAGCACTTTGATTCGCGGGAATTCTCGGCTCCTAAACTCGTGTAGTGTTTTGCTATTTATAGAGATTGAAATCCTTTGTATTTTTGAAAGACTTTAAAGCTGATGTGGCTTTGGTTGACTTAGCATTGTCTCAGAACGGCTCCCTGCTCTGTCAGCATGATTAGGGTGCTTTTCAGAAAATGCACAGTGCACAACTCCCAAAATACTCCTAGAAATGTTCTGAGCTTAATGAGTGCTCCATTTGATTTGAGTCTTGAGACTTGATCAACCTCATAAGTCTCCTTCTGAGTGAGGTCATCCTTCTGAGTGAAGAGCCTTCTAAGTGAAGGACCTTCTGAGAACAGGGTCTTTTGAGAGGATGATGCCTTATGAGAAACAAAAACTTTATTGCCTTCTGAGAGGCTTCCGAGTATATTTTTGTTATTCCATTTGAAGTGTGTTTTCGCCTTGCTTTTGAGACACTTTAAGTGTTCTTTTGAGCTTTGAATTCATCTTGAATTTTGAGGCTACTTGATGCATCTTCTAAGTCTCACTCGAAATGTTGTTATTCTCATATTAGGGCTTTCTGAGTAAACACTTTGCACACATATTAGCTTTAATCAATCAAAATCTTTATCTTATGATTTAAGATTGTTATCATTAAAACAAATGATTTCTCTTGAGTATAATTTTTAAAATTTAATTACTCTTAGAAGAGTTCTAGAGCTTGCAATCTCCACTTTTTTGATGATAACAATCTAAATTCAAGATAAATATTTTGTTTGATATAAATATTTTCTGTTTAAGTTTTGTGAACTTAACCAAAATACATTTTTGCTTTCTTTAGAAGATAACCTTAATTTCTGAGAGAAAATAATGTTATTTTCTTATAAGGCTTCTGATATATAAGCAACATAATTAAAGTTTGCATAAAAGAATACTGTCATATAATCAGAACTGAATAAGCATTTGTATTTCATTAATATAAGATACTTACAAAGCATGAGAATACAAGATGCCAATAGAAAAATTTAATATACTTAGAAGGGATGCCAAAAACAGAATAAAATGCCAAAATACAAAAAAAAAAAAAACCCTAAGTCCTAGCCTATGTTTATCCTGGACAAAATATTATCTGTATTTTCTC
This sequence comes from Aeschynomene evenia, assembly GCA_013621005.1. Taxonomy (NCBI): domain Eukaryota; kingdom Viridiplantae; phylum Streptophyta; class Magnoliopsida; order Fabales; family Fabaceae; genus Aeschynomene; species Aeschynomene evenia. Next base: position 17,296,896 of record CM024267.1, on the reverse strand, counting down.
CCCTTTTGTTACATCAAAAAGGGGTGGCCAAGGATGAAACACCATCATAGACCCTCAGAACTAGATGCTCCTAGCAATGTATCTCAAAAGAAGAAACATTTATACAAGAATCCCCCGAAGACCAGCATCAGGACCTACTTCTGGAGGCATGGTGTCTTGAGGGTTTCTTGCCTCAGTGACCCTTGGTACTTGAAGTGGAGGATCTTGTGGAGGTAGAGATGTTGTCGTTGTAGCTTCCATAGCTCCAGCTTCTGAGTGAGGTCCAACTTCTGGATGTACTTTGTTGTTTTCAGCTTCTAAGAGGCCAGAAACAACATCCAGCTTCTAAGAAGAGGTCTCAGAAGGCTGAATTACCTCAGCTAGTGGATCTTCCAGGATGGGTGAGGGTAGATGAAATTGAGGCATAGTATTGAGAGGTTTAGTCATTGGCATCACTCCAAAGGACCTCGTCCTTGTATTCCCAAAGAAGTATGGTCGATAAGATACTGACGGAGGAGATCACACAAGATTTCCATGTTGAAAAATCCGTGATGAACATAGCTTCTGATAGGGAGAATGATGGTGCATGGATAGTGAAGTTCGTGAAGGTGTATATGTGCACGAGAAGGGGGGTGTACATGGTGCATGGAGAGTGCACACGCGCTAGCGACCAAGTTACAGGCGCTAGCAGGTGTCTCCAACCGCCTTGGGCGCTAGAGGCTGCATGGAACGCGCTAGCGACCAAGTCGCAGAAGTTTCTGCAGAGTTGTATTTTCTGAGATTTTTGGTATTCTGATGATTTTAACCTGATATGTGATTTTAACTGGAACAGTATGATGAATACATATATACATATATTAGAAACAAATATTGATTATTGAAAATGATTGATTTGATGAAAGAATGATATATGAGAATATCTATGCTTATGTGATTACATGTATATGATGATTTTTATGACATATGTGATATGATGGGAAAATGATGCATACTATGCATGATGATGTTATAAAGAAATTGTGAGAGGTCATGTGGATCAAGAAAATGAGATTTATGAGTAACTTCCTCTACAAATGGGAATGACAGGGAGGTTGGCACCCTCGGTCCCCAATACCAATTTGTGAGAGGAAGTGAACAAACCCCTCTTCCCCACAGAGTTCTAGTAGAAACTAGAAAGATATGAGCTCATAACTTAGGGGCCAGGTGTATGCGGAGGTAGAGAGAAAGAGGGTAGTGCCATTTGAATTGAGAAATTTATAACACATGACACATATAACCGTATGCATGATATTGATTATGCAACTGTTGTATGGATGGATTTATATTTTGCTACTTGCAACCGTATGCACAATGTTGATTATGCAACCTTTGCATGTTAACGATAATACTTTTAAATTCCATTGTAGGTGTGATATTCATCCTTTATTTGTTGCATCATGTATATAATTAACAAGACGCATATAGGTAAGACACTCCGGAACTATATATATATATATATATATATATATATATATATATATATATATATATATTTGTGAAGATATCATTAATATGGTTTATGCATGTTTCACTTATTTCATAATAAACCGGAGTGATCCCCCTATTGAGTCTGTGGAGCTCACCCCAATTCTACCACCCATTGTTTTAGATTCAAATCGAGATACAGGTACCCTGCTAGGTGAGCGGATCCGGATTTGCAAAAGGATTGAGGATCAGATATCTGAGGAGTTTAGGACACTACGAATTTTGCTACTTTCATATATTATGTGTTGCTATGTTATGTACTATATGAGACTCGAAAGAATTTATAAGGGAATTATAAGTGATTGTACAAGCTTATAGTTCTCTTAGAAATTCTAATAACTTAATATTGTAATATTTATTTTGGATCTTACGCTTATATGTGTATTACCTTATGTACGTGAAACTATATGTATGTATTGGGCCACTGTTGTGTATTATGGTATTTTGGATGCATGTAATTTACAAGTTCATAGTTTGGTGTATCAGATTATACCCCGTCACGTACAAGTCGAGATTTTAAATTGCGTTCTCTTTATAAAAACTATTGGCCCTATTTTCCACGTATTCTTATTTTCAAACTTAGACTCTGAAACAAGATGATAATTCCCGATAATTAACTCGATATGACTTAAGCATAAAGAGGTAATCATTAGGGTGTTACACATGAAATTATTATGGAGAGTAAATTTCACTCTTAGAAGCTGAAGCAATACTTCAGAAGCTAAAGTATAAGCTTCAGAAGTTGCATTCTCATACACTAAGGGTCTGTTTGGATTACAATGCTTCTGACTTTTTTTTAACTTTTGAATTATCATAAGTTACTCTGTCCAGTTTGGCTATATAACTTATGACTTCTACATAAGTTATTTCAGTATTTTTGGAGAAGTCAGAATATTTGACTTCTCTAGAAGCACTTTTCAAAATAATTGAAATAAAAAATTTTATTATTTTATATTCACATACAAGATAACTTATTCATAAGTTACTTATCAAAAGTTACTTTTATATAAGGATTTAAATAAGTTGTTTACCCAAACTGACCCTAAGAATGCTCAGAAGCTAAAATACATTACTTCTTCTCATATTTACCCATGTGTAAATTAATTTTCTCATATTATAAGAGTAAAAAATTATTTAACACTAATCACAAATAGAGTTGTTTCTTTTACAACAGTTATAATAAATACCCAACAATTACTTTGCTTTAACCACTCTTTCAACTAAATCCTACCACACTAATCCTACAATACACATCCTATAAATACCCCTTCCCACCCAAACCTAAAACACTTTACCCAAGCTCTCAAATTTCTCTCTTCTCACACACTCTATTTTTCTCGACTCCATACTCTGTTTTCTCTTCATCTCTACAACCTCAAATTTCTTCTAATTTCTTACAAAATGGCCAACCCAAAAGGGCATCAAAATAGATGGGATCTCAAAAATTACCCTCACCAATATGTATTTAGAGGATGATGAGAAGCAAAAGCACTATGCTACTCATTATGCCTCGAGACCCATTACCATGGGCATGGTATTAACCTGTGCAGTGCTCATCTAACTCCCCAACCTCACTGATGTGCTCAATGCTCAGGAAGGATGGCTCAAATGTTTCTCTATAGAGGACGCGGTGTACTCAAATGTCCTGAAGGCATTTTATTCCCAACTCAAGGATGATGTTGATGGAAACCTCAGAAGCCAAATTGGCTCATATTACATTCTTATCACTGAGAGAGATGTGGGAAGAGCTTTACATATCTTTGAAAACGGAAAAGAGATCGACTCAGACATCACTTGGTATGAAAAAGATCACAGAAAAGAGATTGAAGTGGTCTATACACTCAAGGGGAGATCTGACCTACGTCTCACGGAGGTGGAGCAAAAGCATCTGTCACTGGAAGTAAGATATGCTCACAGTGTGGTAAGAGAGTTGTTAGCTCCAAGAACCCTTTTATTTGTCATTGAATATTTTGAATGATTAAAAATCTAAGTGAAGGATAAGATTTTTGTTCGTAAGAACTAATGGTTTCTTTGAGTGTGTTACAAGGTATCAAATAATAAGAAAAGTCAAAGTAAACACTTGAAACCATGAGAAACAAGAAAGAAGCCAACTTTAGCTTGAAGAGAAAGCTTATGGTGGACTATCAAGAGAATAGTCTAGGGTGAACCCTCCGGAGTCTACGGACCCACAGAGGAGAAGTCTATGGTGGACTCTTGGGCACCTACAGTAGACCCGAAGATAAAAAGTCTACGATAGACCCTCAGACACCTATAGTGGAACCTCAAGCAAAAGGTCTACGGTGGACCAATAGAAGTCTATGGAGGACTCACAAGAGTAAGTTCTATGATGGATCAAAGCTAAAATGACCAAGGATGCATGGTAACAAGGTGGCTCCTAAATCTAGCATTTAATGCCAATACAAGAGCATTAATTAGAAGAATCACCAAGGCCACATCATCAAGGAGCAACCTTAAAAAGGGAAACCAAGATAAAAAATACTCTAGGGTTTCCATCTTCAAGAAGCGCATACATGTCTCAAAATAGGGAAATAAAAATCAAAATTTCTCTAGAGTTTCCTTATATATATATGGCGCATAACATCCCTAAATAGGGAAAGAAAAATCTAGCATGGAGCATTAAATGCATAATGATTTAAAAGATTCACCTAGGGTGATATTAAATCATATCATGCATTTATGATATATGATTTCAAGGCCTTACGAGAATCATGAAGATCCTACAAGATTCATGAAAAGATTCTGCAAGACTCATGAAGATTTTGCAAGATTCAGAAAGATTCCAGATGAACGTCAAAGATTCTAGAAGAATATGCAAAATTCAGAAAGATTCCAGACGAACGTCAACATTCCAGAAGAATCTATAGATTCCAGAATCAAGCAATGAAATGTCAAGATTCCAAGAATCAACAAATGAAGATTCCATAGAAGGCGAATACCTAGGGTAAATCAAGCATTAATGACAAGATCAAGAAACCCTAATCCTAATTTTATGGAAGGCGCATACACAAGGATTACAAGCATTAATGACAAGATCATGAAATCCTAATCCTAGTTCATCAAGGTGGTGCAAAGAGCAAGGGAATACAAGCATTAATGATAAGCTCATCAAACCCTAATCCTTGTTTTTAAAAAGGGCGCATATGAGCAAGGAATCATGCATTTAATGCAAGATATTTGTTTTACAAAGTTGAAGCAATGCACACCATTGGCACTACTAGAAACATGGAGATTTCCGACGGGCATTTTCGACGGCTATTGGTCCGTCGGAGTCTTCCGAGGGGATTTCGATGGCACCCTCAGCTGACCACAAAGCGACATCAGATTTAAGACATCCCGTCGGAAATCCCTTGCAAAATAGCGCGGGAATGTGCACCATCTTTCCCGCCATAATATACCGATGGACTTCCGATCGCAGGCCTAAACTCCGTCGGAAGCCCCCCGGAGGTAGTAATATGTTCCGGCGGACTTCCGAGGGTACTCGACAGGGTTAGGGTTAGGGTATGGGGTTTGTAGTAACCGTCGGAAAACCCTCGGAGGTAATAATAATATCCGGCGGTCTTCCGAGGGTTTTGTACAGGGTTAGGGTTAGGGTATGGGGTTTATGCAAACCGCCGGAAGCCCCCTAGAAAGAAATATAATGTTCGGGCGGGCTTCCGAGGGTCAGCGACAGGGTTAAGGTTAGGGTATGGGGTTTGTAGTAACCGTCGGAAAACCCTCGGAAAGTAATATAATGTTCGGGCGGGCTTCCGAGGGTCCTCGACAGGGTTAGGGTTAGGGTATGGGGTTTATGCAAACCGTCGAAAGCCCCCCGGAAAGTAATATAATGTTCAGGCGGGCTTCCGAGGGTCCTCGGCAGGGTTAGGGTTAGGGTATGGGGTTTGTAGTAACCGTCGGAAGACCCTCGGAAGTAAGGTGACATTTTCGAGGGTTCTGGATGCATATCATACTTAACTTTAATTATTGGATTTAAGGTGATATTAAACGGATTTAAATGTCCGGATTGTTTCTATTAGTAAAAAAATAGTAATAAATGATATTTCGTCCAATAAAATCTTTAATTAGTTGAACGGTGTATTCGAAGTTGCCAACAACATTGACGACTGACTTGAGAGCCAGGGAGACTCCCAAGTACTTATATATAAGAGAACACCAAGATAACTTATCAATTGAGTTCATCATGACAATACACCTCATGACAATAACAATATATGATGGATCGTTTGTTATATATTAACAATTGAACTGATTATATTAACTTATTAGTATAAATTAATCTAATTTATTTCCGACGGGTTTCCGAGGGCATTCAGACACAATTTGGAGTGAGATTCCCTACGCGCGTGACTGAAACGCTGCGTTTCATGGCTTCCCGTCGGAAGACCCTCGGAAGTAATAGTGATTTCCGGGGGGTTTTCGAGGGTTCTGGATGCATATCATACTTAACTTTAATTATTGGATTTAAGGTGATATTAAACGGATTTAAATGTCCTGATTGTTTCTATTAGTAAAAAAATAGTAATAAATGATATTCCGTCCAATAAAATCTTTAATTAGTTGAATGGTGTGTTCGAAGTAACCAACAACATTGACGATTGACTTGAGAGCCAGGGAGACTCCCACGTACTTATATATAAGAGAACACCAAGATAACTCATCAATTGAGTTCATCAGGACAATACACCTCATGACAACAACAATATATGAGGGATCGTTTGTTATATATTAACAGTTGAACTGATTATATTGAATTGCATGGACACCCGTCGGAAAACCGTCTGAATATGAATAGTTCCGGCGGGTTTCCGAGGGCTTTCAGGCACTGTTTGGATTGAGATTCCCTCCGCGCATGACTAAAACGTTGTGTTTCATGGCATCCCGTCGGAACACCATCAGAAATTTAAATTTTGAATCACCGAGGGTTTACCGACGGAAGTAGGCCTATTAGGGTTTGGGCGCCATTAGACCGTTTAATGAAACGATGCGTATCAAGTAGCCGTCGGAAACCCCCTCGGTAACGTTAAACTTAAACAAGAGACCGCGTCTCCTTCCTCACTCAGCGTCGTAAATCCTCTCTCTCTCTCTCTCTCTCTCTCTCGCTCTCTCTCGTCCGCCAGCCTTCACGCCGCCGTCGACGGTGGTTTCCAAAAAAGGAGACCATCATCTTGCTCACGGTGAGTAGACCTACCTTTCTAACCGATTGGTTTTTTTGTTTGGTATATGTTTTGAAATTTTTTTTTCTCCCAACAGAGTCGCCGCCTCGTCTGCACCACCGCCGCCTCCTCTGCCCCACCGCCGCCGCTGCGCTGCCATTCGCGGTTCGCTGCGCCACCTCCACAGTCGCCACTGCCCACCTCCATGTCGCCGCTGCCCACCGCTTCCGCTGTCACCACCACTGTCGCCTCTGACTGGACCTCCGCCGCTGCCGCTGCCCCTGCCTTTACTACTCTGTCAAGGTAAGTGTTGTTAATTTTTCAATTTGTTAAATTTTTTAAGTTATAATTGATAAATTGAAAATTTTTATGAAATTAAATTTTGATAAATTAAAATTGATAATTAAAATTAAAATTGAAAAATTTTTATTTGATAAAATATAATTGAGTGAGTTTTGGTAAACTATATTCCATACAGTACATTGTACGTATACCTGAAGAGGGGCATACACAATTTCCCGTCTCTTGTTAGATTGGAACATGTCGCGTCCCTGGTTTGAGCCAGTGATCAGACTTGTTCCAATCTCGAAGAGACGGGAAAAATGTTAGGTCCTCATCAATCAACATATATAGTGGTATAATAAGAATTGTTATTTGTTGGAAAATTTGACCAAAATTTTGATATTTGTTGATTGTTATGTTTGATGATACTATGTTCATATATTAAATCAATCTCACGATGATATATGATTGTTGTATAATATGATTGGTATATGTTATGATATTGATGTTCAAATTACATATGTTGCTAAGAACCTTAGGGTAGATGACTTTGACTAAGACCGGTCCTTATCTCCGGCAATTGATATTTATTAGTTGACTTTGTCCGAGACCGTTCCTTATCTCTGGCAATTGATGAGTTATTGGCTATATATAGGTGCACTCTGTCGAAATTAGGTTAACTGAAAATGTGTTTAATAAAAACTTATATAATAAAGAGATATTAATGTAAAATATGTTTAATGAAATTTCCAACAATGCATTAGGTTGCTACACTGTAAAACACTATAATGTCTCGTGCGGATCGATCGTGGATGTACGATAGGCTTCATCATAATAGAGGCGGAATTAAACCATCGTTCATTAGAGGTCTCGATGTGTTTATGGATGTTGCATGTAGAACTGAAGAGTAAATTGCAGAGGGTAAGATAAGGTGTCCGTGTGCCAAGTGTAGGTGTCGGAAACTTTCAGAGGTTAATAATGTAATGGTTCACCTTATGCAGCATGGTTTTAAAGCAGACTATTATGTATGAACCCAACATGGGGAGGAAATTACGGTAGAGGAACATGGTGGATCGGGAGTGGGTGAAAGTAGTAATCCTGTTGCATGGCAAGAAAATTTGAATTGTTACGAGCAGATGATTTTTGACGGATACTTCCCTGAGACAAGAGGAATTCCTGAACCGGTTGAGGAAGTTCCTAATGAAGATGCACAAAACCTTTTTAGACTACTGGATGCTGCACATCAACCTTTATGGGAAGGTTGTGTTCATTCAGAACTATCCTTAGCAGTTCGAATGCTTAGTATTAAGTCTGAGGGTAACCATAGTCAGAGTTCATTTGACCAGTGGGCAGATTTGATACGTGAGCTTAGTGTTCAACCAGATTGTATCCCAAAGGACTTTTATCAAGCTAAGAAGTTTGTTAGTAAATTAGGATTGTGCGAGGTGAAGATTGATTGTTGCGTCAATGGGTGTATGTTGTACTACAAAGATGATTCAGAGCTTACACAATGCAAGTTTTGTGAAGAACCTAGGTATAAACCCAAACGTCGTGGCAGTCATAGGTCTAAGGAGGTTCCTCAAAAAAGAATGCATTATTTGCCTCTTATACCTAGGCTAAAGCGATTGTATGCCTCCATGAGTTCTGCTCCGCACATGAGATGGCATTTTGATAATCAAAGGTTTGATGGTGTGATGACTCATCCGTCGCATGGGGAAGCATGGCGACATTTTGATCAAACGCATCCTGAATTTGCCGCGGAGCCTCGAAATGTGCGCTTAGGTTTGTGTTCTGACGGATTTACTCCCAACAGACAGTTTGGTAAGCCTTACTCTTGTTGGCCGGTTGTGATAACACCGTATAACCTACCTCCTGAAATGTGTATGAAAGACCCATACTTGTTCTTAACATGTATAATCCCCGGTCCAAATAACCCAAAAGCAAAAATTGATGTGTACCTTCAACCGTTGATTGAGTTATGGAATGAGGGTGTTATGGTGTACGATATTTCCTCCAAGCAAAACTTTCTGATGAGAGCAGCATTAATGTGGACTATCAACGACTTCCCCGCATATGGGATGTTGTCTGGGTGGATGGCACAAGGAAAATTAGCGTGCCCGGTTTGCATGGCTGACACCAAGGCATTTACCTTGAAGTATGGCGGAAAGAACTCGTGGTTTGATCGTCACCGGAGATTTTTACCAGATGATCATCCATATCGGCGTAACAGGTACGGTTTTAAAAAGAACACAATCGAAAGAGATCCACCACCGGTAAGAATTACTGGTGAAGATTTATGGGAGGAGGTAAAATATATACCCAAGATCACAGAAGTTGGGCAGCAAGTGAAACCACAGGGGTATGGGAGAGATCATAACTAGACCAAACAAAGCATATTTTGGAAGCTTCCATATTGGAAGGATCTATTGGTCCGTCATTGTCTAGATGTGATGCACATAGAAAAGAACGTATGGGACAACATAATGCACACAGTCATGGATACTGATCGGACCAAAGACAATATAAAGGCAAGATTGGATGTGGCTGAGTACTGCAGACGACCTGAGTAAAATTTGCAGGATCTAAGGGATGGACGTGTTTGTAAACCGAAGGCGTCGTATTCATTAACCAAGACTCTGAGAGAATCAGTTTGTAAATGGGTAACGGAGCTCAAAATGCCTGAGAGTTATGCCACTAACTTGGGGAGATGTGTCAACCTTGATCAAAGTAAGTTTGTCGGCCTTAAGAGTCACGATTGCCATGTCCTCCTGGAGAGCTTGCTTCCTATAATGTTTAGGGAGCTGCCCGACCATGTTTGGAAGCCATTGACGGAGTTGAGTGAATATTTTAGAGACTTATGTGCGACAATACTCAAGGTAGATGATCTTATCACCATGGAGGCGAATATCCCCATGATTATGTGCAAATTAGAGAGGATTTTTCCGCCTGGGTTCTTTAACTCGATGGAACATCTTCCAATTCACCTGGCATAAGAAGCGAGGGTTTGTGGGCCGGTGCAATATAGGTGGGATGTACCCATTTGAAAGAGAAATGGGAGTCTATAAGCGGACTGTCAAGAACAGAGCACAGGTGGAAGGTTCAATTTGTCAGGCATACTTGACAAAAGAGACATCAAATTTCTGCTCATATTACTTCCAGGATAATGTCCAGTCTCGCAGAATAAGGGTTCCCCGCAACGATGACGAAGGAGAGAGTGAAATGTACCCACCTCTGTCAGTATTCAATCAACAAGGCCGAGCAACTGGTCAATCTGTGGATCGATGGTTGACGGTTGAGGAGTGGACTTCCGCACACCTCCACGTGTTGCTAAATTGTGACGCGGTCGCACCGTATCGAAGGTAAAATATCAATCTTTACAACCTAATTCTAAAACAATGTAAATAAAAGTTCATCTAATCTAGTGTTATTAATAAATGACAGGTACTATGAACAAATTCATGGGGAGGATTCTCTTCAACAATTTCCGGCATGGTTCAAGGGCTATGTACGTTACCGTAATAAAACATTTAATTGTATTGAAATTTTCTTCATCACCTTGGGTAACAAATCATTTGTTTTTGTGAACAATACACGTAGGTACAAGATCCCTCACATAGGGTAACTGACCAATTTTTGCAAGATATAGCTTGGGGACCAAAAAATAAAGTGCACAGTTGGTCAATATACTATGTGAATGGATTCAAATTCCACACTGTAGATTGGGGAAGGGAAAGGAACTCATATAATTGTGGGGTTTGTGTCAAAGGAGATGCTGGAGAAGGGGAACGAGATTGGTATAGTACAATTAAAGAGATCTTAGAGTTTGAATATGTTGGGTTACCAATTAAAAGAATTATGTTATTCTATTGTGATTGGTATGACTCACAACGCCCAACTGGAACTCGATCTCACACTCAGTACAAAATAACTGAGATTAATAGTACACGACGAGAGCAGCGATTTGATCCCTTTATCATTGCTAAAAATGCTCGTCAAGTGTATTACTTATCTTACCCTGGAATGTGTAAGTCGAAATGGAGGGTCGTAAGAAGGACAAAACCAAGAGGGCGAGTTGAATACGATAACAAATCTGTTTTCGACGACCAAGCTTATCAAGTGGATGACCAGTTCCCACAAAGGTTGATTACTGACACTACCATGCCTCCCAACCTTTTATCCGATACAGGTGAAGTTGATATTGTTGAGAGTCCATCACATACAGTACGAAGCGAACCCCATAATAGTGAGAGTGAGGATGAAAGTGAAGAAACAGAAGGATCCGAGGATGAAGATGAAAGTGAAGAAGATAACGACCGATGAAGTCTTCAAGTATATATGTATATATATATATATATATATATATATATATATATATAATCATATAATAATTGTCTAGGAGATAACAAGAAGTGTTTACAATTAACAAGTTTACAAAATATTATTTTACAGATACATATGGCACCACGTGGACGAGGTCGTTCCAAGAAGGACGAACCGCTTAGGATTCGAGGTTCCTCGTCCTCAAACGCAGCACAGACTACTCCCACCGATCCTCCAAAGACTGCCGTCACCCCACCCGCGTCGGTACCTGGCCCACAGTCTAGGGTTATTGGAGGTGCTCCAGACCACCATGTAGTCACTACTGATAGGAGCCACCCCGTTACTGGTGATGGGAGTCAGCCCACCGATACATCTGATCGTTACCCCGTGGGACATGAGCCCACTCGGATCAGATGGGATGACTAGAATGGGTAAGTTTTAAAAATTAATTTCACTATCATGGATAAACGATATTTTTACTAATTTGTAATTTAAAAAATAATGTTTTATATTTTGTAGTTGGATCCCGTTTAAGGATGGAGCTCACAAGATTACGTAGATCATACAGAGCCATTTTGATGCTCCGTATCTCAAGTTCTCCAAGATCCCTGTGCCCACGAGAGACATGTGGTATAGGGAGTGGAAGGTAAACTTTAATTTATTCACTTTTTAATAACCCAGCTTATTATGATCTTTTCTGTACATTCTATTGGACACTAACTTGTTTTCCTGTAAACTTTGCAGAAAGATTTTCTGATATTCCCTGAGGAGGAGCCAGCCATCAGACGGGCTTGGAACTTCAGGGCCGGGAAGAGGTTCCGGGAGATGCTCAGGGATATTCGGGACGAGACTTCACGCTTTCAGTGGATCCTTGAGTGTCACCTCCAGGTGCTGCGGGAGCACTGGGCTACCAATGCCTTTAAGGCTGAGCAGGCTCGCAACAAGCTGAATCGGGCCTCACTTAAGGGTGGTTCTCTCCACACCGGCGGATCTACCACTATTGAGGGCACACGAGCACGATTGGTATGTACATAATGTTTAATATCAATTAACTATGTTATTAAACCTATTGTTTTAGCACAAAATACTAACATAAACTCACTTCAACACAGGCCCGAGAGTTGAGGCGCACCCTCACTCACAGTGAGGTCTTCGAGCAGACCCACATGAAGAAGACTGAGATGGGGAAGGAATGGGTGGATGAGCGCTCCAGGAACACCTATGTGAGTATACATATAAAATTTGTCTCTGTATAATTTTGTGAGTAAACAGTTAATCTTTATTGACAATAGCATTTACATTTTTTAAAATTGTTTTGATACGTTGCAGGCAAAGTTCAGGAAGAAGTTTGATGATGCAACACAGGCCTATCAGACTCAGCTTGATGCAGGAGAGACAGCCGAACCTCCTAGTGAGGATAATATTTGGCTGGAGACTGTTGGTGGGCCATATAAGGGCCGTGTTTTTGGTACCGGCATTGCTGGGTTCACCGACACTTCATCTTCTGCATCGGCCTATGCATGTGGTTCTGCTGTTGGAGATGACGCTCTTAGGGACCGTGTGCATGCCATGAATGCAAAGCTCCAGCAGCAGGCGCAGACCATCCAGGAGCTACAACAGAGGCTACAGAACCAGGAGTCGGACAAGAAGAAGAGCAAGAGCAAGATGTCGAAGTTGAAGAAGAATATGAAGATGTTATTCAAGATGTTTGCGTCTTCTAGCTCTTCTGGAGCCAACCTGCCATCAGGTCTGATCGATGATGATGATGATACCAGTGGTGATGAAGGCCACCCGGACTATGAGTAGTCCCTTTCTTTATACTATTTTATTGTTATGTTTCTCTGCTACATTCTCATACATTTAATTTCTTTATTATTGTTATATATTGTTATACTGTTTTACTGTAATTTAATTTTTCATAATATTCGTTTAAATAATATATATAAATATATCGATAAAACAATTCGATTATTTCGTACTAATGATAGCAGATTTTATTATTCAATTTTATATGTTAATCAGGTCATACAGAATAAATTTCACAATAAGAATATAAATTTTTTTTTTATTATTTGTAATATCCGTCGGAAAACCGTCGGAAACCCTCCGGTATCGGCTAAAAATTACTGAAATTATCATGTCGCTGCTTAACCATAAACCATCAGAAATCCATCAGTAATTTCTACCCCAAGCCGTCGGAAGCCGACCGGAAATTTCCGACGGCAGTTTCTAACCCTAACCGTCGAAAACCTATCGGAAACTTCCGACAATTTCCCTAACCCTAACCGTCGGAGATGCATCAGAAACTTCCGACGAATTTGCTAACCCTAACCGTCAGAATTCTATCGGAAGCTTCCAACGGTTTTTCCGAAACTAAACCGTCGGAAGCTCCTCGAAGAAACTCCGACGGGTTTTCTTAATTTGGTCGTCGATAGTTTTTTCCGACGAGCCGTACTCCGACGGGTCATTTTTTTTAAAAAACCGCCGGGAACCCATCGGAAATTATTTTCGCCGTCGGAAGCCCATCGGAAATCCCCTCGGAATTTTCCGTGTTTCTGGTAGTGTGGATCAAGTTGCCAAAATTCAAATCAAGGGTGAGGTTTGAGTTTCCTCATTTTTTTTAGCAATGGAGCCTCCATCTATAAATAGACGACTTCCATGCACTTCAAGGCAAGAGATTTTCGAAATTTACAAGTTCCAAAACTCTGCCGCAACTAATCCTTATTCTCTTCATCTTCAACCTCTCTAGACCTTTAACGTTTCAATTTTTATTGGGTAAAAGGTTGTAATTTTTGAGAACCATTGTGAGCTTTTACTGTATATCCTAGCTTTGCTGGTTGTTTTGAAAGAAGAACCATGATATTGTACAAAGTACTTATTTTACAAGGCAAAAGACCTTAGTGGGACTAAGACAAGGGTAGAAAGTCCTTCGATGTAGAAGACAAGGTTTGAAGTCCATCTCGGGTGAGAAGGGAGTGAGTCACCTTGGTTGGAGGTACAAGAGGAAGTCCTTTGTGGTGTGCAAAGGCAAGAAATTCCACCTTGGTTGGAGGTGGTGTCTAGTGAACTCTCAGGTGCATCTTGGGGACTAGGGTAGGCACATTGCCGAACCAATATAAAAATTCTCGTCTGTGCTTTTCTCTCTTCCCTTATCTTTTATTTTGATTGTTTAACAAACCAATATTGCACACACCATCACTATACATTGCACTAACATCATACATATTTGCTAAGTGTTAAAGGTTAAAGTTTTAACCTTTATCATACTACGTTCTTGAAAATCAAAATATTTTCAAGAATCACATAAGCCTTGCCTATAGGCTTAATTTGTTTAAATATAATTAACTAACGTTTCCGTTGTGAAGACAATTCTTGGACTTGATCTACGTTTGAGTTAATTTTCAAAAGACAAGATTAAAGTTGAAACGTGATTCAACCCCCCTTCTCACGTTTCACTACCTTCAAGAGTGCATTCTACCAAGGATGGAGAGTGGAAATCTCTTTTAAAGCATGGACCAGATGTTACTTTACTATTTTATCAGTAAAGAAAAGATAAAGCTTCCTCGACTCATCATGGATTGCATGCTTCTGAATGTTGATCCATCAAAAAGAATGACAACAAGCCTTCCTTTTGCTGGCCCTCTCATGAGGATATTGGAGCATGTGAAATTGCTACTAGATGCTCACTTTTACATCAAGCCAAATAATATGAGAACCGTCAAACAGATCAAGAACAACTGCTTCAGAGATAGAGCTTCTAAAGGGTCTGAAGCAAGAATTAGGGAAGAAACCGATCTTCCTAAAGTTGGAGTAGCCACTCCAAAGAAAGAAAAGAAGAAGAAACGTCAAGTCCCCAAATAGCAGCCTCTGAAGAAGGCAGAGAAAGAAAAATAAGAAAAAGGAAAGAAGAAGAAGGTAGAAGTTGTTACAACTCCTTTGAGGAGATCTTAGAGAGTTGCTATTGTGAGCAGAACACTCACAATTCAAGAGCCTCAACTTGAAGCTTCTAAAGAAGAAAAGGAAGAAGAAGTGCAACCCTTTCAGTAAAAAAGAAAGGTGATAGTCCCATCAAGCTCATAATATTATTCTGAAGAAGAAGCTATTAAGAGGGCAAATCTAAACTCTCTGGTTGAAGCAAGCTTAAAGGAGCAAGAAGAGCTTGAAAGAACAAGGGGAGCTGCCTCTTTTGTGGAACCCACTGTCAAGGGTTCAGAAGCTGTTGAACAAGCTTCAGAAGCAACATTCGCTACTTCAGAAGCTGTTGGGACTACTACAAGGAAATCAAAAGCTATTGCTTCTATGACCAAAGAGGCTGAAA
This sequence comes from Aeschynomene evenia, assembly GCA_013621005.1. Lineage (NCBI taxonomy): Eukaryota > Viridiplantae > Streptophyta > Magnoliopsida > Fabales > Fabaceae > Aeschynomene > Aeschynomene evenia. The sequence goes on along the minus strand of CM024267.1, from coordinate 17,281,302 downwards.
CAAGAAAAATGATTCTTGTGATATCTAATGAGATTCTTGATTTCTTTTCATCGTACAACTCAATCTTTGTTTATATCAGGTTGTTTTAATTACAAACAAGAAATTATTTTTTTCTTTTCATATTAGAATTAATTCTGCACAATGAACACATTGTATAAGATTAAATAAACACATATTACAATCTAATATGAACACATTAGGTAATACTTAGGTCATAAAATTATTTATTAGCAAATGAACACATATTAAAGTTAAGTCATAATGAATAAACAATATAGGAAACAATGAACACATATATATAATGTAATTGAACACATACTAAACACATAATACAATGCAAAATGAACACATACATACATATACTTCAACTGAACACATAGCACAATGTAAAGTGAACACATATTTATATGTAATTGAACACATAATACAATACAAAATGAACACATACATGTTGTTTAACTAAACATATAATATAATGTAAGATTATAAAGTTCATGAGTTTGAGATGTTTTTTTAAGTAAATGTGTGTTCCGGTTATGAAAATGAGGCAGAAGCAAAATGGTGTGAAGAGTGCCTCATGAACCCATTTCTGAGTTCGTAAGCAAGATTGATGATTGTGAGAGAAGCAAAGATGGGGAATGCTCATGCGTGTGTACTAGAGATGGAATAAACCCACCAATCTCTCTGCCACTTAAAGGGATGTAGCCTCCCTCTTTTAGCCATAGACACCCCTTTACTCGGCTCCCTCGTGTAACCCCTGGACAGAACTCATTACCCCTTCTTCCCTAAACCAAGGTAGAGTGTAAGTCTTAACTTTGTGTGATTGATAACCCATGATAAGACATGTAATAACCTGGACTCTCTAGTTAAACCACTACAAATAGTTGTTACCAAACTATTAAAATACTAAGTTACAGTAACTATTAATTATTTAACGACTCCCTTTACTCCTCTAACTCCTAGCTCATACTCTCTAATTAGGGTGTCTTTAGGCTTCTTTCGGGTTAGGTCTTTTAAGTCACAGAGAGACTCCCCATGAGAGGCACCCTCTCGTATAGGGGTACAGTGGGTCTAGAAGCCCTCCAATCCACATGCAAGAGAATTCCCCTTGAGGGGTAAATGAGCCACAATGATATGTCTAAATTCACTCAATGTATGACATCCTTCATACCGCATACCTTTGAAACCTATTAACCCCCTATTCTCGTGCTCCTCCGTTTGGGCCCACAATGTGGCCTTACTCTATTTGGGCCTCCTTGTATCTGTCTTCAGAGGCCCAGTCCGAAACAATGTGTTCATTCCTCGTACTTAAGTATGTTCGTTATTACAAATAAACTTGTCAATTTTCAATAATTAAATGTGTTTGTTTGCTATTGAAATATGTATTCATTTTATGTATTGGAATGTATTCGTTTCTGTGTGTACTGTTCACCCGCGCGTCATAAAAGTGGGTACACAAAACACACGTTTTTCACTTTATTGCATGTTTTCCGTACTATACAATAGTTTATAAGTTGTATTCCGTGTTATACACCTAGTATAGTTGGTTATTTAAATAAACAATAATGCTGAATGGACAATAAAAAACCAGCCAATACTGCCAATGAGCCTATTTTGACTTTGATTTTAACCTAAATAATCATTAAAATTATAATGAGCGGAATACACCTAAAATCTCATTTATTAACGTCACCCTTAAATAAATACATTGGAGTGGCGGTGGTTAAAATAACAATACAACCCTAATCACTTTACTCTTTCTCTGTTTTTGCCTCCACACTCTCATTTCCCTTTAAAGCACCTTGGCCGGGAAAGCTTCCCTCATTGACTCACCATCCACGGCGGAGGTGCGGCCTCATCATTCACAACCCACCGCCGACGCGCGACACTCCGAAGACATTGAACGGCTGAGCCTGAGAGGACTCGTTATATACTCTCTCTGCAAGCGAACCCTCTTGCTGCTGTGAGTCCTTTCAACCTCTATCTCTGTATTATGTGTGTGATCTTCCCGTCATTTATCACACCGTTTTCCTTTCATCACTATTCTTTGTGCTTTTGGTTCCTTTATCTACTTGGTTTTGTGTATGTTCTTCCGTGCTCTTTCTTATTTTCGTTTTCATGTACCATTGGAAAACAGTAAAACATTAAACACAGCAAAAATTAAAAAAAAAAAATTCTTCGTGTAAATGAGGGCAGTGCTGGTTTTCCGTTGCTTGCACTTGTTTTATTTGCGTGTGCGATTTTTTTGTTATTTTTTAAAATTACTTTGGCCACTGAATAAGCAATATCTATGTATCTTAGTTTACGTGAGATTCACAATCGAAAGATGAACAATCCAATATTTAGGCCTTTGTTCTCATGGCCAAAAGATCCATTACCAGATTCTGAAATCTGGGTTTGTTCGAAATGTTTCCGTAAAACTACTTATATTGTATTGTATTTAAGATGCAGTTGTTTAAAGTATGCATGCCAGGTGTTTGATGGTTTGCACAACAAAACTTTGTCTCCTTATAACTATATGATTGGTGGCTATTTCAAACGAGGGAAAGTCGAATAATCACTTAGCTTGGTGCATAGGCTTTTAGTGTCTGGTAAAAAACCTGATGGGTTTACTTTTTCGATGGTGTTAAAGGAGTCTACTTTGGGGGGTAATCTTGTGCTGGTTAGTGTTAAGAACCGATTTTCTGAAGAGATTAAGGTGTATAAGAGAAAGAAGTATAGAGATAAGTTGGGAATTGTATTGTAGCAAATGATCATAGTGGGGTCCCTTTTAACTAACTAAGGGACGTGCATAGCTGAGCATTTCAGTGCAGTTAGGATATTTTGTATGGTTCTGTTATTTGGGTGGGGTATAAATAGAATGAGCTCAGTAGTTAGAGGTAGGCTGTTATTTGGAAATTGGCAGTGAGAGTAGGAGCTGCTATAGTGCTCTACCCTTTGTATTTTGTGTCTACCTATATCAATATACTTCTCTATCTTTCTATCCTTCTACATGTCTTTGCATTCTAAGTTAGTGATCTAGGAAGAGTAGTATATGCCCAGATAATCAAGTCTGATGTTCAGAAGGATGATGTTCTTTGTACGTTGCTGATTGATTCTTATGTTAAGAATGGGGGGTTGATTTTACTAGAAATGTGTTTTAAGTTATGTTAGAGAAGAAAGTCATATGCTTGGTGCATGGATAAAGGTTGGGATGGAGCATTATGCTTGCATTTTCTGTTCTAATATTCTCCTTTGACTCGTTAGTTCTGCGTTTTCTCATCATCTTTACACATTTGTAACGTACTCCAGTTACCAAATCAATACCCGAAAAGAACCGGAATGCCAAACTAGTTCGTAGGGGAGTGGGCAAATTTGTTAGAATGGCACCCTATTTCAAAATTTCACTCACGATAGCATGATATTGTAATTTACATAACATCGAAGGAGTATGTAACAACTAGTACCAGTTTAGGTTAGCAACACAAGGTTATATTAGTGAAAACAGCAGTAGCAGGGCAGATTGAGTTGGTTATGCTCTAGTTTCTGCGATTTATTGAATGGAAAGAAACAAGGTCCCAACTTCGAGAGGTTGGTGCTCTCCTAGCCTGAGTTTTTAATTTTGAAATCTGAGATAAAAAACCTTACCTACCTTACTCTTACTTATAAGTTTTATAACCGTAATGCTACTAACAAACTCTCCTAAAACTTCTCAACTGAAAAATCTCTATAACTACTGAATCAAATCTCTTAAACTACTAATTACTCAATTGAATAATCTCCTAAAACTACTGAATCAAATCTCTAAACTACTTATCTCTCCTCCTGCAGTCATTCTGAGCTCCTGCTTCTATTAGCTATGTAACAGAGTATTAATACATCTGAGTGAGAATTTGAAATAGGAGGGTTTAACATCTCTTTTTTGGCACTTGTTTCTGCTTTGCAAGTGTTGGTTAGCTATGTAACAGGTAAATAAATCGTAAAATCGATTTATTCAGCTCTACTGAATTTGGGACATTGTGGTTGGTTTGCAACAAAATCTTTTGAAGAAAACAAAAGTTGTTGAACTCAACGATTTATTTACGATTATGTTGGAAAATCCCCTGGAAGGGTTGGTTAATTAGGGTTTTTATTTACGATTTTGCCACCGTGTTAAATAACCGATTTTACGATTTAACTCAACGATTTTACCAAAACTTATTTTTTCAACTCGGATTGCAAAATTGGATCGTTTAAGGGTCGTAAAATCGTACGATTTTACGATTGTACACGCGATTTAAATAACATTGCTGCTACATATTAATCAATTTAATCACGATCAACAGTGAACTACTCAAAACATGTCTGCTATGTTTATCTGATTGAAACAATTTAATTTCTTGCTCAGCCATGTTTGTTCTTCCTGAAGTAAGTGTCACTACAGTTAATATTACTGGCTTTTGTTGGTGCAGGAGATGTTCAAGAACACATTCCAATCTGGATTTCTTTCCATCTTATACAGTCTTGGGTATGTTTTGTTTTGGTTTATTTTCTTTTTGAATTTCACTGATTTGCTATATTAATGGTGACACTGAAGCTTTTTCATTTATATTTTTTTAGGAGCAAACCTTTGCAGATATGGGACAAAGAAGGTAGCTTGGGTTCTACTCTTCTGTATAATTTGGCATATATGGATGAACTTATACAAAAAGTACCTTTTAAGTTAAAAAAAATAGAAACAGCTCTCTATTTGCATATCAAGTAAAACATAAAACTGATTGTTTTATTATTTTACATTTTTTTTTTTGAGAAATTTATCCAAAAATGCTACATAAGCTTTAGAAGTACTTTTTTTATTGAAAAATTATTTTCATTTTCTTAAAGAAAGTACAAACATATGCACCCAGTATTTGGAGCTAAGTCTAAACAAGAATTGCTAAGCTGGCATGTTTTGAGAAATATACCGGTCAAACTGCTGTCATATTATTATTTTACAAACTTATAATTGTTGTTTGTCCAAAAAGGTTCTTACGTAAACTATGTGCTCTTGGATGGAATGGTTTTGGCATTTCCATGTAACTCAATGTGGTGAAATAGTATTATTCAGTTCATAGATCGCTTTATTAAGTTACTGTCTCTTATTGAACTGAAATCTCATACCTTCTCAATTTATCTTCTACTAGTATGCCCTTGGGTGAAACTCTCTCGTTGTTATGGATTATTATGCCCATAAAATGACCTAATTCATTGAAGATTACAATCCAAACTTATGATGTGTTTTGTAAGATTATTGAACTTTGCCTGTAGCTGAATGGTACACTTATCAGACTTCACTTATCTTTATCAGACCATATATCTTTATGCTCATAAGTATTGGTGTGATCAGTGATAAAATTTGATGTAAAACTTATTGCAAATGCTGTAGGTAGGAACCAATAGTGTCTATAATAATCATTATTGAGTTCCGTCTCATTCCTCATCATGTCCATGACCTAGTTTAACACCTATACCATTACAGTTCATTGTCATTAAAGGTTAATTTTGTTCAGATTAATAAATTGTAATTGCATGTAAAACTATTATAATAAGCTTACATCACTTTTAAGTCTGAGAATGAAACTGTCTCAAACTGTTGATTGTTGTCTTAACTTTTGTGTACTTAGTTTGGCAATTCCTTAGGTTTGTTTTTCGGTACTATTTTATGTTAGAGAATGAAACTGTCTCAACCTGTTAATTTTTGTCTTGGTTTATCTGTTCAATGTCAATATGATATGTGACTAAGTCTTGTCAAGGACCTTTTTGTAGTTGTGAATGGCCATGTTAAGCGACCTCAGGATGAAGACATACAATCTAATGTTCTTGAGATTGTTGGATCAAATATTCAATCCACATACATTACCTGCCCAGCTGACCCAGCTGCAACACTTGGCATAAAACTTCCATTCTTGGTTATGATTGTGAAGAATCTAAAGAAGTATTTCACATTTGAGATTCAAATTTTGGATGATAAGAATGTCAGAAGACGATTTCGAGCTTCTAATTTCCAAGTGTGTAAGTCTGTCCTTGGGTGATTTTTCCTTTGATTATTGCATCTATTTGTCATAAAGTCTGGATAAATTCATGGTTTACATTACCTTCATTCATTTTTGGGACTATACTGGACAAAAATAGGTTCTTCACATTTGAATATGCAGTATGAAATTGTTAGACACATTCAAGAGGAATGATTCTATTATTTACTGAGAAGAGGGATTAACAATGCATGCTAAAGAAGGGTACACCATGTTGCTAGCACAACAATTTCCTCATCAAGTTAGTTTGCCATAGGGCCCACTAGCCTCACTCTCCACTCCCCCACCTGAAATACCCAGTCTCTAAACTTTAACCTTTGATAAACTTTAAGGCCATTAGGGAAACGATCTCTTAACAGAAATTAGAATAATATTAAATGTATCCCCTTGATCTTGTTTTGTTTCTACAAAAATCTGTAATTAAATGTGCAGTTTGACAGTTTTTCCTCTCATTTATTGATCCTATTCTTTTCAAAGGCCCATTTCAATGCAAATTCCCAAATATGTTCTGTTTGATGGATTTAGTCTGTCCATGCTATTGCCATGAGAATGAGTAAATACCAAATGTAGTAGTCTCTGTGAAGTGATATGTACTCCCCAATTATTTAGTATGATGACTATTAGCTCTCATAACTGGAAAATAAACAATATTGATGTTTTACATTGATTCACTTTGGAAATTTGGCATGTTTAATAATGTGATACTGGACATTTCCACAACTAGAGTGTTGGCAACATGATCATATTACCCGTACTTTGATATTTTAGTTGGATTCTTTTATTTGTTCTACACACTAATGTTATGTGTACAATGAAAATTGTACAATACTTGTACAACGATCATATCCACTATTGGATTGTAATATGAATTTACAAACTAATGCAATCTAACAGTGGATATGATTGTTGTACAAGTATTGTACAATTTTCATTGTACATATAGCATTTATACTAGAGAGAAAAAAAGGAAACTACAAAATTATTCTTTTATGGACATGTGTGATTTTAGAGATGATTATTTTTACAATTTTACTCAATAATATCTTTGCTTATCATTATACTTGCTGAAAATAAATCAAGATTATTGATTTCCAGAAATAAACATTGTGCATGTCCAAACATAGATGCCATGTCCATATGAAATACTCTCATATATGCAATCCTAAATGAATAATTATTTGTATTTTATAGGCTGTCACCAGAGTAAAGCCTTACATTTGCACTATGCCCCTTAGAATGGACGACGGGTGGAATCAAATCCAGTTGAATTTAGCTGATTTCACTAAGAGAGCATATGGTACAAATTATATGGAGACACTGCGAGTTCAGGTGCATGCAAACTGTCGCCTGAGAAGGATATATTTCTCTGATCGCTTGTATTCTGAAGAGGAACTTCCCCCAGAGTTCAGATTGTACCTTCCAATCCAGGTAAAACATGCCCCTAAGGTAGCGTTTGTTTGGACAGTACAGGACAGAAAATACAATACAGAGTTATCTGTATAATGTTTGTTTAGGATGTACACGTACAAGACAGTCTGAATCTGTACAGTATTTTTCTGTATTTTGTGTCCACTCTCAGAGTAGGTACACAAAATACACATACAGATACAGAAATTTTAATAAACATTTTATCCAAATTTACCCCTTTAAATTTTGGGTAGTGTTTTAATTTAAGGGTGATTTGGACTTTTACTACAAATTATATGTATTGTCCTTTAAAATAAATATAAAATAATATAAAAAATACGGGTACAAATTGATTCTGTACACACTAAACAAACACAAAATAAAATACACAAATTTTACTGTATTGTATTGTTTTGTACATATATTTCTATATTGTATTGTACAAGTTTTGAAACAAACATTACCTAAATGCACGTTATATCTCTACTGTTATCTCTTTTGCATCTCATCTCATTGCCAAATGTCATCTTGCATTTATTTTATGCAGAAAACATGAAAATGTCATACAAGGAAGGATTCTAGAGCCACAAGAGAGATGGATATTATCTTATGTGTATGGTAGCGTTTCCAGGAATAGTCGTAAACTAATGAGAACCCCTTAACTGCGCTATTTCCTCACTTCTTCTGAAGGATTAAGCACTATTTGGTTCTGATGCTATATGATGATTTTTGCTTTTGTGTTATAGTATCTTGCCATTGAACACTATGATAATGCAACCGGAGTTACAAGATTAATGTATATTATATGGGTATGGCGGTCATGGTGGTGCCATCAGCCATGGCTTGGCTGTATGTGTTTGCAGAGCTCGTTTCCTTTTTTTGGTTTGAACAAAGGTTGACAAACGTGATTGGGTGTTCACACGTTTTGAGCGAGACGAGGAGTTTTTTCTTACTTTGGGCATATAGTTTTACTGGTTAAGAAGAACATTGCTAGAGGTTCAACAAAAAATCACTCAAAATAGTCAACAAGTTGTGCACAATGTATATAATATAAATTGCACAACGAATATTACATGTTGTGCACACCATATATCACATGACATGCACAATATATATTACATGTTGCAAAGAAAGATGATGCTACAACATTTGATATATGTTGTGCACAATAGATGATATATATTGTGCATCGCATGTGATATACGTTGTGCATTTTATGATATATATGTTGTACATAATATGTTAGCTGTTTTAGTTGATTTTTTTGTTGTGCCTAACTATTTTCTGGTTAAAAACCATATAACAGAAATACTTTCGTTTCTCGTACTATAGGTTAAAATGGAAAGCAGTCTGGTCCACTAACTTGCCTACCACTTGCAAGAACATCTCCATCATCTCACTGATGTAAAAGAGCTTTTTTAAGTATTTGTAATCGAGTAAAATACTTTGGAGAATGAATCTTAGTTATTTAAACTAAATATTGGGAAAAAATTGCATTCAATATTCCTTTGGGTTCGTTTCTCTGTTGTTCAATAGATTTGTTCAATCATTATTTAGTATTGTGCTTTACTTTCTGAATTTTGTGTGTTTAATGATCACTATTTTGAATGTTCAATTATCACTAGAGTGTTCAATTTTTGCTATGTTGTGTATTTAGTTTTTTGATATATCTGTGTTCAGTTATCCAAATCATAAAAAAATCAAAAGATTAAAAATTATAAATAAGTATTATAGTCATGGATATGAGCTCAGATTATTTTTTAGCAAGATTTACAAAGGTTTCCGTTTACAAAAATGCTCTCTTTGATTGACCTTGGATGATGGCAGATCATTATTTGCTGACCTAAAGGTGTCGCCTGATGTTCAACCCAGCAACAAACTCAGACTAGACGATAGCATTAGCAGTATGGATTAGAATCCCTAACCTCCCGCTAAAGCTATGCCATCGACAATTCCTATGGAGAACAGGGGCCAAGCTTAGCAAGATGCTGAAAATGGATGAGCAAAGGCCGATCCAATCTAGGGGCAAGTTTGCACGGATATGTGTTGAAATTAACTTGAAGAATCAGTTGATCCCGACTCCCGAGCATCAATGTCCTAGGTAGGGATTATCATGTGGAGTATGAAGGTATGCACATGTTACGAGTCTCACATTGGGAAGACTAGAGTAAAGCAAAGACCTTATAAAGCCTTGGGCTCTCCCACACTACTAGCTAGCTTTTGGGGTGTTGGTTCTCCCAAGGTCTTATGCTCGTAACAATGATGCTTTCATTGAGAGCCGGCCAACCGGAAAGGGCTATCGGCGGAGGGGCTGACCGTGACGAGTGAAGCGCTGCCGAGTGAAGTGTCATTAAGGGACGGAGGGTTCTGGCCGGCGGAGGGGTTGATCATGAAACGAGTGAAGCATCGTTAAGTGAAGTGTAGTCGAGTGAAGCTGCCAGGACGCCGGCTTTCGAAGGGGGATGGTATGTTACGAGTCCCATATTGAGGAGGCTAGAGTAAAGCAAAAGCCTTATAAGGCCTTGGACTCTCCCACCCTAATGTTGGGCTCTGAGATTGATTCACAAGTGTAAATTAATGACGCAACGGCGTGACAATGAGCACCAAATAAAATTGATAGAATTAAGTCTATCAATAGTGTAGCTCGGAAGCAATAAATAAATGTAAAGCTGAGAAAAAAAAAAGACACCGAATTTTAATGTGGAAAACCCTTAAATGCTAAGGGAAAAACCACGGGACAATCTCCGAAAAATATGCACTATATTCATGATAATTACAAGATATCCTTTCCACATTCTCACACCCAAGAGGTAAATATAGTGTATCCCAGTGAGATCCCTCCTATTCAAATACTACCATTTTATAGCAAAAAAGCGCACTGTACATCGGAAATACATACTCCCGTATGTACTCCATATGTACAGTAATTAAGTGACTCATCTAATACTTATCTAAACTACAAAGGGCTTGCGTGTAATAGTGATGCGCTCCTATTCACTTGATCATTATGAGGGAGGGGCTTGGAACACAGACGGAACGTGCACAGGGAAGGTGAAGTCTCTTTCTCTTTCAATCTCATCACACCCATTGATTTCTTTTCTATTGAATATTTATTTTTCACCTCACTCATTCATATATTTATCAAATTATTGCTCATTTATTTATATTACGTACTATAAAGAGAATTGAAAAAAATTAGTTATTTTGATTTCTACAAATAAGTTTAAAAAAAATAAAAATAAATTAAATAAATCAAAAAAATATTACTCTATCTATTCAAATCATTTTAACTGCTTTTTTATTTCTCTTTCTATATTTACTTCTTTTATGATATGTTTTTAAAAAAATTATCATTCCTTTTATAATCATCTTCAATATTATTTGTTTTAAAAAAATTATCATTCATATATTTCTAACACATATAGTTTACTGAAAGTTCAAATGAGAAAGTAGCAATAAATTAAAAAATAAAAGCAGAAAATAATAATAAAAAGAGCAAAGAAATGATGAAGACAAACCTCTCAGTAGTCTTGAATTGTGGAGAAGAATCTAATAAAGAAGAATGTAGGTCAATTGGGCTTAGAACAAAAAGAATGAGATAAGAATTTTTTTTATTTTTTATTAAATTTACATAAATATTTATTCTCCATACTCACACTCATTATAACTTAATATAATATGTATAAATAAATTTTCATTATAATGTGAGCAACGTTTGTATAATATGTGAGCAAACATGCATCATATTGTAAGCAAATTATGTAAAAATGTGAGCAAACATGTATGTTATAGTGAGCAACTTATGTGAAATGTACGAGCAAACTTTCAATAAACTGTAAGCAATTTTTGTGAAATGTGTGAGCAAACATGCATTATATTGTGAGCAATTTATATAGTGAGTAAAAAATATATTAAAGTATGATTGGTTTTCTCAATATTTGCGAGCAATTTGTTTTATATTGTAAGCAGTATGTGCTATTTTTATGATTGTGAATGAAACTTGTGAGCAAGTTATGTAAAATGAGTGAAAACATTTTCACAATATATCAGACAAGCACATTTGTAAAATGTATGAGCAACGTAAATCATAATGTGAGCAAGTTATTCAAAAAGTGTGAAAAAACATGCATGTTACTACGAGTAACTTGTGTAAAGTTTATATGCAAACTTGTAATAAATAGTGAACAAACATGTATTATGTTGTGAGCAACAATGTGTTAATATATGAGCAATGTTGTGAATGAAATTGCATTACATTATGATAAAATAAAAATTGAATTGTAAAATTGTGAATAATTTATGTAAATTGTGTGATCAATTTGTGTTATATTATGAGTAATTTGTTATTTGATACTTCAACAACCTAATCACCACAACAGTTAAAATTTATAGAAGAAACATTAACGAGATGGTGATCAAAGAAATTTTTTGATATATCCATTGAAATAGTTATTCGTATTATTTTAAGAGAATTAAGAAATTTAAATAAAATTAAAAAAATAATCAAAGATTTCTATAGAAAATAAAAAATAATTGTAATTAGAAAAGTTACAAATTTAGTTATAAAAAAATAATTGAATATCTCTATAAAAAAATTGATGAAAAAATTATAAAATTAGTTATGAAAATAAAATAAATAAAATAATTTAAAAAATAACAAGAAAATAAAAGTAGTAATGTAAAAAAAAGGACGAGAAAGAGAGAAAGAAGTAGTAACACAAAAAAAAAAAACAACCAGAAAAAAAAAAAAGAAGCACTTAGTAGCCATACAAAAATAGAGGATAAAGGAAGAGAAAAAAATAGAGCACTTAGGTTGTATTTTGGTATTGGGCTGATACGGTAATGGGGCTGGACTTGAGTGTGAATTATTGAGGGAGTAAGCCCATACTCCGTATATGCGGAGTACATGGAGCAAAACCGCTTTTATAGTACCAAGGAGTAATAGAGGTGATACCCAAAAAATATTCTCGAAGTGTAAACACACACCCCACACTCTTTAGGATTTACTCACACTCTCTATTAATACAACTCTCACTCACCAAAAAACACTCAAATGTATTTTATTTTTTTCTTTCTGAAGCTTGTTGCTTCGATGCTCCATCAGAGGCAATTTGGCCTCTATTTATAATGGCAAAGGAAGTGCCATTAATCAATTTTTTAATACAAAGTATGTTGCACGTTTAAGCTTAATTAATTTCCTCGTGCAACACACTTTTCCTGGAAGCTGCTGGATACCACAATTCTCCCCCTCCAGCAGATGGGGAAATAATCAGAGAGCAATTATTTAGGATCCATGCCGATCAATTCGGCACAAAGTTGAAGTTTGTCTCGTGATACAACTTTTGTCATCATATCAGCAGGATTTTTGTTTGTGTGAATCTTCTCCAACACGAGTTGTTGTTCTTCCACCGCTTGACACAACTAATGATATCTGACATCAATATGCTTCGTTCTCGAATGATACATTGCATTTTTGCTCAAATCCAATGCACTTTGACTGTCGCAATGGATAACAGACCTGTTTTGTTTGATTCCCAATTGTTCAAGGAATCTCGTCAACCAAACCATTTCTTTCCCAGCTTCGATCATAGGAACATATTCTGCTTCAGTAGTGGATAGGGCAACACACTTATGCAACTTTGACTGCCATGATACAGCTCCACCTGCAAAAGTAAACACAAATCCAGAAGTAGATTTTCTACCATCTAGATCACCTGCCATATCAGCATCGGTATACCCTTCCAATATTGGCTCAGATCCTCCAAAACACAGGCACATTCGTGAACTTCCCTTCAGATATCTCAAGATCCACTTCACAGCTTCCCAATGATCCTTTCCAGGATTAGACATAAACCTGCTGACAACACTAACTGCATGAGCAATATTAGGCCGAGTACAAACCATAGCATACATCAAACTCCCGACTGCAAAGGAATAAGGTATTTCAACCATAGCTTTCTTTTCTTCATCACTAGTGGGGCAACTCCTTTTACTGAGTTTGAAATGATTGGCTAATGGGGTGCCAACCGCTTTAGCATTCTTCATGTTGAACCTGTCTAGAATCTGTTCCACATATTTTTCTTGTGACAACCAAAGCTTTCTAGCTTTTCGATCCCGCAAAATCTGCATACCTAGAATTTCATTTGTAGGGCCTAGATCTTTCATGTCAAAAGACTTTGACAACTCCTTCTTCAGATCACCAATCACATTTGCATCATGTCCCACTATCAACATATCATCAACGTATAACAAAAGAATAAGGAACTTGTTACCTGGGAATGTTTTGACATATACACAATGATCTGCATCAGTCCTAGCATACTCATGATCCATCATGAATGAGTCAAACTTCTTGTACCATTGTCTTGGAGCCTGCTTCAATCCATACAGACTCTTTTTCAATCTACAAACCATGTGCTTCTTCCCAGTTTCCTTAAACCCTTCTGGTTGATCCATGTAGATTTCTTCCTCCAAATCACCATGGAGAAACACAGTCTTGACGTCTAATTGTTCAAGCTCCAAATTCAAGCTAGCAGTCAATCCGAGTATAATTCGAATTGAACTCATTTTGACAACCGGAGAGAATATCTCGTCAAAATAAATTCCTCGCTTTTGTCCAAAGCCTTTTACAACCAAGCGAGCTTTGTACTTGACAAGCTTGTCTCCATCTTTCTTGAGCTTGAACACCCATTTATTTTTCAAGGCTTTCTTGCCTTCCGGAAGTTCCACGAGCTCATAAGTGCCGTTTTTCTGCAAGGAATTCATCTCTTCTTGCATGGCTTTGTTCCATTGAACTCTATCCTTATGAGTCTGAACTTCATCAAAGGTTTTTGGCTCACCTTCATCGGTGAGAAGAATATACTCTGAACTGGGGTACCTGCTGGACGGATGTCGCTCTCGATCAGATCTTCTGAGTTGTGGTGCTACAGCTTGCTCCCCCTACTCAGCACCTCCGTCATCTCCAGCATCATCAACTTCTGGCTCATCATCCACCCCATGTTCCTGAAGCTCTCCCCCTTCTGTGGCATTTTCTCTAGGAAGAGAGACTGGTGTTAAATCAACTTTACCTTCAGATTCATTTGTCTTTTCCGGAACAGCAGAATCTGACATGGTTTCTTGTTCATGGAACACTACGTCTCTGCTTCTGATAATCTTCTTCTTCACAGGATCCCATAGCCTGTAGCCGAATTCCTCGTCACCATAGCCCAAAAATATGCAAGGAATGGCTCTATCATCAAGCTTTTGTCTTTGTTCCTTATTGATATGAGCAAAGGCTTTGTAACCGAACACCTTCAAAATAGAGTAACTGACATCATGTCCGGACCATACTCTCTCAGAAATGTCAAAGCCCAAGGGAACAGACGGAGATCTGTTAATCAGGTAGCATGCCGTTAGAACAGCTTCACCCCAGAATGGCTTAGGCAACTTAGTCATTCGCAACATACATCTAACTTTCTCCATAATGGTTCTATTGATACGCTCAGCTACACCATTATGTTGTGGGGTACTAGGAACCGTCTTCTCATGTCTGATGCCATGCTCAGAACAATAGTTCTTAAATTCATGGGAGGTGTACTCTCCCCCATTGTCAGTGCGAAGACACTTCAAATGTTTCCCGGTTTCTCTCTCCACCATAGCATGGAATTTTTTGAAGTGTTGTAGTACCTGGTCTTTGCTTTTCAGGAAATACACCCCCAATTTTCGTGAAGCATCATCAATGAACGTTACAAAGTATCTGCTACCACCCAGAGTCTCCTCCTCCATGGGACCGCATACATCAGAGTAGACCATATCCAAAACATTCTTTTTCAGCTTTGAAGTTTTGCTGAAAGACACCCTATGATGCTTGCCAAATAAGCAATAGTCACAAGGATTCAATTTTGTCTCTTTGGCGCAAGGAATGAGGGATTTCCTGGCCAATATTTGCAATCCTTTTTCACTCATGTGAGCAAGCCTTTTGTGCCACAGATTTGGCGAAGCATCATCTTCGACTGCATTCAGCCCTCCAATATGCTTGACTTGAGTCCTGTATAATGTGTTGTGTTCTGCTCCTTTAGCAATTACCATCAAGCCTTTGGTAAGCTTCCATTTGCCACCACCAAAGTAACTATCGTATCCATCTTGATCCAGAACATGTACGGAAATCAGATTCAGGCGTAAATCTGGCACATGTTGCACGTCTTTAAGTGTTAGTGTACATCCAACATTAGTTTGAATGCACACATCACCAATCCCAACAATTTCAGAAGCACTAGTATTCCACATCAGTACTTTTCCAAAATCTCTCGCTTTGTACGTAGTAAATAATTCCCTGTTAGGAGTGGCATGGTAGGATGCTGCTGCATCAACAATCCATTCAACATTTGAATCTGCAACATTACACTCTTCTTCTACAAAAGAAAGTAACACCACTTCCCCAGATGTTATAGGGGTTGTAGTATTTGCATCATCAGCCATATCCTGATTCCTCTGATTTTTCTTTTCTTTGCCCTTCCAAGATTTGCAATTCCTTTTGATGTGCCCTTCTTCACCACAATGATAGCATTTGAATTTTCTCCTAGACTGAGATTGTGAACGATCTTTTGATTTTTTGAATCGCCCTCTACTTTTGCTCCTCCCCCTGTTCTCCGTGACAAGGGCTTGAGAATTATCTATTCCTCCCAAGTTCCTACGTCTGGTTTCTTCATTGAACATGTTGTCCTTGACTTGGGATAAAGTCATTTTGGTTGTTGAAGTAGAGTTGCTTAGTGACACCACTACGGTCTCCCAACTTTCCGGAAAAGAACTCAAAAGTAACAGAGCTTGTAATTAATCATCCAATACCAAGCTCATGGTGCTTAATTGATTTATCAAATCTTGGAATTCACTCAAGTGCTCAACAACGGATCTCCCATCTCTGTATTTGAGATTCACCAGCTTCCGAATTGTGAAAGCTTTGTTCTGTGCAGTCTTTCTATCACATAGACTTTCTAATTTCTTCCACAGAGTATGGGCATTAGTCTCTGTGGAAACATGGTGGAATATAGTGATATCCACCCACTGCCTGATTATACTGACGGCCTTTCGGTGCAGCTTTTTCCAGCCTTCATCATCCAAGTCGTCTGGCTTTGTGTCCCCCTTTTCTACAGGATCATACAAATCCTTATAGAAAAGAATGTCCTCCTCCATCTTTGGCCTCCAAATGGAGTAATTTTCAGCTATCAACTTGATCATGGTACTCGTATTTTCTTCCATTAATTTACACAGCACAACTCAGAGCTCAACTAGAGCTCTGATACCACTTGTTGGGCTCTGAGATTGATTCACAAGTGTAAATTAATGACGCAACGTTAACGGCGTGACAATGAGAACTAAATAAAATTGATAGAATTAAGTCTATCAATAGTGCAGCTCGGAAGCAATAAATAAATGTAAAGCTGAGAAAAAAAAGGACACTGAATTTTAACGTGGAAAACCCTTAAATGCTAAGGGAAAAACCACGGGACAATCTCCAAAAAATATGCACTATATTCAGGACAATTACAAGATATCCTTTCCACACTCTCACACCCAAGAGGTAAATATAGTGTATCCCAATGAGATCCCTCCTATTCAAATACTACCCTTTTATAGTACCAAGGAGTAATAGAGGTGATACCCAAAAAATATTCCCGAAGTGTATACACACACCCCACACTCTTTAGGATTTACTCACACTCTCTATTAATACAACTCTCACTCACCAAAAAACACTCAAATGTATTTTATTTTTTTCTTTCTGAAGCTTGTTGCTTTGATGCTCCATCAGAGGCAATTTGGCCTCTATTTATAATGGCAAAGGAAGTGCCATTAATCAATTTTTTAATACAAAGCATGTTGCGCGTTTAAGTTTAATTAATTTCCTCGTGCAACACACTTTCCCTTGAAGCTGCTGGATACCACACCTAATAGCTAGCTTTCAGGGTGTTGGTTCTCCTAAAATCTTATGCTCGTAACACATTTTAATAAACTTAAAGAACTAGAAACAAAATGATTAGATCATAAAATAAAAAAATCAACATGCAATAGGTGAACTATCCCATACAAGGAGGTTTCCAAGAGTAGCAATAATTGCAGCTATCATAACCTGCATCTTTTCTTTTTTCTTTTTAGTTTTTACTCATACTCTTTAATTTTCCTTCTATGATAAATTAAGCCAAAGATCAAACTACAAAGGAAAATGATAGGTTCATATCCATATAGGATGTATGAGATGGAAATTCATAATTGATGTCAAATAATGATACCGTGATGCAAAAATAATAATCTCTGATGCCAAATTATTATGGATGTCCACCTCATACATCCTATATGGATATCAACCTATCATTACCCATGAAAACACTTGCACTCAAATTTAATTGAGCTCTGGAACTCAAGTCAGAGAGAGGGGCTATTGCTAGAAAAAAAATAATGTTTTTGTTACTTTAAATAATAACACAGAATATGCTTACAGAGGAGCATTGGTTTTAGATGTATCCGATTCTCAATTAAAATGTCCTCAAAAAGTATAGGAAGGAAAGGAAAAAGAAGGTGAAATGGTGTGTGCATAGCCTTAGCCTTACGATATTTGTGTAGTGAGATAATATCTTAGAAGCCTAGAGAAAGATCATAATTGAACCTAATATTAAGCACTAGTTTGAAATAATTGTAGCATAACCTCTAAACATTCAACAAAAACAAACTTTTAAAATATGATAATCAAAACACAATAAAACTTTAAAATTAGTAAACAAATCTATAAAGAATTAAGTACAAAAAAAAATGAAAATATTTACTCATCAATTTTCAATCTAAAATGCCAAAAAAAACTCTATCCTCTTACAAATCACATCAAGAGAAGTGAATAGTGGAATGCATTCAAATGCTTACATCTTCCTAATTGAAAAAAAAATCTTTTAAATCAAACAAAATCACAATGTTATTTAAGTCTGAGAGACCAAAATTAAAATAAAACATACATAACCAAAAAATTGGTTAAGAAAAGCTTAAATATAAGATACTCAAGACTGATTAACAAAATGAATCCTTAATACTTCTAGAACTTGGCATGAGCACTGCAAATCTGATGCGATCAGAGTGAGGTTATGGTAGAAGGAAGAGGAGGAGGATGAATAGTTGAGAGTTTAGTATGATAGATAGGAGAGCTTGTTGCGGTAAGACTAAGGTAGCATTTGGTAGTTGTCCTAAGACAGTGAAGACAGAGACACAGAGACATAAATGGATAGAGACACAAAGGAACTGTGTCTCTATATGGTGTTTGGTAACAGTGGACAGTGTTGGGAAAGGTACCAGAAAAATAATTGATCGCAGCGGAATAAAACTTTTCCCCCTTAAATGAACCTGTGAGGAGCGTAATATGCAGTAGACCAAATAGACAATATTTCCAAAGTGCAAAAATAAATAGTAACAACCAGAGAGAGTGCACACCAATATTTTAACGTGGAAAAATCCCCAAATGACAGGGACAAAAAACCACGGGACCTAGTCCAGAAAATATTCCACTATAAAATTATCTAAAGTACAGCCAATGACCTCAACAAAATAGGTTCTACAACAATGACCTACTCTCTACCAAAATAGTGGAAATAAATCACCTAATCAGTGAAAATAAATCACCTAGACAGGTATAAATCGGCTACCCAAATAGTGAATGAGTAAAGATCTGAATATACCAGGTGAAAGACCACAAAACCAGGAACAAGTGGCTGAAATTTCATAAAAAACGGAGCTCAAATGAAGCTCCGATCTGAATTGAGAAGATGAAGAAACGGGAGAAAATGTTTCTGCTTCTTCTCGGCTCTCTGCTGCTCTCGCTCTCTGTCTCTCAAAGTGTATGTGTGTGTTATTGTGTTGAAAATTGCAAGAAGCAATTAAATGGCATAATACAATGCCTTAACTTTTCACCATCCTTTTTCTTTTTTTTTTCTTTTAAATAATAATAATAATAATAATAATAAACTCAAATAAATGTAGGTGGCCATTAATAGAGGGCACAGATCAATTAAGGGCACAGATCAACAAACTCCCCCACCGACTCAATTAAGGGCACAGATCAAACCAGCAGCAATGCGACAATCTTCAAACTTCATCCTCGGCAATGACTTTGTCAACATATCAGAACAATTGTCATCAGTGTGAATCTTTTCAAGTTCCATCACCTTCGAATCCAAAACATCACGGATCCAATGGTATCGCACATCAATGTGCTTAGACCTGCCATGAAAAGTGGAATTCTTTCCAAGATGAATAGCACTCTGACTGTCGCAAAATAAAACATACCTCTCTTGAGTAAAACCAAGTTCATGCACAAATTTCTTCATCCAAAGCAATTCTTTACATGCCTCGGTAATAGCAATGAACTCAGCCTCAGTAGTCGATAAAGCAACACATTTTTGCAATTTAGATTGCCTAGCCACAACTCCCCCTGCAAAGGTAATCAGATAACCAGAAGTAGACTTTCTAGAATCAACATCCCCTGCCATGTCAGAATCAGTATACCCACAAAGAATAGGTTTCCCAATTCCAAAACACAGTTTTAAACCAGAAGTACCACGGAGATATCTCAATATCTACTTCACTGCTTTCCAATGCTCATTATCAGGATTGGAAAGAAAACGACTGACAACACCAACAACATGAGCTATATCAGGCCTAGTGCAAACCATTGCATACATCAAACTTCCTACTACAGACGCATAAGGAACATGTTGCATATCTTCTTTTTCTTTATCACTAGAAGGAGCATGTCTAGTGCTAAGCTTAAAGTGAGAAGCTAGAGGCGTACTTACCACTTTAGCTTTATCCATGTCAAACCGCTGAAGTACCTTTTCAATGTACTTCTCTTAAGATAACAATAGCTTCTTTGACTCTCTATCACGAGAAATACGCATCCCAAGAATTTGTTTTGCTGGTCCCAAGTCCTTCATTGCAAAAGACTTGTTAAGCTCCTTTTTCAACCTGTCAATTCTAGATAAATTCTGACCAACAATCAACATGTCATCAACATAGAGCAATAAAATGATAAAATCATCATCAGAGAATTTCTGCACAAAAACACAATGATCAGAGGTGGTCTTCTTGAAACCCTATTCAATCATAACCGACTCAAATTTCTTGTACCACTGCCTCGGGGCTTGTTTCAACCCATACAAACTTTTCTTCAATTTGCAGACATAATCCTCTTTGCCTTTTACCACAAAGCCTTCAGACTGCTCCATGTAAATTTCTTCCTCCAAATCACCATGAAGGAAAGCGGTTTTCACATCCATCTGCTCAACCTCTAAATCAAGACTGGCTGCCAAACCAAGAACAACTCGGATAGAAGACATTTTAACAACAGGAGAGAAAATTTCATCAAAATCAATACCATTTTTCTGACGGTAGCCTTTAACAACCAAACGAGCATTGTATCGTGGAATATAACCATCATCACCGGTCTTCAACCTGTAAATCCATCGATTCTCCAAAGCTTTCCTGCAACTTGACCAACTCAAATGTGTGGTTATCACACAATGACTTCATTTCATCATCCATTGCAACAACCCACTCTTTCTTGTTCTCACTCTCCATAGCCTCTTCGTAGCACTCAGGTTCTCCCCCGTCAGTGAGGAATACATATTCCTGAGATGAGTGGCGAGTAGAGGGAAAACGCTGTGTAGAGGACCTCCTAAGAGGAACAACAGGCTCAATAACATCATCAGCTACATCATCACCATCATCAACAATCTCAAATGGTGCATCAGGAATATGAGTTTGAGCATCAACATCATTACCAGTATCTGCTACATTAGGCATCTGAGTCTCAGGAGTTGGATCAAGATCAACCAAACCATCAGGAGTCTTCGAATTATCTGCCTTGTCAATGTCTTCAATGGTCTGATCCTCCATGAAAACAACATCACGACTTCGGATGAGCTTCTTCTCAATAGGATCATAAAATCTATAGCCAAATTCATCATGGCCATAACCAATGAAGATGCACTACCTTGTCTTGACATCTAACTTGGACCGTTCATCTTTCGGCACATGTACAAATGCTTTGCACCCAAAAACACGTAGGTGGTCATAGGAGACATCCCTCCCATACCAAACTCTGTTAGGAACATCTCCCTGCAAAGCAACAACAGGAGATACATTTTTAACATGTGCAGCAGTATATAAAGCCTCACCCCAAAAAGATCCAGGTAACTTTGCTTCAGAAAGCAAACATCTGAGCTCCATCAATGTCCTGATCATTCTTTCTGCCAAGCCATTGAGCTGAGGAGTCTTCGGGATGTTTTCTGGTGTCGAATGCCCTGCTCCTTGCAGTAGTCATCAAAAGGTCCAATAAATTCGCCACCATTATCAGTGCGGATACACTTCAGTTTCTTCCTTGTTTCTCTCTCAGTGGAAGCCTGAAATTGTTTGAAAACACTGAGTACCTGGTCTTTAGACTTCAAAACATAAACCCAAAGTTTTCTTGAATGATCATCGATAAAAGTAACAAAATAAAGTCCAACACCAAAGGTCTTAGTCCTCATCGGACCACAAAGATCAGAATGCACCAATTCAAGCAACTCTGATTTCCTGGAAGGAGGATGACTCTTGAAAGCAACCCGGTTCTTTTTCCTAGCCAAGCAATGAGCACATTTCTTCAATATAGCACAAGTCACACCTGAAATAAAATTATTTTTGACCAAGGAGTTTAACCCCTTCTCACTAATGTGACCAAGCCTCTTATGCCATAAATCTGATGAACCATCACAATCAACAGAATTTATGTCATCAATAAAAACAGAAGCATTCATCCAGTACAAACGAGAACACTTCTTACCTCGTGCCATCACCATAGAACCTTTAGAGAGTTTCCACTTACCACCACCAAAAGTACTGACATAACCTTCTCATCAAAAGTACCAGTGGAAAGTAGATTCAACCGGACATCTGGTGCATGCTTGACATTATTCAAAGTCAACTTGGTGCCAATGTTGGTTTCCAAGCAAACAGTACATGTACCAATCACCTTTGAAGTGTCTTCATTACCCATCCTCAACACGCCAAAATTTCCTGGAGTGTAGGATGAAAAGAACTCTTTGTTTGATGTCACATGATAACTGGCACCTGTATCTGCAATCCAACTAGAGTCATCACAAGTAACATTAATTAAATTCTTGTCACAAACAATAAAAAGATCATCTCCAGAAGTGGTAGCAACACGATCATCATTCTCATCATTCTTTCCTTTCTTCTTGCCTTTGTCTTTCTTCAGCTTGTAGCAAAAATTCTGAAGATGGCCCTTTTTACCACAGTAGTCGCACTCATAATTTTTGTACTTGGACTTTGATTTACTTCTATGCTTGCTTTTACTTCTCTGACCATTTCCTGAGTCTCTACCTTTACTCCTCCCCCTGTTTTCAGTAAACAAAACTTCTGACTGTGAAGAGGATACCTGATGAGTCTGTCTTCTGACTTCTTCATTTAAAACAACAGTTTTTACAAAATCCATAGTCACAATACCACCAGGAGCAGAACTAGACAAAGTGACACAGAGGTTCTCCCAAGAATCAGGAAGAGTATTCAACAACCAAAGTCCCAAAATTTCATCTTCAAATTTAACACCCATGCTAGACAACTGATCAAATACACCTTGAAATTCACTCAAGTGATCAGAAATAGAAGTACCTTCTTTATATCTCAGATTCATCGTCTGCTTCAACAAAAACAATTTGTTGTTCCCAGACTTAGAGGCATATAAAGTTTCAAGCTTCTCCCATAAAGTCCTAGCATGTGCTTCATTGGCAATATGATTTAAAACATTGTCATCTACTCATTGTCGGATATAGCCGCAAACCATTTCATGCTCAAAAGTCCATTCTTCTTCAGATTTATTCTCCGGTTTTTCAGTGCCAAACACCGGCAAATGCAACTTTTTCACAAAGAGTAGATCTCTCATCTTGCCTTTCCATCTGTGGTAATTAGTGTCGTTCAAACAGATCATTCTACCATAATTAGGCTCCATCGTTCAATCAAGAAAATCACCCAGAAAAATTAACAAGCTCTAGTACCAGCTGTTGGGAAAGGTACCAGAAAAATAATTGATCGCAACGGAATAAAACCTTTACCCCTTGAATGAACCTGTGAGGAGCGTAATATGCAGTAGACCAAATAGACAATATTTCCAAAGTGCAAAAATAAACAGTAACAGCCAGAAAGAGTGCACACCAATATTTTAACGTGGAAAAATCCCCAAATGACAAGGACAAAAAACCACGGGACCTAGTCCAGAAAATATTCCACTATAAAATTATCCAGAGTACAGCCAATGACCTCAACAAAATAGGTTCTACAACAATGACCTACTCTCTACCAAAATATTGGAAATAAATCACCTAATCAGTGAAAATAAATCACCTAGACAGGTATAAATCGGCTACCCAAATAGTGAATGAGTAAAGATCCGAATATACCAGGTGAAAGACCACAAAACCAGGAACAAGTGGCTGAAATTTCATAAAAAACGGAGCTCAAATGAAGCTCCGATCTGAACTGAGAAGATGAAGAAACAGGAGAAAATGCTTCTACTTCTTCTCGGCTCTCTGCTGCTCTCGCTCTCTGTCTCTCAAAGTGTATGTGTGTGTTATTGTGTTGAAAATTGCAAGAAGCAATTAAATGGCATAATACAATGCCTTGACTTTTCACCATCTTTTTCTTTTTTTTCTTTTAAATAATAATAATAATAATAAAGTCAAATAAATGTAGGTGGCTATTAATAGAGGGAGGCCCACACAACAGACAGAACACAAAAAATATGTTTGTATTATGTTTGATAATAGTGGACATGATATAAAAACATGTAAAAAATGACCTTGGATATACATAATGAGAATTATCTAAAATGGTGAAGGATATATTGGTCATAAAATTTCATTAAAAGGACCAGTCCATTCCAGTCCCTCTCAGTCCTTCATTTCTGGAGTGGACACAAAATTTGTCTTTTCTATCGATGGACACAAATTTTTGTCCATTTGTGTCTTTTGTGTCCTGAGACAGCTACCAAACGCTACCTAAGAGAGAGTGAACTGAGAGAGAAAATGAGACGATATATCTTTATTTTTGTTTTTTTTTTAGTTTTTATCTTTAATTATTTTTTCAATTTTAGTTGTTGTCTAGCACCATCTTGTGCTCTCAAAGTGTGTGTGCATCCTAGATACTCTTCTATTCGTCCATGTAGTCGTCCATTTTTTCGTCAAAATAACATTTTTGATCTTATATTATTACCCCACATTTTATGCAACTACACACGTTCATCTCCTTTGTTTTGCTTCTCTTCTCTTCATCTTTTCTTTTTGTTTTTTTTTTATTTATTTTTCTCTTCCTTCTTTCTCTCTATTTTTTTTTTGTTATTTTTTACTTTCAATCAACACATTATATTACACTCTTCTTTTATTATGAAATCGAAAAATGCTTCCTCCACACCATGTGAGTTGTTACCCCATCAGCCACTTCACATAGAATGATTTTAAAATAATATTTTTTTCTTTTCTGACATCAGTACAAAAGAAAGCAAAATGCACACACATACGCGCCCTTGATTGCAAATTTCTAGAGGCTTTTAAGTCTCTCTCTTTCACATCACTATTGGCATAAGTGAGTAGCCAAAGAAACCCCATCTAGAGATTCCTCATTTTTCATCCATTTTCATCTTTTTCTTCTTCATTTTTTTGCAAGCAAATACCACCATGAATGTGTTTGCTAAGCATGAGAACAGTGAGCAACAATGGCCATCTAAAATTGAGAGGTTGTTCATCCCTTTTTTTGTCTCAGGTTTGTGTTTTTGTTTCATTTTTTTCAATAGAATGTGTTTATGAAGTTTTTTTTTTCTACTGGTACGTACATGGGTGTTAATGTCTTCCATCCACTTTTTTTTTGTTCGATGAGTATATAGTGATCGTTGCATGTGTGTGTACTTGCATCTTTCTTTTTGGGAAAAACGATCTGAAGGTGGAGGGATGACAAAGATGATTTTTTGTTCGATATATGTTCTGGTGTGTGTTTAATGTAAGAGAGGAGATGGATAGAAATTGAGCGACTCATCTCAGGGGGGTTGACAACGAGTGGATGGTGTTGAAGGAGAGAATAAATGGAGAAACACGGTCATGATAAAAGAACCCAAGTATTATGCACAGAACACCCAACTAATGAACATGAAAAACCAACATCATCGTTCGTTGGTGGTATGAGATTTATGCAAGTCCCTGTCAACATTTACCCATGTCAATAATGTTAAAGGACAAAAAAGACCCAACTAGTACTGAACATATATGACCAACATAAAAACAGAGGGAAATAAACACAATTAAGAGTAATGAGATAAACTAACTAAACACGGTTATGTCGGAATTATTATTGAGGGTGTGCCAGATTTTCTATATGGATGGCCACAAGTGGGGACAATGTGAGATGTTTTAATATCGAAGTTAATGTTACATTTTTTGTTGTGGTTATTTTTTTGCAACTGTAATTATTAATATTGATAATATCTTCTATCAGCAATTCATTTGGGGGGTAACAATAGACAATTTAAAAGATCTTGTCATCACTAAAGTTGTTATCAACCACTCACATGTGGTTACTAACATGCAGGCTAAACCTAACAAATGCGTAAAATAAACCCAACTACCAAATTTTTTAAAAAAACTAATAAATAATATCAACTTTGACGTAAGCATATCATACAAAATTAAGTTAGGGTTTTTTCCAATGTGTTTATTATATATATTAATTGGTTTTTTTTTTTTGTCAAAGATGTTGAATTATATCATCCATGAGTGTTAACAACAGGGGAATGCGGTGTAGAGAACACAACCATGACAGATGGGAGAGATAGGAGCATGATGAAAAACTCAATATTAAGCAAAGAAAAACTCAACTAATGAACAAAAAAAGTCCAAGAACTTTTATACACGTAATGTACAATGATAAAAAATCATGATAGATGACAGAAACACGAGCATGATAAAAAAATCCAATATCATGCAAAGAAAATCCCAGATAGTGAATATAAAAAATCCAATAAATAATATCAACTTTGACGTAAGCATATCATATAAAATTAAGTTGGATTTTTGCCAATGTGTTTAGTATATATATTAATTGGATTTTTTTTTAATCAAAGATGTTGAACTATATCATCCATGAGTGTTGACAATAGGGGATGCTGTGTAGAGAACACAACCATGATAGATTGGAGAGATAAAGACATGATTAAAAAACTCAATATTAAGCAAAGAAAAACTCAACTAACGAACATAAAAAATCCAACAGCTTTTATACATGTAATGTACAGTGATAAAAAAACCATGATAGATGACAGAGACACGAGCATGATAAAAAACCCAATATCATGCAAAGAAAAACTCAGATAGTGAATATAATAAACCCAACTCTTATACATGTAATGTCAACGTTAACCAGTTTCAATAATGTTCAATGATAATAAAAGACTCATCGAATGAACAACATTGACCAACATAAATATAGAGGGTAATAAACCAATATCATAGCAAGAAAAATAAATTGGCTAAACACATTTTTATGTAAAATTGTATTATCTTAAGTATTTTCCATTTAAAAACGAAGAATGTAATGATGTTTTCCACTTAAAGCATAGTGCATGTATGTCAAGTAACTTTTAAATATGTTTTTTTATGTTGTGCACGAGTTTATAAAAAACACTAATTGGGTTTTAATTCTTTTTTTTTATTATTCAGGCGAATGTTGTGCTCAGCCCCACACACGTGTCACGGAAGGGCCGCAAGCGCACAACGAGGTTTTAGTCGGCAAGGTTTAAGAGCAGCGGAAAGCCTAAAAGACGATTAAACAAGATAATTGTACAAGCATTCCAGAGCGTGTGGGTGAATTGGAGGGAATTGAAAATATTGTGCCAATTTATAACTGCTACATCCATGTCCCGCTAATTGATGATGAATGTGTGGCAGTTTTTCTGAATGGATGGCCAGACGTGAGGACTATGTGAGGCATCTATAAGTCCATTTTTTGTTTTTTGATTTTTGAAATAGTCATTGTTTTGTTTTTCGCAAGTGTAAGTATCATTAATGATGAAATATTTCTGTCAGCAATTTATTTGGGAAGGGGTGATTAACCCTTTTTGTTGTTTGTCAAATGAAAAACTGACAGAAGTGGAATTATGAGATTATACAAACAGTTTTAAATGAACAAACTTATATGTTATATGTTATATTTTCTGACATGTACGTTGCAAATTTACCAACATGATTAGAAACGTAAACACAATTGTTGTATAGAAAAAACCCAACTAGCATTAACAAAAAAACCCAGTCGTTGATGTAACTCTTAATCGTATAAGAAAATCCAATTATTATTGATATAAAAACCCATCTGATATGAACAGAAAAACCCATAGTTTATTGTTCCTCATGTTAAGCACAACTATTTTACTCAAAATAATTCACTAAATACATTGATAAATTCTGAATAAAATGGACAAAAGACCTAACCATTAATGTTTTACCCAAATGCATTATTTACATTTTCACTACAAGTCACATAATTTACGCCTTAACTATAAGGCATAGTTTCAACAAAACTTTAATAATACCAGTGGCTATATTAACACAAACATAGTTTATACAAGTCACACAACAACACAAATGCAAAGTACTTTCTCAAATTTTTTTAGTTTCTGCCTTGTTTTCCTCCCAGCTTCTGCAAGTTTCGCAGAGGGAACCTCTCTATAGGGGTCCCTTTGTTGCCTACCGGGTTTCCTCTCCCGCTTTCTTTGGTAAGTGTTTGTTGGCCGTGTGTCATCGGCCAGCCCATTCTTTACTTCACGCACGGACAAGAACTTGTTTGCGTTCTGGTCACTCAGCAATATAGAGACGATAATTTCCTTCCTCATTCATGAACAAGTATCCTATAACAAAAAAACTCCAACAATTATGAAGGGAGAACCCAACAAGTAATAAGAAAAAACCCACTTAGCTCAGTATGTTAGAAAGAAATGATAAAAATAAAACACAACAAATGTACATCATCCCATGGGCTAAATTGAACTGAACGGCTTCATAGTTCCATCCATTTGATGACGAACAGACCGCAGTCAAAATTGGTTGTAGGAAGAATAATATAAGGTGACACAGAGCATCGCATCGAGCTGTTGAGGGGAGCAGCGCAAGTCAAGCACGCACTGCAGAAAAAACTCAATTAACATCAGTAAAATCCAAAAATGAAAGAATGATCTCAGAAGTAAAAAAACCCAAGCACGGTGGAGGAAAAATCCAAGTAACAGCAGAAAGAAAAAACCCAATTAACACAAAAAATGTACAAAAAACACATATTTTTACTTCAATAAAACAGTGCATTATTAAATGGAAAAACATAATCAAAATGTATACCAAAACAACATCATGACAATTCATCACAATGAACACTTAATCTATTTAAAAATCACCCCAGTGTATGTGGGACGGGTCGGTGTTGCCGTGTTTGTCTCGACATGTTTGTTGTGTATCGAACGAAACTAAAAACCAGTACAAACACAAGATAAAACTCAAAAAATAATAATATTACATGAAGTAACCCAACAGATTAAAAGTAAAAAAACACATCGAATTACATGTAAAACCCAATAAAAAAAATCATATAACCACAGAACAAAAACCCAACAGATTAAAAGTAAAAAACACATCGAATTACATGTAAAACCCAATAAAAAAATCATATAACCACAGAACAAAAAAGCCAGAAAACACCATCAGAAACTGTGCCTCAATTACTAAACATGCATCAGAAAGAGTCATATGTGCAAATAACTCATCACAAGTAGAATGAATCGAACAAAAAAAACAAAATTAAAAAAATACCAAGTAGAACAAAACTAAAAGCCAGTTACAATTTTATAAAAATCAGGTTGAATCAACAAAGATCTTAACATGTAGGCAACACTTTAACAGTAGAACAGACAATCGTAATTCGACAACAGGTGTGAGAGCATGGAAAAGAACCCAGAAACAACCCAATAAAAACGAATAAAAAAACCCAACAATCACAATGAAAAGAACCAATTTTAGATAAAAGAAAAAACTATCAACAGATTTAAATAATAAACATGTCAAAATCAGTCATCAGTATAGAACAAACCCATTACAAATGGATTTAATTGAACAAAACAGTAAAATAAATGTTAACATAGGAGGCATAACCAATTTCCATTACACTTTTAAATACGACACCAAGAAAATACGATAAATAATAGAACAAACAACCTTATTTGGCACAAGGGAAAAATAAACACAACAAATACAACAGGAATAATAATAATCAAACTCAATGTAAAAACTCAATAGAACGAAAGTAAAAAATACATAAAATAACATTGAAAAACCCAATAAAAATCAGAACAAAAAATCATATAATCACGAATTAAAAATCACAAAAAAAAAGAACATACAACACTAGTTCAATAATAGGTGGAAGAACATGAAATAAGAACCCAAAGAAAAAACCCAATAAAAATAAATGAAAAACCCAACAATCACGATAAAAAAACCCGGTTGAGATAAAAAAAACTATCACCAACTTTAAGTGCTAAACATGTCAAAAAGTAGTCACCAATGTAAAATAACGGAAAAATCCAATAATCAAACACACTTGCAAGAGAAAAATACACTGTCATTAACCCGTAAAACACAACAGGTACAACGGAAAAACTCAATAATCAAACACATTGTCATAAACCCGTAAACCCACAAAAGAA
Organism: Aeschynomene evenia; assembly: GCA_013621005.1. Classification (NCBI taxonomy): domain Eukaryota; kingdom Viridiplantae; phylum Streptophyta; class Magnoliopsida; order Fabales; family Fabaceae; genus Aeschynomene; species Aeschynomene evenia. The sequence goes on along the minus strand of CM024267.1, from coordinate 17,251,071 downwards.
ATATGTGACATTTGCAAGAGAAAATCACAAATAATGTTCATTTTTACACAAAAAAAAAACAAAATTATTATTTTTACACGAAAACACAAAATTATATCATCAAGAACCCATAAAGTTTGCATTTTAACAAGAAACAAATAAAGTTCTCATTTTTACAACAAAAAAAAAGTTATTATTTTTACACGAAAAACACAAAATATTATCATTAAGAACCTATAAAGTTTTCATTTTTACAACCAACAAAGTTCTGCAACAATGTATTCGAAAAAAAGGAAGAAGAAGAAGAAGAAGAAAATGAACCGTAAAAAAACCCAAAAAACAAAAAACAAGTTCAATATGGATAATCTAATTTGTTCGAATTCACCTTTTATTTTCGGAGAAGAGAAAGGAAATGCAGAGGGGTTGACGAAGAACGATGTTTTTGTGGGATAATAATGAGTTGAGTGGATGATGACTTTGTTGGAAGAAATGGAAATGGAAGGAAGGTGAGGGGAAGAAGATGAGGGGGGAAGGCAATGGGTCAATGATGGACAAAGAAGAGAGAATTTTGTGGGTGGTAAACGAGTCATAGAAGCAAAAAGTAAAAGTAACCTGTTGTTTTCTAACCAGCGCGTGAAACCACAAATTGAGAAACTGAAAATGGTGTTTCTCTAACTCCATGCGGGGCCCACAAGAGAATTGGGCAATGGTGGCAGCAAGTGGCTGAATAAGGGGTGTACGTATAGCACCATTGTATCAAATCATATTTCTTCTTCATTATTACAAAATCAATAATTTTCTCTCTTTTTCATTGTTCTGGAAACCATACCGAACCGCCCGGTCCGACCGGTTGAACCGGAAACTGGACCTCTGGCCGGTCCGAGTGAGACTTAAAAATCGGAAAGTAAAAAATTGGTCAAAAACCGTGAAAATCGGTAAAAATCGGAAACCGGTTGAACCGGTCGGGTAATATAAAAAAAATTGAATTTTTAAAATTTAATAATTATTTTATAATAAAATACAATATATAATATATTTTAGTTACTAAATTAAGGAATATTAAACCTCTAAATCTATTGAATGCTTTATATTTCAACTTTAAATCAATATTTTAAATATATTTTAATTTTTTTAGCATGTAATTCATCTTATTTCTATATATTGGTAAATAAATATATATTTTATACATATTTTATAATATCTGGTTGAACCCCCGATTAAACCGGTTGAACCTCTAAACCTCTAAACATATCTTTCGACCGGTCCGGTTCTCAAAACCTTGCTATTTTTAGCATCAGTCCAACTTTATTTTAGTTTATAATGGAAGAAAATTCATATTTTCATTACTTCCTGTTGTTTTGTAACACCCCGCTACTGAGGGGTGTCCGTGCGAAGGGCTCTATCCCAACGAACACGCTACTAGGGCATAACTTAAGGGCTAAACAACATGCATAAACCATTAAATAAACTGAATAACCGAAATAACTGAAATAACTGTATTAATCTGAAACATAACTTAACTGATAAAGGAATCCTACCTCTAAAGTCTGGAGCAAAACTATACATGATTGATTTGACTGTGAAATATAAACTAAACATAAACTAAACATAGGCTGCTAAGACTCCACGGAAAATGCGGAGCTCACCAAGGAAATCAACTGCAACCGACCTCTACTGGATCAACGGTTCCTCATCTGCCTCCTGATCGAACTCTGAAACAAAATGCGGGGAGTGAGTCGCAAGCTCAGTGATGGGGTATCATGCATGTCATGCAACACATACTGTTATGTTATCAATCACATATACTTGTCCTATCTACGTAGCTGCACCTCTCTGACGACGGACGCGTACCGCCGGAGATATCCGCACTTGAGCCCCCATGCTAACTGATAACTAATAAATGACGGAACACGAGCCGCCCTGCTGTAACTTATAACTGTGACTCGCTACCACGAGGGTGCGGTCATATGACTGAACACGAGCCGCCCTGCTGTAACTTATAACTGTGACTCGCTACCACGAGGGTGCGGTCATATGACGGAACACGAGCCGCCCTGTCATCTGGACCTCTACAACCACGCAGGTGAGGCCAGTCATATTGTATCTGTATCTGGGGTGGGACTCGAGGCGCTTCGTGGCAGTATGTCACAACTAAACTCGACCGGGAGCTGCATCTGGGCTATAGCGTTGAAATACATACTACGACGGTTCGCAGACCACGTAAACAGTCATCACACAATTCTACAATCATTCTACTCATACATTTCATATTATCATTCTGATCATATATCATAGGGTTCTAACATGTTTCATATCATGACATAACATAGCATAAATCATTCCAGCTTATAGAAATAACCATAATGCATACAATAAATACAGCCATAACGCATAACATAAATACCAAGGGATCTAGAAGTCATCCACTCATTCCTGTCATGTTATTTATTAGGGAACTTATTTATCTGAGTATATCCTCTATTAAGACCTGTTATCCTTTAGGGAACGTTTCTACTAAGGTACGTTATCTTACTAAGGTTTATTATCTGTCTAAAGTGTGTCGTCTTACTGGGGCTTACTATTTCACTAGGTCACGTTATTCTACTAAGTTATGGTATCTTAATGAGTTATGTTATCTTGTTATGTTATATCATCCTAATAGGTTATGATGTGTTTACTAGATTACATTATCTTACTAGGTTGTATTAATTATTAGGTTATAATTAACTCACCAAGTAGTATTAATTGCTTGATATTTATTTCTAGATCATATTAATTACTAGATTATATTATCTTATCATGTTATCTTACCATGTCATGTTATCTTATCACGTGAGGTTATCTTGCTAGGTTATGCTATGTTACTAGGTTATATTATCTTACTATGTTATATCATCTTACTAGGTGGTGCATGTGCTCTATCTAAGCAGGTTATTTTCCTAATCATATCATCTGCCTAAGCACGTTATAGACCTATCATATTAACTACCTAAGCATGTTATCTACCTATCATATTATCTATCTAAGCATGTTATCTATCTATCATATTATCTATCTAAACATAAATATAAACATAAACATAAATATAAATATAAACATAAACATAAATAAAACTATAAACATAAACATATAAACATATAAACATATACAAATGCTACTATGTGGCAGCCACGGCACATCCACCCTAAAACCTCCACTCACCTGGAAAGTCCTGAGACTGGAAGACATCGCTAGCTCCGGCTCCAGCTATCGGCACCGCATTTGCACCGTCGGGAACTTGCTCGGACCGAGATATCCCCAAGGTGTCAGACTCACGCTCCACCAGAGTTCCTCTTAATATAAAGGACGCCCAAAGCACTGCTTTGATAAGGCGGGAGTATGAGGTGTGAGGGAAAAACTATACTAACCACTCATATATATAGGGGGATGAGGGAAGCTGAAATGCTGTTTTGAGCAATGTGGGACTTGACTGCTCGCTAGCCGCCAAAATCTGCTCGCTAGCGGGCACCTGCTGGCTAGCGGCCATAATATGCTCACTAGCCACCATCATTTGCTCGCTAGCCGCCACCTATTGACAGCATCAGTGCTTTCTTCATTTTACACGTTTTAACATTATTTCTAACCCTTCTTAGACATACTTAGACCATATTAAAGCACTTTCTAAGGGGTACTATGATACGGGGTATCACATGTTTTCTATTTTTTATTCACAAATTCATTATATATATGAGTTTATAAACAAACTCATTATTTCTAAAATGAATACATATTTATTCATCAAATGAACGTATTGTACAATGTTAAATGAACACATACATATATAAATATAGAACATATTTCTTACACAAATTCGTTTGTTTTTTTTATCAGATTCACAATATAAAGTGAATATATATTTATAATGTAAGTAAACACATAATACAATACAAAGTCAACATATACATATACAATAATTGAGCACATAATATAGAATAAAGTGGATATATACTCATGTTGTAACGGAATACATAATACAATATAAACTGAACATATACATATACTCTAACTAAATACATAATACAATGTCAAATAATAAAATTAATGAGTTTGAAATATTTTTTTAAATAAATGTGTTCACTTTCTAAACTTAAATATGTTGATTATAATAAATAAATGTATTTATTTCTGATAACCAAATACTTTTATTTGTTATTAAAATATGTGTTTATTTTATGTGTTAGAATGTATTCGTTTATGCACGTGCGCATATGTAAGAGTAGATATACAAATTACGCTTCTTTCACTACTATGGTTATTACGTTAAGGGTTTTCTAACAAGTGCACTTGTTAAGAAATTAAAAAATGGAAAAATTTATCTTAAAAACATACATTTTTATATTTTTTATGCAATGGACCCACCATTTTTTTTAAAGTTACTATTTTAAAGTATTCTGACCTCACAAAACCCTTGTGTTAATACTGTTTTAAGTTGTACACGCAGCCGATCTCATATAAGATACTCTTTGTACATCCTTGCTCCACTTGAAATCCATGTTTCCCGCTCTTGTTGAAGGATTCACCAAGACGACACTTGGTAGTTCCCATTTCAAGGTGCGCGGGAAATAGTTGAATTTCATCCATCTTCTGCCAATACCAATGGAACCTGCAGCTGACGTCGCCAAGCTAGCAGACCTCCTCAACTCCCCTCGCCCTCTCACCGCCACTGCCTTCCCCGACTTCCCTTCCACCACCTTCCCTCATCCTCCGCCACCTCCTCCCCCGCCGCAACGGCGTCCCAACGACCGCACCGTCCTCGCCGCCTTGCACCGCCCAACCGCCATCGTTGGAACCCTAACCCTCCCCAACCACGCCGTCCCCTCTTCTTTCCCTTGCTGCTGCTTCCAATTCTCCGATGGCTCCGCCACCGTCTGCTGCGACCTTCTCCAATTCCAACCCTGCGCCATCGGCAAGCGGGTTCGCATTAACGCTTGGAACTTCATCCCCTTTAAGCACCATAATAGCAGCAGCCGCCGCGGCTTCTTGGAAATCATCAAATGGAGTATTCTTGATCCCGATGAAGGATCGAAGGGATTAAACCACACGGATTCTCTTCCACTGGTGCCAAATGATCTCCACTACGATGGTGAAGCCGATAGAAATAAAGCTCGTTACCGTGTCTATGGAGTGGTGGAGTCAGTTGGCCCTGTTTCCAGTAACCCATGGACAATGGCAAAAGGCATATCCGAGTTGGATTCAAGTTTGAAATTGAGAATGGTAGGGTTTGTGGCACAATTGATGTGTTGTGAGTGTAGGTTATGTGGTTCCAAAGAGCTAATAAACGATTTGGAGAGTTGGAGTGGGCATTCTTTTACCAAGAAGGAGATGGTGTATTTTTGTAATGCTGCCTCGCCTTGGCACCCTGCAATGACTAAGCTGATTGGTAACCGCATTATGTTGTCGCGCTTGAAGAAGAAGCTGGTTTGCATAACAAAGGAGGATTCTCGCGTGATGCATCTGACTTCGGATGTGTCGGTTCTTCATGTGTGCTGGCGGGTTTCGAAGAAATGGCCACCCTGCTTGAAGAGTGGTGTAAAATTGATGGGTGAGTGTGGTTCATACACTGGCGTGATTGAAGGTGTTTACATGCAAGGGATGGCTTTGGAGTTGGACCATGATGTGTGGCTTCTTTTAACTGATGAAATGCATACTCTGATGCATGGTTTGAGAGTTGGAGCAGTTGTAAGTGAATTAGTGCAATGCTATTATGATTATACATACATGCATACATACATACATACATATATATATGTATATCTGAAAAATTCTTTAAGGTGTACCAAAAGCAATAGAATCAATTTGCTCTGTACGATTCATTGTATGACACATAGTTAAATAGGTCAACTATATAGTGGGGAGAGAGAGGTTTGTTTCAGACATAGGTATAGAATAGTTGATGTGTCAGAATATGAGAGGTGCAGAGCAAATGAATCTCTTGCTCTCGGTGGACAAAAAAATCTCTTATGAGATTATACATGTAATTTGCTTTCCTTTTGGGACTTTGAGTTTAACCGTCCCTAATTCTTGGCCATTATGTAGATTACTGTGAGAAATGTCCATTTTGTGAATCCACATTTTTCATGGACAAAAATTATAATTCTTGGGGCCTGCGCTAGGACAAGCATTATTGTGGAATCCTTCTCCCCTCTGGAAACTGCGTATGTACTGCTATAATCAATTATGCTTACTTCTGTTGAGATTTTGATTTCATGAATGCTTATATTATGGCAGTCCTGAGACCTCGTGTGTGGCCAATGAAAATTTCATTTTTTTTGTTCTATGCATATTATCTACCTTCCATTTCTCATTTGGTAGACATGAACAATGCAAACCACTGCATTGATTTTAGGTAACATATTGGTCATGATCTGATTTATTGTATGCTTTGCATGAATATTAGTATTAATTTTTCCTTGAATGTTTTTGACTTATTTAATATTCATAGTTGCCAAGAAATGTCCTGTGTAGATAAAGAAATGATAGGTCAGTTTACTTTTGCAGGTGTAATGTAATTTTGAAATCTCAGAGTATGCTTGGAAAGTTCATCCAGTCATTACCATTTTCTGCCAGACTCTGGTAACAAATCGTTTGATGTCCTTTAGCAAAATTAGTTTTGGAACAGATGTAAAAGATGTATATTATTTGTTTTATATTGTCTGGTTGGCAGGGTATTACTTCTTGTCTCAAGCTTATGTAAAAAGTTCGCTGGTATCTTAGGTGACAAGGAGATTTTGGGATCTAAACATGTAATCTTCTTCCTTTGGATTTATGAAATTCTTGATTTGCTTGGAGCACTATGTTCTGTTCCAATTATGATGAACTATTGTTGCAAGTTTTTCCCAGGAAGAAGGGCTAGCCCAGAAGTATGCCAGTTCACTGTTTCCTCCATCAGTGTTTCAAACAGAGGTATGCTAACAAATTGCTGTTGGAAAATGATAGGAGTGACAACAGTAACAAGTTTGGATTGGTTTACAAGAGAAGAGAAAAGTAGTTAGTTAGTGGAAGTTATGCTGAGCTGTCACTTAGCTAGTCAATTAGCTGATATAAATACTGGATAGGTAGTTTAGTTAGCCACTTACTGATTCATTTGTACACTTTACACTTTTATAGGCAAGAGATATTCTCTGAATAGGAGGTAGTTCCTCCCTCGTAACCCTTCTTCGAGAGTTAAGGACTTCCTCTCTCGGTAGCAATAAATTGGGGGATTTACTCACCTAGGGTTCATCCTATCAGAAAACTTAATTGAAACCAATTTTATTGCATTAATTTGGTCATAATGCTTTGCTTTGGCAGCATGGTTCTTTCATGGGACTTCATAAGCATGATTTGAAGGCCTGTAGTAGAGAGCTGCATTGCAATTTTCTGAAACTGGTATTTTTTTCCTTCTATTTATGTTAAATTTTCTTCTGCTACTTTATGAAGTTTGGACTTGACATGCTCAGCAGAATGCAGTCACTATTTCTCCAAAAAAATTAAAGGAGTAAACCTGCTATGTTGTTATAATTTGTTCCAGGTAATACCAACATCTATGTCCATCTGTCACTGTATAGATACCTTATTGAGAGCACTAAAGTCAGACAATCACTGTAAATTATTGCCTGTTGGCAACCATTTCAGACTTCTTTCACGTGAAGAAAGACATAATGGTAGATCAGTTAGGAGGATCATTCCCAGTGCAGATATAGGCGTTGTTTTGCTTGGATATCTGAAGGTTTTTGATTTAATTTAAGTTTATATTTGAAAGTAAGCTTCATTTTGCGATGGCTGAAGTGACTCTTCTAATCCGTGTTTATATGAGAACAACTATCTTTCATCTTTTGAAAATGGAAACAGTGTGTTTTTTTGACACAGATCTTTTGATATTACTGACACATCTACATATATTAGATTTCTCATATTTTTTGTTTTGAATATTCAGATGAATCCATCAACTAGAAGACTGCAGCTGGTTGACTCGACTGGTGGCATTGATGTTCTTATACCAGACCTTCCCTTAACTTGGAATGCTGAAAAAATATATGAGGTCACCAACACATTTTGCAATTCAAATTCTCTTCCTTCTTTTTTCATCTTACGAACTTCTGAAGATAAAGAGGTTTTCTAATTTTTCACCTATTGTTCAAGCATTGCATGATATTAGTATTATTTTGGATTCATAGGTGACAGACTATGATATTGTTGTGGATGGCATAGGCGAACTTGTGGATCCCTTCGAATTGTTTGAGTGTGAATCATTATCATGCAAAATGATCTTTAATTGCTCCCTAGCGCCGAGAAAGTTAAGGAACTCAATTTTTGTTAACTTCCTTTGGAAAAATGCCAAATGCATAAGATTTCCCCTTTGCCCTTGTATCGATAAGAAAAACGAAGGTACAGTTCCTGAACATGGATCCTTCCATTTGCTTAGGGTGTCTCACAAATTTCCTCTGCAAGAAAAGGTATGCTTCGACTGTATATTCAACAGGACAGTGCAGTCATGAATTGCATTACAAGCTGCTATTTAATATTAATTGAGTTGTGGAACAAGTGCAGAGAGCGATCTGTTCAAGAAAACTAAGGGTGTTATGTTTGCATTTTCAGAAGATTATGAAGTATTTTATTTATCATTAATGATTCCTTGTTCAAATAAAATTTTCCTCTAATACCATGTCATGATCACGAACCATCTGTCCTAAAAGCTTTAGTTGTTCGGTAAAAGTATATGAATTGTTTTACATTAACATAATCCAAAAGGACAATGCTAGAAATTGCTGATGTTCACAGAGACTAAAAACGTGTTGACATGACCTTTCACAAATCTAGAGTTGAATCTAATGGTACAGAAAAGTGTTTGTTTTAGTTTCTTTAGTGTTTCAATATGTTGCTTTATCCATTCTAAATGTTTCATGGTTGTATATTATGAATTATTGTTTCTCTTTCTTTTCATTGTACATTCAATCAACCAATTTTGCACTGTTAATGGCCCTATGTCAATTTTTGTAGTGTTCTAATAATATACAATCAAGCAAGTCAAGTACATTTGTTGAAGCCAAATTGTTGCCATTCCTTTTGTTGCTTGCTGAGAAGGGCGGAACTTCACATTCATATAATGTTTCATGGGATAAGACAAGTGAACTCTCAGAATATTGTATTAGCAGTAATAATGAGGAGCAAGTATCCAATAAGAGGCAGAAACTTGTTAAAGAATCAGTAAGTTCATTGAAGGATGGAATTTTCACTTCCATCCATGAGCTGAGAGCTTGTTCTAATTCTTTCAAGAAATCAAAACCTGAGCAAACATGTGTTGATTTGGGTTCTACTCATGATATATCGTGTCTGGTCACTTTTGGAAGCCATCAACATGAGAGTATGGTTTATCCAGCTGTCTTGCGCTTGACATCACCAACTAAAGACATGAGTTTTAATTCAAAATCAAATGCAAGAAAGGTTTTGCTGGAATTCTCATTTGATAGATTTTTGACATATCAGGTATTTTATCACTCTTTTCAATTTGCTAGGGATGAAGGCATCAACTAATTTTATATAATGCTCCTTTGCTATGTGAACCTGAATATTTATTCACTTTCACTGCATTTCAGTTGTTGAAGATTGGTGATTGTTACATCATAGAACATAACTCAAAAGATTGCATCTGCACTACAAAACATGCTGGCTTTGGTCGGGGTGCTAAATTTCTTGTTGGTTCTGGAAAACATTTGTTCAGCCTTTCATTTATTTCTGATGAGAGTCTTCTCAATTATGAATTAGAATGTACATCTGCAAAAGATTCTTTTTCTTCTAGCATTGATGGGATTTTAACTAAAGATAAAATGGAACAAATTCTGCTGAGGTCCACTGTTGATTCTTCACATGTCTGTTCAGATGTTTGTCTTTATCTCCCCATGAATAGTACATGTCTCCTGAAAGACTATATTATGGAATCAGTAGATATTCAAAGCCAGGAATTTGCAGTATCTGAAGAGAGTGCTAATGTTTCTATAAGTTCTGGGATTGTTGTTGGTAGGCCTACTCTTTGCTCTTGGTCTCAAAATTCAAAGGGCCTCTTTCCTGCAGGCAATTTGATTTCTCTAAAGGGTGACATCATTGACATTCATCACATTGGCTCTAGTTTCAGCAATTCATGTTCTAGTGGTGCAAGCATTGACAGTCTTCAGTTGAAGGGCCTTATTGGAACTAGAAGCAGTTTCTGCATTCATGTATTGGTGCACCATCATATTGTAATTGCACTCCCATCTCACCTGATTTACATATTTATTTACTGTGCTTGTTTTAACGATATAGTCATGTTTTTTTTATTTCCTATTAGGTGAAGATATTTGGTTCTATAAGTAAGCATGCTTATCCAACTGGTTTTGGACCTGGCGTAACCGCAAAATTTCATCGAATTCTTGATTCAAGGTATGTAATTGAGATCTCAACCAGAAATAATTGGGCTCCTATACTTCTTTGACCATACAGTTATGGGAAAACCATCGGAAATTGTGAATTGTAAAAAAGAGATCTCGGTGTTTAGGATAGTGTAGTGTGTACTTTCATGCCAATCTGCCATGTCTTTTATTTATTTTTTTACATTTTTCTAAATGCAGTTGTATGACGGACTCCTGCCACAGTTTTATACGTATTTTGTGTACTGTTTACAATAAATTTGTTTATCTTTGTTTCTGCAGGGCAGAAAATAAATTTATGTTGTTGCCTGTGTCATTTATTGAAATAAAATCGATAAAAGGACTTGATAAACAGTGCAGTGACTGGTCCTCCAATTTATGCCTTAATAAAGATGCACACAATGCATCTCCAGATTCTATCTCTTGTTTGATATCTCAATTGCATCAGTGCCCCAGTAACAAGAAAATAATGCTTCGGTGCAGAGTAAGTTGTTTTACATTTATCTTTCAATGTTTGTGCTCTCAAAGAAGATTTATATGTATACTGTTGCTTGTTGTGTACAGGTTGCTGCATTCATTGTTTTAGTTCTAGAGAGGAAGACGACAAGCTTTGATGCAAAAACAAAATTTAATGATATGGGTGCTGTTTTGGACATTCCGATTGCTGGTTTTCTGTTGGGTAAGTTATTTGCACTGAACATTAGGACTTGTTTGGATGAGCTTCTGAAATGTTAGTCCTTAATTGGCTAGAGAAAAGATTCTTTATAACTACTTGGACCTCTCTGCATGAGTTAAGTCTTGGGATTTCCCTTATGTTAACCCATAGATTTCAAGTCATGCAAATTTCATGCACTAGATGATCGTTTCTGGGCACGAGGAGAGGTATGACCTAGATAGTCTTTTTAAGTAATTGGGCAAACATCCCTTGATGAACTAGCTTTTTGGTTAATGTCCATTTAATTCTATTAAAGAGAAATCAGATAATATAATTGAAATTCTTGTAGTAAATTGTGTGTGTATGTATGTATTTATATATATAAACCTAGCTTATTTCATGTTTTCTTGATCATCGCGGGAATGGATCCTCTTATGTTGATATTCCACATGACATAGTCATGTGCAATCCATCACCTTTGATTATCTTATATCGTGTCATGTGTGGGTCCCATTTTTAAAATAAATTGTGATAGATTCCACATGACAAGGTTATGTGAAAAATTAACATGAGAGGATTTATTTCCGGATCACTACCATATGCTAGCTTCTCTATGAAGACTTGTTTGATGATGTTTTGCATTTCATGTGTCATGCAGATGATGGGTCATCAACGTGTTGTTGTTGGGCTAATGCTGAAAGGGCAGCAACCATGTTGAGACTTCATGAAGAGCTCACCACATCTTATAATCTAGGGAGAATTTTGAACAATTACAAGAAAATCATTGTGAAAAATCGTGGATCATTTACTGATTTTCCTTACCAAGATCTTGATGTTTCTGTTACTCCTGGGAATGGTCTTTGCAGTTTTGATGAAAACCTCCTCAAGTTAATAATCTTCAATGCGTGTGTTGGCAGAATATGGGTGAGTCCTCGTAAATCTTATGGATCTGATGCTGTGCTATAGTTTATCATAAAGAGAGTAGATAAGTTCAATAAAAGTTGACGCTAGCATATAGTGTCATTTTTATTAAACGAACTTCATTGTTCAAGAAAAACCATCGATTGTTACAAAAGATATATAAAGATATATCACTAATGTGAATTTTGGTAGTATGACCAACTTATTATTACATTACCACTGCGTCCCCTCAATTGTATGTCACTATTTTACAGATTCTTAGTATTTTCCATCTCGCTTCTTCTCATTTTCATTTGCTACCTTTAAAATATTTCACTAAATATGGTTTTTGACCTTATCTGAGCAGAATATAGTTGCTAATGTGATGGACGCAGAAGAAGTTAGACAGATGGAGAAAGAATACCCTACAGAAATGGTGAACTTTCAAAACATGCAGAATATATGGGCCCGAGAAGTTTCTTGCCCCAGCACTCTCGCGGAGGCAAGGAACATTGCTCAGGAGCTTCTAAGAAGCTAATGCTTATAATTAAATTAAGGTTCATACAGGAATTTGTATGCATTTAATGTGAATAAAAAACTAATTTCTAGCAATTCACAAAAGTAGCACACTGTAACTGCCAACTGGTCTTGTGTATAAGGTTCTGATTATGTTATGTCTAACATTGTGTAATGCAGATACAGCTTTGTCAAATAGAGTGGAGATTTTTTGTTTGTAAATGGATAGATCACCAAGATTTTGGATAGAAAAGAAAAATTTTTGTAAGAGCAAAACAATCACTCTTCCTTCAAATAAGAGCAAAACAATCACTCTTACTAGAAACAACACACACACAATAGGTATAGTAATGGAGAGAATCTGAATGTTCCTCTTCCTTCAAATAAGAGTTGTATTGATTGAAAAATTGCAAGAAATGTAAATACAATAGTGAAGAAAATGAAAGGTTCCTAGCAGAGAAATATGAGAGCTCTACCTCTCTCCTAGTCTATCCTAATTTCCAAAATCAGAATAATCCGTGCCCAACCCCTTACTCACACCTATATTCTTTCCTCTTTCTTCTCATCATAGGAAAATCATCCTAGGATCAAGCGCCCTAGTCACTATTCTTGCCAGGTGGCAGGTCAGTACTCTTTTTTCTATTTTCTCTATTTTGTCTTCGGCTATAATAAAAGGGTAATGATTGTAATTTCCCTTTTGCTCCATTGGAATTGGCTATTGTAGAATTTGTTGCTGTATTTTCCTCTGCCCTTGGGTATGTAACAATACCCCCTTCTTCAAAACCCACCTTGTCCTCAAGGTGGAAGTTAGGGAATGCTTTATGGATATCTTCGGTTCGCCTCCCAAGAATTTTCAAACTCAGGTAGATCCCTCCACTTGACTAGAATCTCTAGTTGCCCAACTTCATTTTTCTTGATAGCCAGAACTTCCTGTGGCTCGACTTGCAATTCATAATCTTCATATAGAGCTGTTGGAAGGGGTTGTGTTGCTGCTTCAGGGCTAATGCATTTCTTTAAAAGTGACACATGAAACACATGGTGAATCTAGCTCCCTCCGGAAGCTTGAGTCGATATGCTACCTGTCCGATCTTCTCCAATATTTCATAGGGACCATAAAACCTTGTGCTTAGCTTCTGGTTTACCTTGCTTGCCAAGGTCCTCATCCTGTACGGCTGGAGTTTTAAATACACTCTTTCACCCACTTCAAAATGTACTTCCTGTCGTTTCTTATCAGCATACATCTTCATGCGATCCTGGGCCTTTTGCAACTGGATTTTTAGCTCATCCAACATGTGATTCCTTTCTTCTAGCAAAGTTATGACCTCCTCAACAGTTGTTGTTCCCCCATCCCGCAATAAAACAGGGGGGTCCCTCCCATAGAGTGCCTTGAAAGGGGTCATTTTAATGGACCCGTGATAATTGGTGTTATACCAATACTCACCCCACGACAACCGCTTGGGTCACTGTTTTGGTTTGTTCCCGGTAAAGCATCTTAGATAAGTTTCAACACATTTATTCACCGCTTTACTTTGACCATCTGTTTGAGGGTGGTGAGAGGAACTCATCTTGAGTGCGGTTCCAACCGCCTTGAACAACTTAGCCCAAAAAGCACTCATAAACAATCAATCCATATCCGAAACAATAGAAGTAGGGAACCCATGGAGCTTTACAATCTCACCAATAAAAATTCCAGCCACCTCTTTAGCAGTAAAGGGATGTGATAAAGCGAAGAAATAGGCGTACGTAGTCATTCTATCAACAACAACCAAATGGTGTCCTTACTTGAAGCCTTGGGCAAGCCTCCAATGAAGTCCATTGAGATGTCCGTCCACACATTCTCTGGGATTGGCAGGGGCTGTAGAAGTCCGGCTGGTTGGAGTGTGGAATGTTTATTTCTCTAGCAAACCTCACACTGCATAACATAATCTTGGATTGCCTTCTTCATTCCCTCCTAGTACAGTATGCCCGAATTCGCTTGTAAGTCCTGAAATATCTTGAATGCCCCTTGGCCTTCGAGTCACAAAATTCTTGCAGAATTTTAGGGAGTAGTTTAGACTGTTTGGAAATGACCAGCCTTCCCTTGTAATGAAGTCTTCCTTGTTTGAGCACAAACCCAGTTGCACCATCATTCCTTTGAATTAAATCTTGCATTATCTTTCTTAATTTCTCATCTTGTTGGATCTCCCCCTCAATATATGTCTATTCTGAAGCAGACATGACAGAGAGTGAAGAATATTGAAATTTTCGCGATAATGCATCAGCCACATTGTTCTCCTTCCCTGCCTTGTACCTGATCTCCATATCATACCCAATCAACTTCATCAGCTATTTTTGTTGTTCCTCGTTTCCCACTCGCTGCTCTAACAAGAATTTCAAGCTTTTCTGATATGTAAATAATGAAACGATGCCCCAACAAATAGTGTCGCCAACACTGCACTGCTAACACTATTGCCATGAGCTCTGGTTCATAAACTGATTTGCTCTGAGCCCGATTTGAAAGCTTCATGCTCATGTAGGCTATCAGCCTCCCCTCTTGTAATAACACTGCTCTAAGTCCCTTACCCGAGGCATTAGTCTCAAGGATAAACAGTTTTGAAAAATTTGGGACTGCCAAAACCGGAATTGTGGTCATAGTCTTCTTCAAAGCTTCAAAGGCCTATTGAGCCTCCCCTCCCCATTTGAAACCATCCTTTTTCAGCAGCTCTTTCAACGGCCACGCAATCCTTTCGTAGTTCTTGACAAATCTTGGATAATAACCCGTCAATCCCAAAAATCCCCTCAGCCCCTTGAGATCCTTCGGAACTGGCCAATCAGTCATATCCTTAATCTTTCCCGGGTCAGCAACCACCCCTGCAGCCGAAATCATATGGCCCAAGTACCCAATTTCGTCTTGAACAAAATAACATTTCTTGCCATTGAGGTAAAGCTGGTGCATTCTCAAGACTTCAAACACCAACCTCAGGTGCGCCCAATGCTCCTCTAGGTCTAGATTGTAGACCAAAATATCATGAAAATATACCAAGATAAACTTTCTTAGGTAAGGTATCAGTACCTGGTTCATAAGAGCTTGAAATGTGGAGGGAGCATTAGTGAGCCCGAATGGCATCACTAGAAATTCATAGTGCCCCGGTACGAAAAGTGGTCTTGTGCACATCCTCATCCCTCATCCGGATTAGGTGATACCTGGATTTTAAATCAAGCTTCGAGAAAATTCGTGCTCCTTCGATTTCATCTAATAACTCGTTAATAATGGGGATAAGGAATTTATCGGCTATGGTCACCCTATTAAGGGTCCTGTAATCCACACAAAACCTCCACCCTCCATCCTTGTTCTTAACAAAAATCATCAGGCTGGAGAATGGGCTGTTTCTAGGCCAACTCACCCCTGTGCTCAACATTTCTTCCACAATTTTCTCAATCTCTGCTTTCTAAAAATGTGGGTACATGTATGGCCTGATGTGTGGAATATGTGCTCCCTCCTTAAGCACAATAGCATGATCCTTCTCTCTCGGAGGTGGGAGCCCCCCCTGGGTTCTGGAATAAATCTTGATACTCTTGCAGAAAATTCAATGCTTCTTCAGAGACCTTTGCATTCTTTTCTTAGGAATCAAAAACAGCGGTCATCAAGTATCCTTCCTCCTCCTTTTTGAGTGCATGCAGTGTGCTTTTCCAGGAGGCTCTTTCACGGCTCAAAGAGGGGTCTCCTTTGATACCCACTTCCTTCCCATTCTCTTTCCAAGTAAGGGTCAACTCCTGGTAATCCCCTGTAAACTTCCCAAGGCTTGCTACCCATCCTGCTCCTAAGGCAACCTCTGAATTCCCAAGCTCCAGGATCTACCAGAACAATGACTTAATGTCCAGCCATATCTCCCTTGACCTTGAAAGTTTTGTGGGTTGTGAGCCGCCAATAGTTATAGGAAGAGAGTTGAAATCCTAACTCATTGGGCTCGACTTCTTGAAACAATGGGCTACCTTTTTCACTTCTTTTTCGGCCCCATTTGGATCCTCATCTTCATCCCTCAAGATCATAATGCGATAAGTTTTTCATTGGACATGCATGATCTGTGCCCCACCTCTCACCACACTTGAAACACAACCCCTTTATTTGCCTTTCAGCCCACTCATCATTGGACAACCTCCTTGACCCACTCATTCTGGTCCCTGGTGTATTTGGGTTACTGCCTCCGGCCGATTTGGCCAAATTTGGGCCCATACATGAATTTTGGGGACCCCCACTAACATTGGGCCCTGGCTCTGGTCTACTCCCTATTCCCCCCTTTTCCTCGTTAGAATTGGGTGAAACCCAATTTGGGCCTTGAAGGTTATTTCCTCCCCTGGACTTGCATGCGACCCGCTTTCCCTGAGAAAGCTCTATGTCTTCCTTCCATTAGGGCAAACCCCAACCTCCTTCCAAGCTTGGTTGCGTTATTCAATGACTAAAGCTCTCTACCCATCATTGACTGTAAGTTCTCAAAACTCACAACCTCCAATTCCGCCTGAATCTCCTTGAGGTCGTTCATAAATATGCACATGAGGGTCTTTGTACCCAAGTTTCGCTGGGTCCTCGCGGCTGCCTCAAAATATTTTCTGTACTGCGCGACCTCCCCCACTTGCCTGACCTCTAACAATGGCGCCATCGCCACTCATTAATGTAAAATCCCTCATTTTGGTTTTGAAGATAACAAAACTAATGTTCTTATTCTATCTAGAGAAGGTTGTAAAGTTCTATCTCTTAAGAACTCTAGATATTTGTATAGATCTTTGTTTTTCAAGGAAATAATGTAATCTAGCTGAATTGATGTAATTTAGATTAGATTAAATGTATGTAATAGAAAAGATCTATATTATGTGATTGCTCAAGGTGTTATTTGAAGACTTCAGAAAGCTAGTTCAGAAACTAACTTCAGAAAGCTAGTTCAAAAATTGTCTTCTAAAAGTTCAGAAAGCTAGTTCAGAAGCAACTTCAGAAAGTTTTAGAAAGCTAGTTTAGAAGGTGACTTTAGAAGCTAGTTCAGAAGATGACTTCAGAAGCAACCTCAGAAAACTTCAGAAGCAACCTCAGAAAGCTTCAGAAGAAAATAAAATAAAAAAAATCAGAAGATAGTTCAGAAGCTTCAGAAGCAGATTTAGAGAGTTAATTCAGAAGAAACTTCAAAAGCTAATTTGAAGTTGAATGTTGAAGTCTGAAATTCAAAATGTGAGACACGTGCTGTAATTACAGAAGATTAAAATGTCTAGAGAAGGATTGAGTTAGTTAGAATTAAACTAATTCATATCTGGTGTTTGTTAATTAAAAAACAACTGTAAGCTGATCCTTGTTGTATCTCCACATGTTATATAAAGAGGATTACTCAGAGAGAAAATATGTGATGTTATGTGAAGGAAAAAGGAATAGAATAAAAAAATTAGAGGATGAGAAGATAGAAAACATAAAAAGAAAAATCTGTGTGAAAAAAGAAGACAAAAAAGAAAAGAAAAGGAACATTACTAAAAATGGCATGCTCAGAAAGAAAGAAAAATGTGTTGAGTGATAAAAAGTCTGAAAGAATACTTTTCTCTAGACAAATTCATATTATCCTCGTGTGATTCAGAAGAACAAATTACAAGCGAAAGTTTGTGATTGAGGATCATAGCAAAAGTCTTCAGAAATGTTTCTTGTGTTAGCTCCTAGAACCTTTTATGAAGGGTTTTGATGATTAACAAAATCAATATGTATAATAATTCAATTATAAAACATATAGAAGCATTTTGATCTTTATACATCTAAGATTAAAATTTCAGAATCTCGAGATTATGTTTATACATAGTTGTGATCATAAGCTAGAAAAATACTTTTTTAGCCTTCTAATATATATCAAATGTTAGTACATTTTGTTATTTTAATGATATTAGCTAAGGTAAGGCTTCGAAAGCATCATCAGAACTCTTCAGACCATATCAAAATATTAATACAGATGGTAGCATGCATCAGAAGTTTAAGATAGTTTGGTATAAATCATCTAAAATCACATCAGAAGCTTGCGATCACACAAGAAGCATGCATAAGACTTCAACATAACTTTACAAATATAATTCTAAAGTCTATGACACATCAGAAGAAAGTCCAAAGGATCACAAGCTACATAAGAAGCAATGACATGCATCAGAAGTTACAAAAATGATGCAGGACACTTTAGAAGATTAATATAACAGTTATAATATTTTGAAGGTTTAATTACTTCGGAGGTCCCTATAGTTTCATCGATTTTTCAAATGGGTCTCTAAACTTAAAATTTTTGTAATTGAGTCCCTACATTTTAAAATAAATTTTAATTAGGTCCCAAACACTAATTTTTCATTTAGCCACATTTTAGAAGTGTGGTTAAAGATAAAAGAAAAAAAATATTACAACATTTTAATTATATGATATTTATAATGAAAAGAAAAATAATAGTATTATTAAATTTTATTTATCTTTTATTTTTTTATTTTTTGTAATTTTATTTTGCTTCATATTATATTTTATTTATTTTTTATTAATTAATTTATTTTTATATTTATTTTATTTTGAATAAATTTATTTTTATTTATTATAAAATTAAAAATAAAATTTAATTGAAATTAAATAAACATAAAATTAAAGTAAAAAGAAAATAAATCTAAAATTAAAAATGTCTTAAAATAAAAAATTATAAATAAAAAAAGTTAATAAGAATTTAAGAAAGATAATTTAAAAGATAATTTTTTCTTTTATCTTTAACCGCACTTCTAAAATATGGCTATGTGACAAAAAATAGTGTTATGGACCTAATTAAAATATATTTTAAAATGTAGAGACTCAATTACAAAATCTTTAAGTATATGGACCCATTTGAAAAATCGATGAAATTATAGGGACCTCCGGAGTAATTAAACCTATTTAGAATCCTCTAAGAACAACTTCAAAAGTATGATTTATAAGCAAGAAATCTCTTTCTCACTCAAGAATACATATGAGAAAGAAATCTGTATGAAAGTGATATCATCAGAAGCTAGAAACAAGCATAGAAGAATGGTTGGGTCGGACCGCGAACTGGCCTTGAGTCCGGCCCATCTCAAGCCAAAAAACCATGGAGAGGCTAACCGGGAAGGTACCGCTCACAATTGCCGGTTAACTGGTGAACCGGTCTGGAACCGGCGGTCCGCAGCTTCGAGTGCGGTTTAATTTTTTTTTTTTTCTAAAGTGAAAAACGGCGTCGTTTTGTGAGGGGTAGGAAAATTAAAAAATTTTCCAAACCCCTCGTCCCGACTCCCGACCCACCTAATCGATCCCTAAACCTCAGCACTCTCTCTCTCTGTCGGTGCGTGACCACCGGAGGCCGCCGCCGCTCCGTCCGCTCGCAGCGCCGCAGGACTGCACAGCGCCTCTCTCTGCTCAGCAGATCAGCAGGACAGCAGCCGCCTCCAGCCATCGCGCTCGCCAGCCCGCAGCCGCCCCTTCCCGCCGCAGCCACCGCGTCCGCGCCTGGCTCCTGCACAGCAAAGGTAAAGCTTCACTTCACTGTTTCTTTCTTCTTTTTTCTTATGATTTTTATTTCTGTTTTTTGTTTTTAATTTTTGATCTGTTTTTTTTTAATTTCTGTTTTTACTTTTTAATTTTTGTTTTTTATTTTAATAATTTTAACTATCCTCTTTTTTATAATGGTTTATCATTTATGTTTATTGATTGATTTGCAATTTTTGATTTTTGGTTATGTTATGCTTGGTAGTTGGTTATGTTATGTTTGGTTCTGGTTTATGTTCTGTTTTTTTATTTTTTGTCTATCTTTAATTTGTTTCTGTTTATGGATTGAAATTTAAAACTTTAAATTGTTTTTGTTGTTACTTACTTATGCATTTGGATTATGTCTTATGAATTTTATATTTTATGTCTCGCCTCTCAGCCTCCGGTTCAACCGATTGAACCTCGGTTCGATGTCGGGTCCGATTCTCAGAACCTTGATTATGATGCAATTTACACTGTCATAAAGACCCAGAAGCCACACCAGCTTCGTCCTCTACCACCAGCATCGTCCTCCACCACCGCCACCGTCCTCAACCATCGGCGCCCCCTCTGCAGAAAACAGATCTGCCCTCTGCGACGTGGCAGGCTTCACGCTGCTTCACTCCGTGACGTCGCCGACGTCGTGCTTCTTCCCTACGTGACACCGTCCTCTCTATTTCCATATCTCTTGGACGCCACCTCGCTCTTCTTTCTTCTCCGTTGCAGAGGTTAGGATTTTAAATCTTTGTGTTTTATAAACCGAAGCACTCACGACTATTACTATTGCCTTTTATGTTTCTGTTAATCTGATCATTCCTTCTTCAAACTTTGTGCATTGATTTATTTTATATGCACAAAATTGGCTGCACACAGCATATGCATAGGTTCTAATTATTTGGTTGTTTGTAATTAGCCTTTTTTATCATGATGGGAAATGCTCTGGATTTCTAACTTGGTTGCTTGATAATTATTCAAAGAAAAGAATATTACTCGATAATTTTTAATCCCATAGAATTGGAAGCAGTTTTATATAGATTCTTTGTTTGTTGTTTATATATTACTCTATTTGTTTGTTTTTTGGTGATGCTTGGTTGCTTGATCTACTGGACTGACTCACTTTGCAATTTCTGTAATGGATTTTTAAGGCTTCGTTAATCTTTTTACGAAACTATGTTATAGAGTTTAACTAGACTCTGGCTTTATAATTCATTGTATTTTGAGTTCTCGCTGTTGCTGCCCTCCAATTTTCTGTGTTCAAGTCTTGGAAGAAAGGCTTGGTGAGTTCTGTTTTGCCTGAGTGCATGAATGAGTGAGTGAGTGTTAGTGTGTTAGTTCTGTTTTTATCATTCACTTCTGACTTCTGAGAATGTATTGTTGTAGCCATGTAGGGGATCCCTGCCTCCCCGCGGGGATCCCTGCCTCCCCATCCCCATTGCCATCCCTACTAATTACTGATTTTCTTGTAGGATAGAGGCATTAGTAATTTTAAAGCTGATTGTTATTTTTACTATGGTTCTGTTTCAGCAATGCGAGCTTTAGATTTTTCATCGCTACTTCTATTCTCTGCAATTTTTCGTGTTATTTTAATTCTATATGGCGAATGGCAAGATGCTCATATGGAGGTTAGGTATACTGATGTTGACTACCTAGTATTCTCTGATGCTGCGTCTTTAATGGCTTCGGGTGATTCCCCTTATAAGAGGACCACATATCGATATTCCCCCTTACTTGCATTTCTTCTTATTCCAAATTCAATCATCCATCGCACTTGGGGAAAATTCCTCTTCTCAGCTTCAGGTATGGATTCTACTTTATACACTATGCAGACAATTATTTCTTCCATCTACTATGTTGAATTAGCAATTGATCTCACTCATCATATTAAATGTTGATTTGTTGGAGCATATAAAGGTGTATGGACGGCAATATTATAGTACTAATCATGTTCATGTTAGATGAGATTTACACACATGCCCTTTTCTTTTGTGTAGCCATTTTTTTTCCTTTTATAGGATGGAAGGAAAATAAAAAATTCTATCAAAGCAGAAACTATAGGAATTACACTCTTGGAGAAGGAATAGTGAGAAATTGCCTTTGTTCATATGTAAATAGTTTGACCCTCTTAATTAATTAAAAACCAAGTAACTCAGCAAGGTTTTAGTCGAAAGCCTATGCCAGTATGTTCAATAGTTTTCCAAGCATTACACCTAAGCATGTGTATATCATGTTTGAAATGCAGATCTACTCGTGGGATATTTTATCCATTTTATTCTAAGCCAGAGGAAGGTGCCCAAAAATCTCTGTAACTTCTGTGTCATGACATGGCTTTTCAATCCATTTACCTTCACCATAGGGACTCGTGGAAACTGTGAACCCATTGTTTGTGCCATGATATTGTGGGTCATTATCTGTCTCATGAAAGGTATTGCTTTGTTTCTATATCAGCTTAATTTGATGGTCATGTCATAGTAACTCAATGATTGTAGCTTACCAATCTTTTAATCTGGAATAATTTTTATGCTCTGAAATGTGGCTATTATATATTATATATAATTATATATAATAAAAATCAGTTGCCAGGAATAGGTTTTACATTCTGTATTGCATTAAATGACACGAATCGGTAAAAAGAGATTGAGGAGTAAAGAATTTAACCAAACTTGATTTTCAACAAATTTTTATCATTTTGCACTTACAAAAAATTACTGAAATTAAAAACTCTTCTCTGACCCTTCTCTGTTAAAAACCTTTCCTACGAAGAATCTAAAGGTTAAATAACTGCAGTATACTAGTATTTTTGTGTAATAGGGGATGGAAAAGATTTACCTGGATTTCAATTATGTTTTTTCATTTTCTCAATTAAAAAGCTAAGTTATAGAGCCTTGCCTTTGATTAAGCTTAGTTTTGTTTGATGCGTCAGAGAAACATTCTTCTTAAATGGTTTTGATATTAGATAAACACATTTATCTTGCTGCCTTCATTGTATGCTTTTGTGCCCAATTTTTTTCCACTTTTTTTCAGGTAATTTGTTACAGTCAGCATTTTGGTATGGACTTGTTGTCCATTTCAGGGTTTATCCTATAATTTATTGTATTCCTCTAGTCTTGGTTCTCGATCCAAACCTCTTCCGATCTGGTCAGAAACCTATCCTAAGGAACTGGAGTGCCACTCAGGATGAAAGACTGAATAATGGGATTAACCAGGGCACTTTGCTTAATCTATTAAAAGGCATATTCACAAGGGACAGGCTGATATTCAGTCTAATCTCAGGAGCAGTTTTCTTCTTTTTTACTGGTCTTTTCTATTACTTGTATGGCTGGGAATTCCTACATGAGGCACTGTTATACCACCTTACTCGAACAGACCCAAGACACAACTTCTCCATCTATTTCTATCACATATATCTTCATTATGGGCACCATATTTCGGTGCTGGAAAAACTTATCTCCTTTCTGCCACAGTTCTTGGTGCAGCTGGTTCTTATTTTATGCTTTGCACCGGATTTGCCATTTTGTCTATTTGTGCAAACTGTAGCATTTGTGGCATTCAACAAGGTTTGTACAATATTGATACTGAAACTTCTGCTAGTGCTAATATTTTCATTTGTTTGTTCGAATGAATTTAAACATATTAGTGTTTGTTTGATTTCTATTTTTATTTTCTGTTCAGCTTATTTTTCAGAATTTTATCAAGGAAATGATGAAAACAAGAGAATCATGATTATTGCTTTCATTAATTTCTTTTTGCAGGTGATAACAGCACAGTACTTTGTGTGGTTCTTTTGCTTGTTGCCTCTAATACTACCATGGAGTAAAATGAAGTTTAAATGGGATGGCCTCTATTGCATTCTTTTGTGGATGGGAGCTCAGACCCATTGGTTGATGTGGGGTTATATGCTTGAGTTCAAAGGTAAAAATGTATTCTTACAGCTTTGGGTGGCAAGCTTAGTGTTTCTGGCGGCTAACGTGTTTATCCTTGTCATGATTATTTCCCATCATAGAAATTATTCATTTTTCAAAGGTTTGGAGCATGGCAACTCAAAAAATGTAGCTAAGGTTGAATGAGAGACTCCCATGCATCATGAATAGCTTTTGGAGAATTTTAGATTTTTTATTTTATAAACACATGAATCAAGGTCAATTCTAATCAAGTAATTCACCAACAACACATCAAACATTATAAACACATACCAATAAATTAAATCCTAATCAAGGTCAATTATCACTAATTACTCTTAATCAAAATCTAATTGAAAAGTCGGGGTGTTACATAATTCAAGATTCCTGACAAAAAGTGCTCCAACGGATCAAATTGAAGCATTTATATAAGAAGATTGATATGAACATCAGAAGGTAAGAAATGCTCAAGCAGAGAACAAGAAAACAAGAAGACTGATGGTTTCACTCAAGACAAGGCTACTCCCTTAGTTGAAAACTAATTTTCTTTTCTTTTATTTTCTTTGATATGATTGTAATTGACTTCACTTTTCCGAACAATTGGCTGTTTCTATTATGCCCTCTTTGGTTTCTTAACAATTTTATTTTTTCCATTGAATGAAATAGTTAGAATTTATGTATTCTTTTAGCCTTATTTTTGGTGCTTCGAGTAGTTTCCTACTAAGTTCAATTTTCTCACTTTGACTAGTTGATTTATGAGGTTTTTTTAATACTTAGCATTGACCTGGTATCTGAATGTTTCATTTTTTTTTGGTATTGCTCTGAATGTTTCAAATTATTTGATTGAGGTTGATCACTTTCGAGCTAATTGGAATCATAATATTTTTTTGCTCAAGTGTTTCTATGCATTATGTGATTAGTGGTTCATCATTTAAAATAAAAACTCAAATATGCACACATATTATTCACTTTTTAATGGTAATAATCTTATATGGATACTTGATGGATGAAATGCTAATGTACGCTAATTATTTCCCGTTTCTATGGGTCATAGTTACTCCAGGTTGTGGGGTCAGCCCTATTAAATGTTCTTATCTCATGTTATTTATCCATGTTACAATCCATGCGATAAGGTATTTTATACTTCGCTGATCGGGCTATAGATGTAGAGACAAGTTGTTAACTTAAGCAAGTTTTTAACTTTGCCAACTTTGTTTACAAAACATGAGTTAATTATAACTTTTCACGAGGCCTCAAGAGGTCATCTACGGACAACTTCCTTGGGCTCCTTCTTAGCTCATTTCTTTCGTTAATTTCTGATTAGTCATAAGTGTGGTAAATAGATCAATAAAATAGAGCAAATTCTATAAATTTATTGATAAAGCTCAGAAATTCAACTAATAATACCAACGACCTCAATCACATGATCAGCCTATGCTAGTGATGTCGCGTTAAAACCTCTTTCATAAAAACCCTCCTTCGGAAAAACTACACAAGGGAAAAAGAGTGCACTTACTAAGATAGTTTAATGACTTATTACATTGAACAAGCTATATTAATTTTTCAACAATAATTCTTATTGTACAACGAAAATACATCCAACTAATATCCAGTATGTGCTATTCATGATATGGAATGTGTGCTATGCGTACATATGATATACATATAGCACACATTCCATATCATGAATAGCACATGTTGGATACTAGTTGGACGTACTTCTGTTGTATAACCAGCATTGATTTTTCAATGAGGAGATATTCCACGTCCTTAGAAGTTCTCTTGCTTCGAATCCTGTGATCTTGCGAGCTCCTCTACGAGGGTGTGTTTAAAGTCTCATATGTACTAACACTTGCCACACCTTTTTAGAAAGATGACACATTCTTTTCTCAAAGCCGGCCAAAAATACCCGGATCAGAGTATTTTGTCCTGTCAGAACTCGACCACCCAAGTGGTTTCCTGCTATGAGGATTTAATTGATGGGTTATCCTGGATTGTGGGACCTGGTGACGAGTCAATATCGATTTGGAATAATTGGCATCCAACTGGGAATCTTGGCAACAAAGCTCCTTTCATTAATGTTAATGACCTTGATCTGAAGACTGATGACATGTTCGATGGGAAGAACTTGAACCTTAGTGACATTTGCACTATGTTCCTAAAATTTGTTATGGAAGAAATCACAAATGGTTTGGACTATGCTAGCATTGGAACCTTATAGATGCTTGTTGTATAGGCACAATACCAGGGATGACAACACCAATTGGTCTTGGCTGTAGAAGATTAAATCTCCTGAGAAAATAAAGTTACCGGTGTGACTCATCATGAACAAGGCTATTCCTTGCAATGATTTCCATTTTCGTCAAAGATTGGCTAGCAACGATTGTTGTCTTCTCTGTGGCTTGACAGAGACCCTCAACCATTGCTTTAGGTTTTGTTTTGGAATTTGGAGGGGAGGGGAGTGGAAGGTAGGGGAGGCAAGGGAAAGACATGGTGAAGGTAACTTCTCTTTATTTGTGAGTTTTAAAACCCTCACATTGAGGAACTTGAAAATAAGAAATTTTAAAATTTTTTTAGGGTTTTAAAAACTCTCTTACACCTCCCTTCTCCACAAATACAACTCATAAACACAATAAAATCCCTCAAAGTCGTTCTCTTCCCTTTTCTTCCCTTCAAAACTCAACTCACAAACACATCCTAAGGTTTTGCTTGGGAGTTTGGAAAAAAGAGGAGAGAGAAGTTTTGGAGGAGACAAAAGGGGAGGGAAGAGAGGTAATTGGAGGGGAAAATCTATCAATGTTTAAGGGTTTGAAAACTCTTCAAACACTTCCCCTCCCCATCAATCGAACTCTCAAATACAACTATACCTCTCAAAACCTGTCTTTCTCTTTCCCTCCCCTCCAAAACGAACTCAAAAATAGACCCTTAGACTTTGTTTGCGAGTTTGGAGGGGAGAGGTCGGGGGTTGGAGGGAAAAATCTCTCCATGTTTAGGCGTATGAAAACCCTCCAAATTGAGGGAACTTAAGTTGCATTTGGATACAATAAGGAGATAGCGGATATGATACAATTTTTTTTTTTGTATCTTGTTTGATTTACAGAGACGGAGACAATTCTTCAAAATTGTATATGTCTGCACCTGTATTTCCTGCACCTCCATATAGTTGGGATGGAGATACATAGACAGGAAACAAAAACCTTTTTACAATAATACCCTTATCTGGTGGTGGTTCGGCGGCATCCAGTGGGTGGTCCGATGGTGGTCCAGCAGTGGCAGGCAGTGGTCTAACGGCGATCAGCGGTGGTCGACGGTGGTTGTTAGGCAATGGTTTGGTGAGTGTCAATAATCTCATTTTATTTTTATATTCAATGTCTCTATCCACACAACCAAACGCGATACGAAGACAGACATTTTTCTGTATTGTCTTTATCTTTCCGTCTCTGTCCACCCTTCAATCCAAATATAACCTTAAAAATTGAGAGTTTGGAGGATTTTAAAAACCCCTCAAATACTTCCCATCCCCACAAATGGAACTCTCAAACACAACAATACCTCTCAAAACCTTCTCTTCCTCTCCCCTCCCCTGCCCTCCAAATCCAACTTACAAACATACTCTTAGACTTTGTTTGAGAGCTTGAAAGAGAGAAGAGGGGAAGGTCTTGGATGTAAAAGTAAGGGGAAAGAAGGGAGGGACTTGGAAGACCTAATATCCTCTTGTTTACGAGTTTTAAACCCCTAATTTGGAAACTTGAAAATAAGAAGTTTGAAAATATTTAGAGGATTTTAAAAAACCCTAAACATTTTTCCTGTAACACCCCGCTACTTAGGGGTGTCTGTGCGAATGACACTAACCCAACGAACACGCTACTAGGACCTTAAAACTGGAATTAATATCATCTTAATAACTGAATAACTGTTAACTGAAATAACTGTGTGATACTGTTCATCATAAATAAGTCTTAACTGTACTGTAAAGGTAACTGAAACATAAACTGAAGGGAATCCTGCCTCTAGTGTCTGGAGCAACTAATACATAATAAAACTGTTCGAATGTTACAACTTAAACTTGAAATAGAAATCTAAACAAGGGAAAAACTGAAAAGGTTCCACGTCAGAAGCAGAGCTCACCAAGGGTGATAGCTGTGACCTCTACTGGATCATGGTCTCCTCGTCTGCGGTAGGATCGTACTCTGAAAAACATGGTTGACGAGGGATGAGTCGTCGACTCAACGATGGGATAATGCATGCAATGCAACGCTCGCAACATATATATATCACATATAAACATGTTATCATCCAATCAAACAATCCCGTCGAGTTATCGCACTAAAGCAACCCAAGCCTACATCTGTAATCTGTATCTGTATCTGAATCTATGAACTAACTCTCAGTACGCGACTAGAGTATAGTCCCATATGTCCCGTGAGGGGTATATCTGGCACCAAGTCGTCCGGTAACCGGGATCGGAACATGCTTGGCGGGCTCGGGCAGCTCGTTCTTAACTAGCACACCATACTAAGATACCGGGATCTGACCTCCGGCCATAGCGTCTGACGTATACTAATCAGGGTGGTGCAATTACTCAAGACAGTCAGCAAGTAATTCAATCAGCACACATCACATCTTAAGCTGTAGCTATATTTCTTATCTTTAATTAATCACATGTTATCATGACATATACAGAAAAATATATTTAGCATCCAGCATTCACCATACAGTCAACATATATAACATAACATAACTTAGAAAACTAATTTCCTATTATCACCTACTAAGTCACTACTACCTAGCATATCACTACACCTAACAACCTTACATGTTACTAACTACAACTACTTCTACTACTACAAACACATGCAATATATATAACTTATTATTATCTTGCCTAATTATCTAGTGATCATACAAATATATATGCTGTAAGTGCTGAACTACATACAAGATCTCCACTTACCTGGATAATCCTGAGACTGAAGAGGACCGAACGCTCCGTCCCCAGCTACTGGAACCGTATTTGCACCGTCGGGAATTCGCTCTAGCAGAGTATCTCCAAAACGTCGAACTCACACTATCCTCAATACGAAGGATGCCCAAAGCACTGCTTTGAAAAGGCTAAGTGTGAGATGTGAGTTGTGAGGTGAAGTAACCTCTCATATATATAGGGTGAGGGGGAGAAGACTGAGTCAAACGTAACTAATGTGGGACTTCAGTCCGGTCGCTAGCGACAAGCATACGGTCGCTAGCGACTAGCTCTTCGCTGGCGAGGGCCTTCTGACAGCAACGCCTCGACGTTTGTTCTGTACGATGTGGGACTAGGTCCCATCGCTAGTGACCCACGTGTGGTCGCTGGCGACCAACTACTCGCTAGCGAGTCCCCTCTGTCAGCAACTTGCTGACGTGTTCTGACAAGTCCTAAAGAGAGTCCTTCCTAAGGGATACTATGATACCGGGTATCACAATCTCCCCTCCTTTTAAGGATTTGGTCCCCAAATCCAAACTAAACATAAAAGAAAAGAAAGCATACTGGAAATATACTAAGGTTTACCTCGTGGGTCGAAAAGATATGGGTACTTCTCTCTCATCGACTGCTCCGTTTCCCATGTGGCTTCGTCTCTAGAGTGATTCCTCCAGATGACCTTGACTAGCGGTACCTCCTTGGAACGAAGCTTCCTGATCTGGTGATCAACGATGGCCACTAGCTCCTCCTCATAGCCCAAACTCTGATCTATCTGTACCGGCTGGGAACTCAGAACGTGAGACTCATCTGGAACATACTTCCTCAGCATAGACACATGGAAGACTGGGTGAACCGCTGCTAACTCCGCTGGAAGAGCTAACCGATAAGCAACCCTGCCAACTCTCTCCAAGATCTCGTATGGTCCGATGTAGCGCGGGTTGAGCTTTCCTCGTTTACCGAACCGTACTACCCCCTTCATCGGGGATACTCGCAAAAACACCTCATCCCCGACCGCGAACTCCAATTCGCGTCTCCTCTTGTCTGCATATGCCTTTTGACGAGAATGAGCTGCTGCCAAGCATTCCTTGATAACCTTTACCTTCTCTAGAGCCTCCTGAACCATGTCTGGACCCACTGACTGAACCTCCCATGTCTCAAACCACCCTATAGGCGAGCGACAACGCCTACCGTACAACGCCTCAAACGGTGCCATCTGGATGCTATACTGGTAACTGTTGTTGTACGCGAACTGTAACACCCCGCTACTGAGGGGTGTCCGTGCGAAGGGCTCTATCCCAACGAACACGCTACTAGGGCATAACATAAGGGCTAAACAACATGCATAAACTATTAATTAAACTGAATAATTGAGAATAACTGAAATAACTGTTTAACTGATAATCATATATAACTGTATCAATCTGAAACTTACGTACTAGTTCATTATACTGAAACATAACTAATAAAGGAATCCTGCCTCTAAAGTCTGGAGCAAGACTATACATGATTGATTTGACTGTGAAAGATAAACTAAATATAAACTAAACATAGACTGCTAAGACTCCACGGAAGATGCGGAGCTCATCAAGGATATCAACTGCAACCAACCTCTACTGGATCAACTGTCCCTCGTCCGCCTCCTGATCGAACTCTGAAACAAAATGCGGGGAGTGAGTCGCAAGCTCAGTGATGGGTATCATGCATGTCATGCAACACATACTGTCATGTTATCAATCACACATACTTGTCCTATCTACGTAGCTGCACCTCTCTGACGACGGACGCGTACCGCCGGAGATATCCGCACTCGAGCCCCCATACTGAACTGATAAATGATGGAACACGAGCCGCCCTATACTGAACTGATAACTGATAAATGACGGAACACGAGCCGCCCTACTGTAACTGATAACTGGACTCGCTACCACCAAGGTGCGGCCATATGACGGAACACGAGCCGCCCTGTGATCTGGACCTCTACAACCACGCAGGTGAGGCCAGTCATACTGTATCTGTATCTGGGGTGGGACTCGAGGCGCTTCGTGGCAGTATGTCACGGCTAAACTCGACCGAGAGCTACATCCGGGCTAAAGCGTTGAAATACATACTACGACGGTTCGCAGACTACGTAAACAGTCATCACGCAATTCTACAACCATTCTACTCATACACTGCATGTTATCATTCTGATCATAAATCGTAGGGTTCTAACATGTTTCATATCATAGCATAGCATAGCATAAATCATTCAAGCTTATAGAAATAATCATAACGCATATAATAAATATAGTCATAACGCGTAACATCATAATGCTGTAACGTCAATACAAAGGGACCTAGAAGCCATTCACTTTTTCCTGTTATGTTATCTATTAGGGAACTTATTTATCTGAGCATATCCTCTATTAAGACCTGTTATCCTTTAGGGAACATTTCTACTAAGGTACGTTATCTTACTAAGGTATATTATCTGTCTAAGGTATATCATCTGTCTAAGGTATATTATCTGTCTAAGACGTGTTATCTTACTGGGTCACATTATTCTGCTAAGTTATATTATCTTAATGAGTTACGTTATCTTATTATGTTATATTATCCTAATAGGTTATGGTGTTTTACTATGTTACATTATCTCACTAGGTTAAATTAATTATTAGGTTATAATTAACTCACTAAGTGGTATTAATTACTTGATATTAATTTCTAGATCATATTAATTACTAGATTATATTATCTTATCATGTTATCTTACCATGTCATGTTATCTTATCACGTGAGGTTATCTTGCTAGGTTATGCTATGTTACTATGTTATATTATCTTACTATGTGATGCATGTGATCTATCCAAACAGGTTATTTTCCTAATCATATCATCTACCTAAGCACATTATAGACCTATCATATTAACTGCCTAAGCATGTTATCTATCTATCATATTATTTACCTATGCATATAAACATAAATATAAACATAAACATAAATATGACTATAAACATATAAACATATAAACGTATAAACATAAACGTAAACATATAAACATATAAACATATACAAATGCTACTATGTGGCAGCCACGGCACATCCACCCTAAAACCTCCACTCACCTGGAAAGTCCTGAGACTGGAAGGCACCGCTAGCTCCGGCTCCAGCTATCGGCACCGCGTTTGCACCTGGCGTGCAAAAGACCCATCAGGATCGCACAAAAGAAAACCAAAACTTGAACTAGGCTGCGCACTGAACCTCCGCTAGCGAGTAATACCTTCTCGCTAGCGATGGCACACTCGCCAGCGAGCACTCACAGCTCGCTAGCGACCAGCACGCTGACAGGGGCAAAAACGTCTTTTCACTCACCGTCGGGAATTTGCTCTGACCGAGATATCCCCAAGGTGTCAGACTCACACTCCACCAGAGTTCCTCTTAATATAAAGGACGCCCAAATCACTGCTTTGATATGGCGGGAGTATGAGGTGTGAGGGAAAAGCTATACTAACCACTCATATATATAGGGGGATGGGGGAAGCTGAAATGCTGTTTTGAGCAATGTGGGACTTGACTGCTCGCTAGCCGCCAAAATCTGCTCGCTAGCGGGCACCTGCTCGCTAGTGGCCATAATCTGCTCGCTAGCCGCCATCATCCGCTCGCTAGCCGCCACCTACTGACAGCATCAGTGCTTTCTTCATTTTACACGTTTTAACATCATTTCTAACCCTTCTTAGACATACTTAGACCATATTAAAGCACTTTCTAAGGGGTACTATGATACGGGGTATCACACGAACTCTACCAAGGGCAATTGCTCGTCCCAAGACCCACCAAAATCCAAACTGCAGGCCCTCAACATATCCTCCAAAGTCTGAATCGTACGCTCAGACTGACCCTCCGTTTGCGGATGAAAAGCCGTGCTGAGATCCAATCTCGTGCCTAGAGCCTGATGCAAGGCACGCCAGAACCTGGAGGTAAACTGCGATCCCCTGTCTGAGATGATAGAAATCGGTACCCCATGCAACCTGACAACCTGATCGATGTAGAGGCGAGCATACTGCGTGGCCGTGAATGTGGTCTTCACCGGAATGAAATGTGCAGACTTCGTGAGCCGATCCACTATCACCCAGATAGTGTCAAAACCCTTCACTACTTGTGGCAAACCCGTCACAAAATCCATCGCTATCCTCTCCCACTTCCACTCTGGCAGTGGAATCTCCTGCAACATCCCTACTGGGCGCTGATGCTCAGCCTTGACTTGCTGACACACCAGACACCTAATCACAAACTCACCCACATCCTTCTTCATGCTGTGCCACCAATATAACGGCTTGAGGTCCTTGTACATCTTAGTCAATCCTGGGTGAACCGAATAAGGTGTACAATGAGCCTCTCTCAAAATGGTCTCTCGGAGGTCCCCTACCTCTGGCACACACAACCGGTCTCCAATCCTGAGCACCCCACCTGCATCCACTGAGAAGTTCGAACACTCCCCTCTCTGAACCCTCTCTCTGAGCTCCACCAACCTCGGATCCTCTGACTGACACTGCTTCACAAGCTCCGCAAACGTCGATCTAACACTGATATGAGCTAAGACCGCCCCCGATCGATCAACCTCGAACCATACACCCTCAGACTCCAACCTCTGGATCTCTCTTGCCATAGGTCTCCTCTCAGGCGCAACGTGAGCTAAACTCCCCTGCGATCTCCGCTCCTCCACCACCGGATTCCTACTCAAGGCATCTGCCACCACGTTCACTTTCCCCGGGTGATACTTGATCAAACAATCGTAGTCGCTGAGAAGCTCCAACCACCGTCTCTGCCTCAGATTCAGATCCTTCTGCTCGAAGATGTGCTTCAAACTCTTGTCATCCGTGAAGATCTCACACGTATCCCCGTACAGATAGTGTCTCCAGGTCTTCAAGGCAAAGATCACCGCTGCCAACTCCAGATCATGGGTGGGATAGTTCTGCTCATGCTTCCGCAACTGACTGGACACATAAGCAATCACCTGTCCCCTCTGCATAAGCACGCATCCCAGACCAACCCTAGATGCATCACAGAACACTGAGAAACCACCACTACCTGACGGCTGAACCAGAACCGGTGCTGAAGTCAAACCGTCCTTCAACCTCTGGAAACTCCGTTCACAAGCCTCCGACCACTGAAACTTAACCCCCTTGTGCGTCAACGCTGTCAACGGTGCGGCTACCGTCGAGAAACCCTTTACAAACCTGCGGTAGTAACCTGCTAGCCCCAAGAAACTCCGAATCTCGGCTGCTGACGTCGGTCGTGCCCACTGACGTACCGCCTCAACCTTCTTCGGGTCTACCGTGATACCCTCACTTGTCACCACGTGTCCCAAGAAGGCCACCCTGTCCAACCAAAACTCACACTTCGAGAGCTTAGCAAATAACTGATGCTCTCTCAGTGTCTGCAACACCGTCGTCAGATGTACCTCATGCTCCTCCTTGCTCTTGCTGTACACCAAGATATCATCGATGAACACGATGACAAAGCAGTCCAAGAATGGCTTGAACACTCTGTTCATCAGGTCCATGAAAGCAGCTGGGGCATTCGTCAACCCAAAGGACATCACCAAGAACTCATAATGTCCATAGCGGGTACGAAATGTCATCTTGGGTACATCCTCATCCCTGATCTTCAACTGATGATATCCCGAACTCAGGTCTATCTTCGAAAAGCACACTGCCCCTTGAAGCTGGTCAAACAGGTCATCAATCCTCGGCAACGGATACTTGTTCTTCACTGTAACCTTGTTCAGCTGCCTGTAGTCGATGAACATCCTCATAGACCCATCATTCTTCTTCACAAAGAGTACTGGCGCTCCCCATGGTGACGAACTCGGTCGAATAAACCCCTTGTCCAACAACTCCTGTAACTGACTCTGAAGCTCCCTCAGCTCTGCCGGTGCCATGCGATACGGGGGTATAGAGATGGGCTTCACCCCTGGCTCCAAGTCTATCCCGAACTCCAATTCTCTAACTAGGGGTTTCTCGAGCAGATCCTCCGGAAAAACATCCATAAACTCTCGAACTACAGTCATCTCACTGGTGCCACTCTGCTCCACAGACATATCCCTCACCGCTGCAAGGTAACCACCACTCCCTTTGCTCAGCAACTGAAGAGCACTCATCGACGATATCAAACTATCCACCGACGCACAACTGCTGCTCCGGAACTCTGAAGGTCACTGTCTTCCCCCGACAATCTACCTCTGCATACTGCTCTGCCAACCAGTTCATACCAAAGTTCGCATCAAACTCCTCCAACCCGAGAACCATCAAATCCGCCTTGGCCTGGAACTCTCCAACCCGAACTGAACATGATTTGAACACCCGATCTACATCTAACGAACCTCCCGGCGTACTAACCCGGAAAGGCATCTCAAGGAGGGAAGGACTCTCATGGAACCTCATAGCAAAGAAGACCGACACAAAGGAATGCGTTGCTCCGGGATCGAACAATGCTAAAGCATCATAACCATTAATAAAGATAATACCTGTGAGAACTGCATTGGACGCATGAGCATCCTGACGGGTGACAGCATAGAGGTGGGACTGACCTCCCGAGCCTCTACCTCCTGATCCTTTGCTATCTGACCTCCCGCCTCCACCGCCTCTGCCGGCCGGTGTAAAGAAGCGGGTCTGACCCTATACTGACTGGGCCACCGAACGGGTCATCTGTACTGAGGCCTCACTGTATGACAGCTGTCTGGATGGGCAATCCCTGAGCACATGGCCCTCCTGGCCACAACTATAGCAACCTCAAGTCCCCTTACGACAACCCCAGAGTGGAGCTTACCCTAAACATTCAGAGGATTTTAAAAAACCCTAAACATTTTTCCTTTCTACCCATGCAAGTCACAAACACAACCAAACCCCTCAAAATCTTCTTCATTCTCCCCTCCAAAACCCAACTCACTAACACACCATTACAGTTTATACACAGTATTTTCGATACTTTATATTAGACAAACTCTGTAGTATATCAAAATAGTATAATACCCTCATTTTCGTCAAACAACCAACCACTAGGCTCATTCACATACATTTTCAATATGTAATTTATTTATTTAATACATATAATCTATTATCCTTAGTATGCATAATATTTTCTTTGTACACACATATTTTCGTTTAACATAAAGTTATAATTCAAAACACATCATTTAAATAGTTTGACCTAATTGGAGCGCCAAATGTTTGACTGCGTGGCCATGTGTCAATTTATCGCTTCAAACATCCAAGATATTCATATTTTCTTTCTTGTTTCATTGAGAAAATGCTTCGTCTCATTACAACAAAAAGCCGAACAGTTGCCTCGAAAAAAGAATTGCATATAAAATTTGACAGAGATGAACTTTGCCATTATAAATGCGATGCTGACATTGACATGTTCATCATCCTTGGCAAGTAGATATCAGCCAACTGCATCTAAATCAACATCTGCATCAGTCTCTCCATCTATCATGCCAGCCTCAAGTTCGGCATCTGCTTCCAATTGGCCTGCTTCCTGGCCAACATCAGTATCTGAGCTCTGCTTCTGAAGTTCATCAGGTGTCGAGGTTTCACCCTGGGTGCCGAGGACTACGGCACCATCAAATTCCATCGGTGTTGCTGCGACATCAGTTCTAATGCCTTCACCATCTGTCTCAGTTGCAGGCGTAGAAATCTATTTCACAAGAGAAAAAAGAAATGAGAAGGAACTAATGTTACATAAAGAAATCAATTTATGAATGGATTATTAATTATTACAGATCCTAAACCAAAACCAAGAACTGCTGAGTAGAACAAAATAAAGAACAATAATAATAGACTCGAGTTGACAACTCCACAACAGAAAAAATAGAGCATCACGTAACAATGGGGGCTGTAAACTGTAAATAGTTTCCATCACTGGACACTATTTTGTCAGAGCTACACTAAAAAGACATTTTGTAAACATAAAATATGAGTAAAGATCTTTCTATAACATAAAAAAAAATGTTTCGATTAAATAAAGATCTTTCTATATTACATCCAAATATGAATTAATTTTGTATCCAAACGTAAAATCACTTCTACTTTTTCAAAAGATCTTAATTAAAAAGATAAATTAAATAAAGATCTTTCACTAGAATGACATCCAAACAAGCCCTAAGCCTATGTTTGGATGGGCGTTTGTAAAACCAAACCCCCGTTCATTGAACGCAGATATTTTTGGTTTGGCTACAATTTTAACACGTCAACGTGACTTTGATTTAGTCAGCTAACGCTCGTTCACCTAAAGCAAAAAAATTTTGCTTTCACGTTGAAAATGCAATTATATTTAAAAGGGTACCCATTCATTGTATCAAAATGAATTTTAAGATAAAAGTATCCAAACATAAATCATGTTAACCTCAACCCACTTTTACCCAAAATCAATTCTACAGAATCAATTTCATTCAAACTCCAGTTTGCAAACGCTAATCCAAACACACACCAAGTCATTCAAAAAATCTGAACAAACATTATGCAACAAAATGATAACTGAAAAAGGGTAAGGTGCAAAAATACCATGTGATCAGAAACACTGCGCTACAAAGCTAACATGACCACTGGACAGCATACTGACTATTTAGATATGCTTTTCACGCACATTGCCCTCACACCACGTTCCAACTATACAACAACTTGGTCAAAGGCTTTGGTACTATGTGACCTACCCTCTTAAAAGCTTAAAATATTGGTAGAGATTTTATATCTAACAGAGACACAGGATCAAAACTGGAATCAGTTTCATTCCACTAGAGCTAGATACTACTACTAGGCTACATGACCAAAGGCATACTCATGTTTCAAATTCTTAAGTGAAACTGCGTTTTATGTGGCACAAGAAACCAACAGCATAGAAAATATTAAAGCATTTATGTCTGATATATGGAAAGAATTGTTAGCTCGAGCTTTAAATATAGCCATTTAACTAGAAGGAAAGAAAATAGAAATCATAAATCCTGCCATCACTTGAGGGGTTTTGGGGTAAGAACGTACTAATGATGAATGCAATCAGCAACAATCAGAACCACTGAACTCGAACACAGGCCTCTATAAAAGTTACTTCTCTTGAGCTTAGGTAACTAAATGAAAAATGGAAAGCTGAATCTGAATCAAAGAACCTGATTTTCTTCAATTTGATGGGCAGTGCCTTTTGTTTCTTCCTTTTTACTACGTTTCCCTCTGTCATTGGGTTTAGCTTGGTATTTAGAGCGGACTTCAGGTGGCAAAAGTTCTACCGGCACAACGCCTTCAATGCCATGGTCAGTAAACTGCAAACAGAATCAAACATACTTTTTACTAAACAAAAAAAAGTTCAGCAGACAAATAAATTGAAGGCAGCAAAACTCATCTAACCTTAGAAAATCCCTCCAAGTCCTGTCGTGCTGAAAGCCGTAGACCCTTCCAACAATAAACCTGGATTGAAGGAAATATAGAAATATATAAAATGCGTACTCTACTGTTCGAATTTCCTCTCTTAAAAGCCTAACCTATTAGGTAGAGAAACATGAAAAACTTTTATGTCTAACTATTGAAATTGAGCTATCAGAGAACAATTTTGTGTCTATAACATTGGGAAGAATTTCTTTTGGCTAAGTTCATTAAAGTATGAAAATTATGTAATGTTATAATTATATTTTAGAATATCATAGAGTATCTTGGACAAACACTTAAGAGTAGTTTCTATGTCAAAAGATAGAGCAGCCTTGCTTATTGATTCTGTTCTTGGTCTGTATTTTCCATTTTTTAAGATTTTGCGGATACCTTGTCATTAACCTTGTTTTTTACTTTGTTTCTCTTAAATTTCTTTTTCCATCAAAATAAAATCTTAGTCAGTCAATTACCCTACTATTCTTGTGGTGATATTCAGCTTCTATTCCAGCAGAAGGGTCCATCTGTAATGTCAAAATGCAAAGAATTGAATTTAATAAATAAAAAACAGAAAATAGATAAAGCCCATTATTGGAAAAATCATATAACTAATCTCTGCATAAACATGGTGAAAGTACGAAGAGAAAAACTCAATATGCCCATAGCAACTCAAAAACAAACTCTTACATCTTCAGCCAAGGGTTTCCAATACTCCATAATTGAAGGTGTTTGAACTCGATGAGGATTGGTTAAAGCATTCTGGAAATCCAAGAAACATTGCAGATTGAGAAATGAAAAAAGTCTATATTATCAAAAGCAGACTGGAAGTGAAGAAATGTGTTCAAGCAATGAAATTAAAATTCCAGTTAAGCATAGCATCAACACAAAGACAATATACAGGAGATGTGAATAAGCTGACATTCTTAAAGAAAGAGGTGTACATGCAACAACCTCACGCTTTTTATGATCTGGAAAAGACACTAGTTTGAGAACTTCACAAAGCCATATATGGGTCCAAACTCCAAACAGGGCTCTGAGGGCATACTCAATCACCTATCACTTTTGGGTTTATACAGAGCAAGTGTCCCTTTTTTGTCCAACCACTGCCCAACAATTGAATTTATGTTTTGTGTCATGTGTTATTGTAGCAGGTCCTCTACTTCCTAGTTATTGAGGTCAAAACACTTGCCAATGTTCCTTATTGTTAACTCAGTCTAAATACATTAAACATCTAATAACAAAAGTTCAAAATGAGCTATGCTAGAGGCGCTACAACTCCGAGGGTTTAAGGTTCCAATCTATTTCCCCTAGGCAGCAGCTATTTAGCCTACCTTCACCTTAATCACTGTGTGGATCTTTTACACAAGTTATCTTCCCCACAGTGTCAATAAGGTCTTGCACTTTATCGCTGGACCCTTGGAACAACAGTGTGTGGAGCTAAAACGAATTCACCATGCTATTATGCACGACGCTCTGTGGTGCCAGTCTAGTGCTGCTATTTCCTGCTATTAACTATGAATTTGGCTAACAATAAGACACTGGCATTCTCAGATCCATGTACCTAGTCTCACTTAGTAGGGCAAGGAAAGATTGTTTTTGATGGATATGAATACGCCCTCCCACACACATTTATTATAAAATAACTAGTTGGCTAGTAAAGTGTGTTGAATGCTAAATATGAGAAACATTAAGAAGTATTTAGTACATAATGCACAAGACATCGCAATTTGCCTTTCCATCCTAAATAAGTGTAGTGGGTGCAGTTACTTTAGGATCTTTGACATTGACGATTTAGACATTCACTCCAGACAATTGCACACAATAAGATACTGATTTCCTCACTAACAGAGCCTCCAATGAAAATACGAAACAATAAAGCTCTGCCAAAAGTAATGTTGATGGACAGATCCAAAAGCAGAAAACTTCAGACTAATATAAATTATAAAATAAGTTGAATAGTAGTTATATAATAAAAATCAATGTTTTAAATCCACCAAGCTATTGACTGTCAAATAGTAGAGAAATATATAATATCAAAATTCATTACAAACTAATATACCACTCTTATTGTTTCCGCTGATGAGTATATTAACTTGAATGGATGATCATAAAAGAAGGGAAGATTTAATGACGGGTTTTGAATACAGAATTCAAAATAGGCTAACATGGCACTTAAAGGTAACGGTACAACATGTCATGCCAACAGCTGTTCAGCCTCCACAACATCTAACTTCAAAGAACTACGTTTTGCATATTTAGATAGCAACAACTTCTGTAATCAATAACATACCGGATTTTGATCTGCCCACTTCCACAACTGAGACAGTTCTTTGTTACCCAATCTCCATCTTGGTTTACTGAAAATAAGAAAAAAAACAATTAAGCAAGACAATCTGAGCATGGTGAAAAACGAGCCCAGATTAACTTGCAGCATAAGAATGAAAAATAGAAATCTACAGCAGCTGATTGCTTGCCCATAAATAAAGTGGAGCTATGATCATTTATACTTACATAAGGTTAGCTACTTAGTACAACAAGCAAACAATCAATGTAAAGGGGAAATTTATCTACCCGGATGATCACAAAGACTTCTAATGCTATAATCCTAACGTCATTTTGCACATTTGGAAACTTGTAAAATAACAAACATACCGCTTCTTGGCCCCATCTTGTACTGTTTTCTTCTCTGTTGGCTGTTTTTCATATGGTAGGCAGCCATCACGCTTCCACCACACCTAAAATGTATAGAATGCAATCATGTTTCCCTAAATAGTAAACATGCTCTATATGATAGATTGTATGTGCAAGAGAAAATAGGAAGGAAGAATTGAAGGAGGATGCTCACCCAATTCTGTTCCCTTTCCAATATATGCTCAATTTTTCGAAGAAATTCCCCGCCTTTGGGTGGAGTCAGTTCAAGAAGTTTTTTAACACGCCCCTCACATGATGAAATCTCATCTTTCTGAAATAGAAGAAAATATGCAAACCATGCATGAAAACAGTAAGTCCTCAATTAAAACAGCAGGTGCTATCTGCACATTTAGTATAAGCAAAGGGTTATTTAATATGCTGAAAAATAGAACTTCAAGATTGGGATGTTTCCACTCACAACCTGATGCAAATACAACGATGAAGGATAATTTTGTCATAAAAGGAACTTCCCAGCAATGAATGGAGATTTACCTTATCTCAAGACTACCACTAATACTAGGGTGACAACTCATCAGTTCTTCGAGCTCCTTCTTAATGATTACATCTATCATTTTTCTCAGTTTCCTTATACCTCTACTCATGAGCTACGTTATATACAACCAACTCCGCTTACTAGGACATCTATAAGTCTTTTCCTCACACGCCAGTCGACCACACCCAACCCATACCATCCTTTTCTATTTTAGTGGCATTAAAGGCTTTATCCTTTAAATATTTTTCCATCTTGTTTAAAGGATTGTAATACACAACACATTGTTTTTATCTTCTCCAACAAAACCTATCAACATGCAATGCAATATTTCAAAGTCCGATTATGGGGAGATTTCCTAGGCTTGGCTTTTCTTGTTGGTCACTTAAATTGGACTTATATAGTTATTTGAGGGGAAAACAAGGTCGTGATGAGTCATAAGGTAATTCGTTGAACAACTTGTCATATCGGTTCTTTCAAAATTCAATGGATTGTATGTATGATACCATACCATACCAAAGCCTTATCTGAAAAAGATTGATAGTGAAGTCAATGTTATGTCAATCTATATGCTTATGTGATAACTCTAACACCTACTTCAATTGACTCATGTAACTTATTATGCCTTTAAGACTTATGTATGCTTACTATGAAACTTTTAGTTTGGTATGTTTTCAGGAACTTAAGTGTGTTTTCTTACTTAAATTTATTTATGTTGAGACCTATAGTTGGTGTGCCAAACAACTTGATATATATGTTAGAACTCATATTTGTTTAGATTGATTAACATGTTTTTATAGGTAGCGTGTTAGTGTATATTGAACCCATTGTTTTGACTTTTGACACAACCCAACCCACTGCTTAAATGAGACAAGTCGAAAAACACCGAAACCCACCTAACCCAACCCACTCAACACCCAAAATTAGGAGACTGTTGTTTCAAATAAGCAAACAGAATCAGATATCACATTAATACAGTAAAGTGGCTTTGAATTTTGATAGCCCAAAGCACAGATAGAGACCTGAAGCATGTTTTAAGGTATAACATAAATAGTTCAAAGTAGAGAGCCCTAACCATGCTTTCGGATGGCAAATCCTTGTCACCTTTTCCCGGGGCCTAAAAGCAAACAAAGGAGAAAACCATGATCTAATGCATTTTGCAAACTAAATAGCATTGTATTTATATATACAAATCATCTAAAAATTATTACCTTCAAATAATCAAACAATATGAGACATTGCACAAGAACATGACGTCGAAAACTTGGATCCTTTAACTATTAGGAGTTTCAACAGCAGAAAGAAACAGAAAGTAAGAGAAGAGTCCGAGTCAAGAAATATACATATATCTTAACTAAGGATTAAACATATAGTTTTAGCAGCAAGCATCAAGACTTTGTCAAACTGCTTACCTCTAGACCCATTAGTTTACTGCTTGTCAGATATTTTATGCTGAAATTGACAGCCTCTTCCTCTAAATTATTGGCCTCTCCCTCTTCATCACTTAGAGGTTGTGCCTCGAATGTATTCAATACAACCTTTCATTCGACAAAAATTCTGATTAGAAAACCCAGAAGAGCTGAAGAAATTTATAAACAGAAAAACACCTGCAAACCAGACAAGAAATTAAAAAAAAAATAATTACCGACAAACTGGAGGCAAATTTCTGCCACTTTGCAGGAGCATGAGCAATAGTAGGGTTAGAAAAGTACTCCTGAATTAAATAAAATAAGATTAATAAAGATTACTTGTCTTAATATGGTTGAAATTTGAAAAAGAATAAAAAATGTGTTTAAGTCAAATGGGTTATGTGAAATAAGCAAGACAAGTCAAGGCTCCACTCAAGAAAATTCAAGCGTCCTCACTTTGAAGAACCAACTTTACGGGACAGACCTACCTGTAATCCCCAGAAAGTCTCATAAAAATTGAAATCAATACATATTCCTGAAAAGTGAGGAAAAAGAAATTATAGGCCGGAAATAATTAACCTTAACTAACCACTTGTGTCAGTAAGGATGGAATATCAAATATCCATAAAGTAACCCAAGAGATGCAAGATTGTACCTTCCACAGGTTCTTTCTCATACTTTGTTTCATTTGATGTGTTAAAAACCCCTTTGATGTTTAACGCTTCAATGTTTATCAATAAACATTGTCAATCTCAATCAATGTAACATGATACACATGAAATGGAATAAAACACAGAAGTATGATAGGCATCACAACTATACCTGATCGCTCTGATAATGGAAAGAAATGAGCCAGAAACATGAGAATTCTTCCACAGAACACCACGTCATTTGCCTATAACATCAAAACCAACATGATAATTAAATAGCTTTCAAGTGCGAAGAATGTCAACAAAAACAACAACTAAGCATTGTTGCACTAAGTAGGGTCAACTACATGGATCATGCAACGCCATAGTGCTCTATTGTATACCATATTTTTTTTAAAGCCCATTAGCATTGATTACTTCCCCTATGGTTATCCTCTTCCTCTCCCTATTTTTATTGTTCATTCTCCATTTGATCATGTAAGGTACCTCACAGATTCACATAAAACACAACACATAAAACAAAACAGAGAATAGAATAGAACAGAAAATATGATAGAGAAAAGTAGAAGACGAATAGAGGACAGAAATGCAAAAGAAGGAGTTATCAGTGTGATAATCCCTCAATTCTGGAGAAAATGTAATTTCCAATATGTATGTGTAAAAGTATGAATATCAGAATGGTAATTGGCTTTTGAGAGGCCAATTTCTCTCCCCCAAATTTTCCACTCACTTCTTTCCTGAATACATTTCTCTCCCCTTATTCTATTTATAATTTCTTTCCACTACTAACTAATTAATAGCAACACCCTTTCCACTCCCCTAAACTCTCATTCTATTATTTTCCCTAACCACCCTTCTATTTCTCTCCTTTTAAGCTATATTGGTACATAATAGATCCACTCTCTTATTGGTTCCTCTTCAGGTCTCCTGCAAATAACCTAAGACAAGATTTTGCCATCTCTACATTAAGCGCTACTCTAATGTTCTCTTAAATGCACTCATCCGTTGTCCTATCATGTCTTCCCCACTAATCCATGACAACATCCTCATCTCCTCCACATATAGCTTATTTCCATGCTGACATTTCACCACCCAACATTCAGTCCCATACAACAATGGTAGTCTTATTGTTGTGTGGTAGAATTTACGACTAAGCTTCAGCAATACTTTTTTATAACAAATAAAATATAACATGCTTCTCCACTTCAACCATCCCATCTGGATCATATGGTTTGCGCATGTGAGGATGTCGCGGGTCTTCCATGTGACGGCAAAGGATGTTCCAGAACGGGCTAAATCGAACTCGTGCTCGGCGACCAGCGAGCTGCCCATAGCGTCAAACCAATCGGTGACGCAGAAGAAGGGAAGGACGCCATCATCTCCCTTTGGTGGAAGCTTCTCGATGGTGGCTGAAATGAAGGTGAGAACAAAAGTGAATTGTTGGCTATGGA
The DNA here is from genome assembly GCA_013621005.1 of Aeschynomene evenia. Classification (NCBI taxonomy): domain Eukaryota; kingdom Viridiplantae; phylum Streptophyta; class Magnoliopsida; order Fabales; family Fabaceae; genus Aeschynomene; species Aeschynomene evenia. The sequence continues at coordinate 17,206,162 of CM024267.1, read as the reverse complement.
CCCTCTTCATTACCCTAATGAATCAGGCCCAAATCATAAGAGAGAATGGCAGAGATATATGGGCCAGCTTTAAGTTGCAAAACATAAGCCCATATGTTGTGTTAGGTGATGAAATCCACATGAAGTGGGATTAAGAGGAAAACAACTCACTTAGAGGCTTAATGATATTACCTATATCTGTATGTTGAAAATGTGGACCTCAGGTACAACTAATCATGTATTGGAGTTATGTAGATTCAGGGGTCTGGAAACTACTAAATGGAGAGGAAGGTTTGGGCAAGATTCTATGTTGAACTGAAGGATTAAAGGGACACACACATTGGGACTTGGGTGGTGGAAACCAAATTTGCTCATCAAAGTGAGTAAACAAATATGGGGCCTTGCTTAGAGACTCGTCGACTTCATCGGAAGCAATCTTGGCATCATTACCCCAATGACCCAGCTATGCATCAGGAAGATCTTGATTGGGACGCACAACTCCTTATACAACATTGGTCGCACCATTCCAAGGAACTTTTGTATTTTTCCCACATTCATCAAGAAGCCAAGCAAATATTTTCCATACATGGAGACACGTTATCTTCCCTACCTCATTGGTGGAATCTAATGTTTCTGGAGGAGGCAAAGGGCCTCTATTGGAATGGGTATATGCTGAGTGCTCCCTTGAATCAACACAAAACTTTCTGGCAACCACAATATAACTTAGAGAGTCAAATTTCAAAGTTAATGTTGTTCTGTTCTAAAAGGTTTTGGGATTCCTACATGGACAACATTAAGCTCCCTCTATCTTTTATAATCGGAGAGGGTGAACCTGATTTGATATACTCTGTGAGTGCTATCCAGTGAAGAATTGAAAGCCTAATATAAAGCGTAATGATAGGTTGACATCCATATAGGATGTATGGGGTGGACATCCATAATAATTTGCCATCAGGGGTCATTATTTTGGCATCACGATATCATTATTTGACATCAATTATGGATGTTCATCCCATACATCCTATATGGATGTCAACCTATCATTTTCCTAATATAAAGGGCATATATGATTCTTGTGTGCACTGAACTTAGGATGTATGGGTATTACTTTACGAAGATTCCTTGTGCATTCACTCTAAACTTCAAAAGGTCCCCAGGCTCACTGTTTCCTAGAGTTGCACCTTTTTTTTACAATGTTCAGGAGATTCTTGTAGCCGACTCCACATAGTGGGATAAGGCCTGTTGTTGTTGTTAAGGAGATTCTTCAACTAAGTTTTGAGGGAAGAGTGGAAGCAATGGAAGCTAAGTATTCCACATTATGTTGGAAGCATTGAAGCAGCCATATTAGGGGGAAGATTTCTGGAGCAGGGCTCATATTCTATTGTAAATATGTGAATCTTCAATTAGATTGTTTCCTGAACTCAATATTAACAGATAGATTGTGGGCGATGCCTATTGAGTGGCGTGTTTGGGCCATCGATGCTATGAAGAGTACAGGAATAGATGCTAGTGCACTCAATCAGCTAGAAAGCGTACTCATTGAGTCATGGGATCCTTGTGGATGTCTCTACACTACACTACATCCGTACCTTCTATCTCATGTTCCATGGCAACAATGCAAGCTTACTTCCCTTCTTAGTCAATATTTGGGATCCCCGAGGATCTTATTTGGTCTCGCCTCATTATTTTTCAGTACCTGCACCACCATGAGGACAAGGTGATTCTTTTGTTTTTTGTTTTTTCTGGGGGGGGATATATTGGTAAAAAGTTGTATTTTAGTTAGAAGAGAGAGAATTTCAGTCGGTTATAAGAGATAGAGGGTGGGGGGAATTGGGGAATTTGGCTAAGACTAGAATTGGGAGAGAAGTAGCCTCTCAAATGCTACTACTATCTTTCTGTAATTTCCATACATTCATAATACATTTTTAGAGAATTGATGAATAACACATTGTTATCATCATTCTTCTGATTCATATACAATTTCTAATCTATTCTCTTCTATCCCTCTGTTCTAATCATCTCCTATCTACCTAAATCTCTGCTGCTACTGCTACATTTAGGGATCTCCATATCAGAACCCTAATGATATGTTACATACCCTGAGGTTGAGGTCGGACCGGCTGAAGACGTGGAAGAAGCTTCTAATTCTAAAAGAAGGAAACTTCCTCCACTACTTTTCTTTTATAGCAAAAGGAATAGGAATAAGGGCAAAGAGGGAAAAAGTGAGAGTGAACATATACTTGTAACTAACTTGCCATCTGGCACAGTTAGTGGAGAGGGCGTGTAAGGGTGTGGGCGTGTGATGCTATCCTGATTTGGAGAGAGAAAGGCTTTTTGGGAGGGATATTAGTCATACCAGATGTGTAGAGAAGGGTTATGCTAATTTATAAGGAACTAGACTAGGCATTTTGGAGAGGGGCTGGCTCTCGAAACTCAGCCATTGTTATTTCCTTCATTTCTGTTATTTTCCCTTAAGTTGAATACAACATCCAGGAGTGCAATCACCTTGATTTACTCGCCTGTTCTGTGACTGTGTGCTGTGTGTTTTTTATTTTGTTTTTGCTAGATACCAGTTGTTACAATATATACATAAAGTTTACAGTCTCCATAACTGAATCTGACTCAACATAGGATATCTGTCCAGAATACAAACATAGCAGGGTGAGTAACCATACACCAAGTGCCTAACTACCTATTAAATAAGATACACTAAGTCACCAACACATCTGGATTATCATAAATGGAGAATAAATGACAGTGTCTTGGTGCATTTACTTCAATGACTTCCTACTGTGCAGACTAAGCTAACTACTGTTTTTATTGATGATTCTTCCTAGAGTCAGAATACTGTAATGAGCAGACATTTGTCATTGACTCCCAAATGAATATAAAAGATAAGAAAGCAAAAGAAAAGGAGAGACTAAAAGCACATAAGGTGAAACATAAATCTTCAATGTAGGAAGTGAGAGTACTAGTCTAATCATTAGAACAACGTCCTAAGATTTAATATAAATATTATGCTGGAATAGAAAACCCTAGGTTTTGACTTGATACTATTAAGTCATGATCAATATTTTTCTATAAGAACATATCTGGTGGTTAATTGACCTTTGATAGCCGCCGAAGAAGCTGATTGCAGGTTCTCAGCATTACAAGCTTTCCTCGGGCAAAAAGTTCTTGCTGTATGTCATGCAAAAAATAAAAGTTCCAGATAAACACAGGTCATGTTCTAATGACTTAAATAATTGGAGAAACACAACTTAAAAGAACAGGGAAATATACCTTCCCCAATATATCTTGTTTACTCTCTATATAACCAAAAATATCTTTGCAGTTTTTCATTGTAGACATTTCTGTCAAGTCTTCCAAAAGCTGAAAAATCATTCCACCTTCAATATGTTCTTTCTCACAAAGATATAGCACTATATCTGTAAAGTAAAAAATGATATGCCAACATGAGCAAGAGAGAACAGGATTTTACAATTTAAAAATAAGATGTAATAGCATAAGACATAATTCAGTACTGATTGGGATATTCTAAAAGGGAAGAAAAAAAAATAGAATATAAAGTTTTCCCAAATCGCCAAAATAATACCAATAATTGAAAGACACGTTTTTTCTGAAATCCAAGCAAATAAGAATCTTCAAGTAGGTGATGATTCTTATTTCTTCTGATTACTCCACTTTCAATCCACTGCTCTCCCAAAAGGTAGGTGATTGTTCTTGCTTTCTCTTTTGGGAGGATAATTTGCTAGGTTATGCACCTTTGAATATATATTTTCCTTGCCTTTATCACCTATCCTCCTTGCATAATGCTCCTACCAAGGATTTTTATAATGTGCAAGGACCTTCAGTATCTTGAAATTTCCATTTTATTAGGAACACAAATGATATAGATTTCCCTGAACTAATCATTTTTTTGGGATTGCTTGATAGTGCTCCAATGTCAACTAACCTTGATAAGAAGGTGCGGTCACTTGATACATCGAGTTTGTTTAGCTGTAAATCTTACTTTCACTTCCTCGCTCAAATCATCCAACACAAATTATTTTCACCTTCATAAACCCATTTGGAAGTCCAAAGCCCACTCCAAAGTTAAATCTTTTATTTGGACAATCGTACTTAACAGAATTAATACAAATGACAACTTTCAGGTTCGAAGGTCACACAAGGCTATCTCCCATGATGTGTGTATTGTGTGTGGGATGAACTCAGAAACAGTATCACATCTGTTCTTGCATTGTCCTATGACTTACTCTTTGTGAAATACTTTGTTTAGTGTCTTTGGTGAATGTTGGGTGTGCTCAGCATCCTTAGATCAACTTATGTTGACTAAGTTTGCTGGTTTTGGGAGTAAGAAACATGCCAAATCTCTGGCATTGCGCAATACAAGCCAAGCCACCATTTGGACCATAAGGATGGAGCACAATTTACGAATCTTTAATGATAAATTTTCAGATAATCAAGTATTATGGGATAGAATTAGGCGTTTAGCTTCTATTTGGTATAAGCTCATAATATTTTTAGAGGTCTTTCTTGGAAAGCTATTTTGTATCGAGTTTTTGTACTTTCATTTAGGAGGATCAACGACCATCCAATCATCTTGTAACATTCTCTCTTCAAATCTTAATAATATTCTTTTATCAAAAATTAAAAAAGAATCTTCAAGTAGATTACTTCAGACTGGCCACACTAGCCGATTCAAATGATGCATAAATAGTTAATACAAGAAATCATATAATTCTATATCCAAATTGTTTCACTAAATTTTATTCTAAGCAATACAAAATTATGGAAATGCAATCCTTGAAATTTACTTATGAATTAAGTAATAACAAACCATCCACCATTTAAGGTCAAAGTTACCTATATTGTCAGGATTAATAGATATGGAATAATTGAAACTGACAACTTGATATAGCTAGAAATGTGAAGGATACCACACACAAGGCATTACCATAGCAGATATTCAATGCTAAGTTCAGGGCTGCAAATCATTGCTATGCACAAAATAAATACTTAAATCACTCCACATATTCACCAAAGAAACACATCCCAAAAGACCATTTGTGAACTACCACATAGAAGCAAAGAAAATGTAGTAGTGTAATTAAAGTATACGTAGCACATCAAATGATATGCTTAATCTTAAGTTTTCTTTATTGGTTTCTGCCAATAGCTTTCATTTCTAATTTGCCCAATTAATTTTCCTTTCCTAGTATTTATACTGCATATATGATTCTTTACAATTTGTGTGTTAGGTTCCTTAACATTTTTTGTGCAAAAAAGCATTATCAGAGAAATAATTTAATATTGTTAAATACAGATACAGCAGATATATAACATAAACACATCCATGCTTAGTGTTCTGTTTTAGTTTATGCCAATAGCTTCCATATTTACATTTCTATGTTATTTTTCCTTTTCCAGCATTTATGTTGCATATTTATACTTTAAAAGTTCCTATCAACACTCCACTTCAAATAATTACTAGTACAAAAGCAATGAATACTAGCATCAAAATATTTTCTTGTAAAAAAAATGGCTCACGGACCAAGAAGGCGAGGAATGACGCCTTGGGTAGTATCACTAGCATCAATTGATTGACCAAATTGCATTATTTTCTCCCCGGACTGTACTGCTGCTGACTGTACCAAACAACATTAAGATCATGAAAAGACATAACACTGGCACAATAAAGAATTGAGTTGAATGAAAAAGAAACACTAACAGCACTAAATAATGCATCAAACTGAACCATTTAAGAACCCTACGGCTAAGACTACAATTGCATGGAAAGGTACAACAACAAGCATTTTTTTTCCTACTAGGTGAGTTCAGCTATATGGATCAAACGATGTCATAGTGTCCTACCATAAATCATATTCACATTAAAGGCATTTTGTTAGAGACCGCATTCCCTCTAGTGGTCTCAAGGTGTATAGGCGTAGGAAGTTCAGGGGTAGGATGGGAAAAATAGGAGATAATGCTGAGGTGGGCAGTGTAGTGGGCCCACAAGATCCTAACAGAATTGTAGGAGAGTGAGGGGAGCAATTCGGTTAGAATATGCATATAGTGTGCAGAAGAGGGGAGTGGGAGGTATCTTGGTGTAGAGATCATTTGGTTAGGGAAATTGAGCTGCCTAGTGCTCTAGCTATTGTATTGCTGGGTTGTCACCTGATTCAATATACCTCATACTACTTTTTATCTCTATCAATTGGTATCCAGAGCCTTTTCCCGGGAACTCTGTTAGCTGTGTTGATTGTGACGATGGAAGGAAGGATGGCGGAGTTAGAACGGAAGGGGGCGTTCGCCGCCCCCACATCAACGACCAGTGGGGCAGGAGGATCGATGGAACGAAGGTTCTAGGCGAGGAGACGGATCACAGCGATCCCGTTCTTCCTCCCGCAGCGAGCACCGTGACTCGAGGTCTCGTGACCGAGATGATCGGAGCTCCCTTCATTCACGAGTGGATCATCCGCCTCACTGGGAGGAACAGACGCCATGGAATCGACGACCACCGCCTCGAGATCGTGGGGATTCGAGGGATCGCTACAGGCACCGAACGCGATTTCGAGAGGACTCCAGCGGAAGAAATCGCGACAGGGGGGGTGAACGGAAATTGGACCTACCACTTTTCGCCGGCGAGGATGTGATGGGGTGGTTAGTGAAGATCGAGCGGTACTTCACTGTGAATGGCATTTACGGCGACGACCGGTTCAGAGATGTGTTGGTGGCGTTGGATGGGCGAGCTCTGAACTGGTTCCAAGCGTGGGAGAGACACTTGGAGTACCCATCGTGGCGGCGGTTCAAGGAGGCCATAACACGGCGTTTCCAGCCGAGGACGGCGAACGATCGACTGGGCCCTCTGTTTCGTCTCCGGCAGAGGGGAATGGTGATGGAGTATATAGATGAGTATGAGAAACTAACGAGCCAGATGTTGGACGCGGACCCAGAAGTTTTGATGAGTGGGTTCTTGAATGGGCTTAAGGGGATCATTCGGGCCGAACTGAAGAGCTCTGGATTGGGCTCGTTAGATGCGTTGAAGGATAAGGCCCTGCTTCTTGAAGAACGCAATAATGAGTGGAAGGCTGAAGGAACAAGTCCAATAGAGCGTCCCGTTAAGTCTTACACACCCCATCGTCCTTCCAACCCTCCGCTGCGTTCGACAGCGACGCGGGATAGTGGAGGAACTCGTGATCGCAGCGGCGCTGGAAAATCGCTGTCGCAAGAGGAGATAAGGGAGAGGAGTCGCAAGGGCCTCTGTTTTAAGTGTGGGGAGCGTTGGGGCCTGGACCGTATTTGCAAGCTCAAGAATTACAAACTTATGCTTGTAGAGGAGACAACCGAGACGGAAGAGGAGCATAGTGAGAAGAGCGGCGACGAAGAAGTAGAGCCCGATGTGGAGGAGGAAAACGAGGTGGTTCTGCGATCGGTGAAAGTGCAGAACACTCACACGCTTAAAGGATTGGTGACTGTGAACAGATCCTTTAAGGTGAGAGGCACTGTCAAGGACACCGAGGTACTGGTACTGGTATGTAATACCTGGGGTAGTTTGAGTTAGTTTGAGTAAGAGATCTCGGTACAACCGGGGAGATAGGACCACGTGGGACCCACCTCCCCACCTTTTTTCCTTCCTTCCCTTCCTTTTCCTTTCCCCATTCCCGTATCCTCTCTCTCTCTTTTCTTTCTCTCCTTTTCTTCTTCTTCTCTACCCCTCCCTCTCAAATCTCTCTCAAACCCCAACCAAATTCCATTAATCATCAAAGATCAAGTTAGCTTTGCTCATCTAGTATATTAAGGGTAAGTGTAGAGTATTTCTTTTTCTCCATTTGTGTCTATTTTCTCTAATTTTCGGATTTGGGGGTTTAGGGTTCCTAATTGGGATTTTTGATTTTGTTGAGAGATTGAGGTTTGTGATGTGTTCTCTAGGGTCTCAACCATCTAGGGAAGCTCCGGGGAACTCATCCTAGCTCTGGGTGGAGTCTTGGAGCTCTTTGGAGTAATTTGTGAGTAATGGGTTATTTGTAGTTTATGTATGATTTTGATTGAATCTGTGAATATCTTGCTATGATAGTTGATAGGGACTGAGATTGGTTGATACATAATTGATATTGCATGTTGGTTGTGTTTGATTTGGATGAGTTGTGGTGAAAATGTGGATTTGGGGATGATTTTCGCGAAGTTTACTGCAGAATTTCGTCTCTGACCCAGGCTGTAATCGATTACAGCGAATTGGTAATCGATTACTGTAATCGATTACCAAAACTCTGTAATCGATTACTGTAATCGATTACTGCGGGTTTGTAATCGATTACAGACAGCTTATTTTCGCAAAAAAAAAATTCTTCAGAACGAAATTCGAAGCTGGTAATCGATTACAGAGGTCATCAGTATGAAAACTCAATTTTCAAGACTTTAACTCAATGTTTTCTTATTTTGAAGTTAATTACTCAAATCCACTCGTTCACCACTACTCCAAACTTATTACCTGAATGTTTATAAGGTCATGGGAGTTATGATATGATGTTGATGATGTAATGATGAATTGATGAGCTACTTAGACTGTGATTGTGAATGATGTGTGCCACTAACAGCGCTAATTAAGATAAAATATTTGAATGAATTAAGAGATGGTAAAACGACCTGAGGAGGGGCATAGCTCGCGGGGTTTCGCAGTATGGTGTCTGAGGAGGGGCATAGCTCGCGGGACATCCATACTGCCTATGAACATGAGTCGGGGCCGCGCTCCAGGTGTTCATAGATTAAAAGCTACCAAGATAAAGAGACTGTATAAGAACGTTTGAGTTATATATCTGCTGTGTTGGTGTATTTCTATGCTTGTTGATTCATGATATATCTGCATACACTGCTTATAACCTGTTCATTCACTGAGCGTATGACTCACCCATTCATACAATATGTTTTCAGATCAAGGTGCAGATCAAGGGACGAGTTCATCCGTTCCTCCGAGTTCTTAGATTTGGTGAGCCTCGTGTGTAGAGGCCTTATGTATTTCCTTTCTAGTGTATGCTCCTAATGTTACAGACAGGATTTCCTTGGACTAGGATTGTGTTATGGATGTTGTATAAGTCTATGTAAGACTTACTATTGTTGTGTTGGGTTGTTAGACTTAATTATGGATTAAATTGAATGTTATGACCAGATTATATGTATGGAGATTATGTATGAATGTATGTTATTGTAGTTGTGGGTGTTGTTGTGTAGTTGGATTATTGTGTGAATTACAGGTTAAGGCTGACATGGGACTCGGTGTTCCATGTGCCGGTCACGATCCGAATTGGGTCGTGACATGGTAGATACGGGGGCGGATTGCAATTTCATTGACGACAGGATGGCTGAGTTACTCGGGGTGCGTACAACCCCAATTCCGTTTCAGGTTGAATTGGGGTCCGGGCAAGTGGATCATGGTGAAGGGCTTTGTGAGAATATGGAGCTTGTTGTCCAAGGCCATGAAATTGCCATTTTTCAAACTGCATCTGGGCAGCGCTGATGTTATCCTGGGGTACGGGTGGATAGCTAGCCTTGGGGACATCAAGGCTAATTTTGGGAAGCACCGTATTGAGTGGAGGGAAGGAGCTGAGTGGAAGTGCATTCAAGGAGACCCCTCCTTGTGCACCTCTAGGGCCCAGATGAAGAAAATGTTTAAAGCCTTGAGAGCTGATGAGGAGGCTTATTACATTACTGCAGAAGATGGGGGTTCGCAGGCTGAGTTAGCTAGAAGGCTGGTGATACCTGAGGGGATCAAGAAGCTGTTGGTCGAATTCGATGATGTCGGGCAGCTGCCAGAAGGGTTGCCCCCGCCTAGAGAGCGCGACCATGCTATCAATTTGAAGGAAGGGGCAGCCATACCTCACTGTCGCCCTTACAGATATCCTTTCATGCAGAAAAATGAAATTGAGAGGATAATCAATGAGATGCTTGCTGCTGGGATTATAAGGGACAGCATCAGTCCCTTTTCAAGCCCTGTTATATTAGTCAAGAAAAAGGATGGGAGCTGGAGGTTCTGTGTTGATTACAAGGGGATAAACCGGGTCACAATACCGGATAAATTTCCCATTCCGATCATCGACGAGCTGTTGGACGAGCTAGGGGGTGCAAAGGTCTTTTCGAAACTAGACCTTAAATCTGGTTATCACCAGATTAGGATGCGTGAGGCTGATGTGGAGAAGACAGCATTTAGAACTCATGAGGGGCATTATGACTTCTTGGTTATGCCTTTTGGACTGATGGATGCACCATCCACCTTTCAGGCCCTGATGAATCGTGTACTTAGGCCTTATTTGCGGAGGTTTGTGTTGGTGTTTTTTGACGACATTCTGGTATTTAGCAAGGGGTTGGAGGAGCACCGGGAGCACTTGAGGAAGGTGTTGGAATTGTTGAGACAGCATAAGCTCTCCATCAACAAAAAGAAATGTCAATTTGCTCAACCTCGGATTGAATATTTGGGGCATATGATATCAGGGCAAGGGGTGGAGGCTGATCCGGCCAAGATTGAAGCTATGCTCCAATGGCCAGTGCCTACGGATCTGAAAGGGCTGCGAGGATTCTTGGGCATTACAGGGTACTACAGGAGGTTTGTGCGGGGATATGGGAAAATTGCTTGGCCACTTACTCAATGTTTGAAAAAGGAAGGATTCAAGTGGGATGACAAGGCTCAAACAACATTTGAAGAACTTAAAAAGATTATGACCAGTCTTCCTGTTTTGGCAGTACCTTATTTCACCAAGCCTTTTATTGTGGAGACCGACGCTTCCGGGAAGGGATTGGGTGCGGTTTTGATGCAAGACGGAAGACCCTTGGCTTTCCTCAGCCAGAAACTTTCAGACAGAGCTCAGCAAAAGTCAGTATATGAGAGGGAGCTTATGGCCATTGTGATGGCAGTTCAGAAGTGGAAGCATTATCTGTTAGGAAGGCGATTCATAGTGCATTCAGACCAGAAGAGTCTGAAGTTCCTGGTGGACCAGAAACTAATGGGAGAGGGTCAGCAGAGGCTTGTAGCTAAATTACTGGGATTTGACTTTGAAATAAAATACAATGCAGGGAAAGAAAATGGAGCTGTTGATGCACTTTCTAGGCAGCAGTTTGCTGCAATATCAGCTGTCACTTTTCATGATTGGGGAGGCTTAGAGGAGGAGGTTCAAACCGATGAGAAGCTGAAAGGTATTCTGCAGGATTTAATTCAAGGTGGTGGAGAAAAACATCAAGGGTATGAGGTGAGAAAAGGGCGGCTGTATTTTGAAGGAAGGATTGTAGTTCCCAAGAATTCCCCAAGAATCCCAATTCTTTTACATGAGTTTCATGATCTGTTGTGGGGGGGCATTCGGGATTCTTTCGAACATATAAACGGCTGGCCGGGCTGGTATGGTGGGAAGGGGTGAGGAAGATGATTCACAAGTATGTCCAAGAGTGTGAGGTGTGTTGTAGGAGCAAATACCAAACCCTTTCTCCAGCGGGTCTTCTACAGCCTCTACCGATTCCGTCCCAAGTGTGGGAAGATATAACCATGGATTTTGTTGGAGGACTCCCTAAGGCACAAGGAGTTGATACAGTGCTGGTTGTGGTGGACAGGCTGTCCAAATATGCTCATTTTTTGAGCCTATGTCATCCCTACACTACTAAGGAGGTGGCTGCTGCGTTTGTTAAAGAGGTGGTACGTTTGCATGGGTTTCCTGCCACGATTATTACTGAGACAGGGTGTTTATAAGCCAATTCTGGACTGAGATCTTCAAACAGGCGGGCACAAAGCTGAAATACACCTCAGCATACCATCCTCAGACGGATGGTCAAACGGAAGTGGTGAATAGGTGTTTGGAGACATATTTGAGATGTTTTGTGGGTACTAAAACCAAGTCATGGCCTAGGTATCTCAGTTGGGCGGAGTTTTGGTTTAACACTAAATACAGTGCTTCGAGTAACACTACACCTTTTAAAGTGCTGTATGGCCGGGATTCACCCATTTTGTTAAGGGGAGAACCTGTGACATCTGCTGTGGATGAAGTAGGCAGGTTGCTGGAGGATAGAAATGCCATTATTGATGAGTTGAAGTGGCACTTGAATAGGGCACAGGAGAGGATGCGGAAGCAAGCAAACAAGAAGAGGAGGGAAGTAGAGTTTGAGGTGGGGGACAAGGTCTATGTCAAAATCCAGCCTTACAGGATGAAGACCTTTGCGGCCCGGGTAAATCAGAAGCTCAGCCCAAGGTACTATGGGCCATATGAGGTGCTAGAGAAGATTGGAAGGGTTGCCTACAAACTGTTGCTGCCACCAGAATCCATGGTGCATCCGGTATTTCACGTTTCATTATTGAAGAAGTGCATCACTCCAGGGGTAATTTGTCAGCCGCTGCCACCAGGTCTCTCAGCCGACTGGGAGTTGAAGCTGCTGCCTGAAGAAGTGCTTGCTGTCAGAATGAACCAGCAAGAGGAAATGGAAGTACTGATCAAGTGGAAGGGGGTTCCAAAGTTTGAAAACTCTTGGGAACTTGCAGCAGATATTGAGTTGGCTTTTCCGGAGTTCCACCTTGAGGACAAGGTGGTAGTTCAAGAGGGGGGATATGTTAGAGACCGCATTCCCTCTAGTGGTCTCAAGATGTATAGGCGTAGGAAGTTCAAGGGTAGGATGGGAAAAATAGGAGATAATGCTGAGGTGGGCAGTGTAGTGGGCCCACAAGATCCTAACAGAATTGTAGGAGAGTGAGGGGAGCAATTCGGTTAGAATATGCATATAGTGTGCAGAAGAGGGGAGTGGGAGGTATCTTGCTGTAGAGATCATTTGGTTAGGGAAATTGAGTTGCCTAGTGCTCTAGCTATTGTATTGCTGGGTTGTCACCTGATTCAATATACCTCATACTACTTTTTATCTCTATCACATTTATATCTAAATACTAAATTTTTTATGTAGTTTAACCTATGGCTCTTTTAGGTCTCCCTCTAGCTCAACCTATTGGACTATCCTCCATCTAATCTACTCTCTTCTCTAGACTGCTACAGGCCTTTTCCACTAACTCCAAACAATCTAATGCAGAATTCTACCATCTTTCTCACACGGTGCTATCCCAGAATTTTCTCTAATCCATTCAATCCTAAATTCCTAATCCTATCATGTCGGATGTGCTCATTCATTAATCACAACATCCTCATCACTTCAACATTAGGCTTATTGTTCTATTAACCTATTATCGCCAAACAATCAATCCCATACAACATTATTGGTCTTATACTTGTGCAGTAAAATTTTCCCTTAAGGTTTAGAGGTACTTTGATCACAAATAACACCTAAAGCACTCTATTTCGACCACCGAAAATCTATCTTCCTAATCCCGGATAAAAGTGGAGAGTTGTGTTAAGCAATCAACAACCAACGTAAAACTTTGTCGCATAAAGAAAAAAGAATAAAAGTAAAACATTTACATGGAAGCAATTTCATTTTTTTTATGCAACCAGGAATTCAAAAAAATTGTTGTTTATTCTAATTATCATATATTTAAAATGTTGCCTCCTATTAAACTTTCCACTGGATTTTTCAAGCTGCAACATAACAAGAGAAATCTTACTTTTACAAGAGCCAGCAACCTGAATAAAGATTGTTTGATAGGGTTATTCAACCTAAATTCTACCCAACCCACCAATCTAGCCTCAACAAATCATGTTTCCACCTAGACCATACACAAAATATGACTACCATTAACACTAAAGTTTCAGCCAACTTCAATGAGAAATGCTTGACTGGTGCAATGCTTCTAAAAAAGCAATACTGTGTACTAACGTCCAAGGTTTCTACATGTTTCTCCATGTACGTCTTCATTCTTTCATTTGGTTTGGAAATGCTATCTCCTTGACTAAACTTTCCATTGCTTTTCTAGCTGCAACACCAATCTAGACTCAACAAAATCATGGTTCCTCCTACATGAAACACGAAAGATGAACTACCACTAACAACAGTGTCTCAGCCGCCTTCACTTTTAGTCTTCTCAGCATAAATACATCGATTTTTAAGTTTATTCAAGATTTCAAGGCTCTAAAAGCACAGTTAAGCAGACAAATATCCAACTGGGATGATGTGAGCTCTTGGATTTCGCTACTTCCACAGTTCCACCATTCATACCAATTTAGAGCATGACTTTGCACTCAGGTAGCTTCAGTGCATCAGGTGTTCCATTTGCATGGAAGTGTTGCTCATTGTTTTTCAGCCACCAATATGATCTTTATCCTTCAGAAATTAGAACCATCTCCCTTGATTAAGTACCAACAGCTCTCAGAATCAGAGCTGTAAAACCAATTTGTTAGGACACCAGAAATAGGAGAGTAATTTTTATTGAAGAATCCTCTGTAGCATTTATTTGTTTACCTAGGGAAGGAGAGAACAGAAAAAGAGAAAACATAAACATCCAGCAGAGCTTGGGGGTATGCCAATCTTCCTGCTCAAAGAACCAAAACACTCACTAAGTTTTCACATGCCCTCTCTCTCTCTCCTCCCCCCCCCCCCCCCCCCCCCCCCCCCCCCCCCCCCCCCCCCCCCCCCCCCCCCCCCCCCCCCCCCTCCCCCCCCCCCCCCCCCCCTCTCTGCTTTTTATCCTCCTTCCTAACTGAAATCACACCTCACCTCTCTATCCGAATGCTGCACCACCTCTCCTGTTCTTCTCACTGTCACAAACATCTCCTTATTCTGCAGTTTGTTAACATAAATATAATTAATATTCCCATCCAGTGTTTGTGGTTCTAACACAGATCTAACAGAGTGATAACTAACTCTCTAACTGAACTATAGTTAACTCCCTAACTGGTCTGGTTACTCAGCTCACTCTAACACGTTTGCTTTTCAGAAAATTCCCTGTCACACTCATGTTGAATCTTTATCAGAAAATAACAAACTAAAATATAATTTTTGATCCTGTAAATGCCGTGAACAAAAAGCATACCAAAGGGCAAAAGTGGTTACAAAGCACCATCAGTACTTATAATGTATGACATGACATAAATAAACAAACTAGTAGAATACTAGAATCCCCAATATATTGACACCATACAGGCAACAAGAATATATTAATCCATGAACAAGAACTGCAGCTAGACATACCACAAATTCCTGAAGTAGCATCCGTAGAATGTTTTCTAGGAATTGGTTCTCATCTTGTGCCAATTTAGTTTGTTTCTGTGAAACACAAGTTAATTGAATCAACAATAGCTTTTAACAATATAACATGAAAACTAACAGAAAAGGAAATATCAAGCTGCTGCCATCAATCTGTCACCAAGGAAACATAACGCAGAGAAGGATAAAATTAGGGACATCATATAATTCAAGATCCTTCTGAATCCTAAATAACTCTAAACATTCATTCCAACTAAGGGATAAGATCATCATTATATTTACAACCTCCCCCCATGATAGGATCACATTAGGTAGTCAGGAAGTTAGTAGTTAGTTAGTGTATTAGTGGCTATAAATAAAGGGAATTGGGAGTAGTTTGGGAGTCTTTGATCATTCATTTGGTATCTTGTAGTTTTGTAGTTAGTTTAGTAGAAGAGAGTTATTTTCTCATCAAGGAGGTAGTCCTTCATTGTATCAAGATTGGGGGATTCCCTCCCCTGAGATTAATAGAGATAAGAATCCCCCAATCTTGATACAATGGAGAACTACCTTCTTGATGAGAGAATAACTCTCTTCTACTAAACTAATTACAAAACTACAAGATACCAAATGAATGACCAAAGACTCCCAAACTACACCCAATTCCCCTTATTTATAGCCACTAATACACTAACTAACTACTAACTTCCTAACTACATCCTATCCCTATCCTATCACCCTACGCCCTCCACCACCCCACCAGAAAAAAAACTTTTGATTGAGCTTTAAAATTTAACACTTAATCTCAATTCTAACTATATTTTATGTATTTTTTAGGAATCTATGTTGGAGCCAAACTATTGGGGCTCCAACAAATTGTTCACCTAATAATAGTACCACTTTTAATCTTAACATTTTCAATTTGAGATGAATTTGATCCTAGCAAATTTTTTATATCAACTCAATCCAGAAAAACTTTTTGGCATCAGCTTATCCTAACATTTTCATTTTTGACATTTTAGTCATTCCTTCAATGTAGATATTCAACAAAATGACTAAATTGATGTTAAAATTGAAAAAAACTAAATTAATGTCAAAAATTTCTTAATACCAAATCAATATCAAATTGAAAATTCTAGGACCATAATGATTATTTACTCATACATAATAATCACCAGAGATGTACTTTTTCTCTAAATACAAAGCCAAACTACTAGTCTGGAATCTCTACTAGACCTAAACTTGCATAAGCTAATTCAACCTTGCTCCTTACCAAATATGCAGGGAACAAGATCTGGAATCTTAAAAAAATGGATTTACCTGAGGTTTTATGACTTCTTGAACCGTCTGCAAAGCAAAATTTTCAGGTGGCCCAGGCTGCATTATGGCCCTTTTAAACACCTCCTGCAAACAATAACAACAACAACCAAGACGACAAAATGTCAAAACCTGAATACATAAGCAACAAAGCTAAACAAGCGAAAAACTGTAAAATAACAGAGAAGATTGTAGAACAAAAAAGGGGGAAAAAAAGACTAATGAAATTGCAGTTCCTCACATATTAGAAGCTCTGATAAAATAAACTACGCTCTCCACTTGAACTAAACTTTCTACTACTTATAACCCAAAACACAGAACAACTAAACCCATTACAGACAGAAATTTTAAAAGTGGCAGTGTTTCACTGAACAGGTACATTGTGCAAAAAGTGGAAGGAAGCTTACCATGTTGTTGAATTCTAAGACAAAACCCTTTTTCTAATGGAAGAACCAACAAGCCTCCAATAAATGATTTTATTTCCCAGCAGCAAAGCACCAAAATCGTGATTCTGGATTAAAAAGATAAAAGAATGTAAATAATTAAGAATGTAACAATCAGTTTAATTGTCCAGGTTTTAGGAAGAACAAGGGCGAAAAATCGAACGCGAGGATGAGCGCACTCACATGCAGAGGGGAATATCCTATTTCGCTGCTCCTCGCAGTTTTATGGTTTCAAGCACCGAAAAATGAAAATATATGAAGATGGAATGAAGAGAGGAGGATTTTTTTTTTGGTTACAAGAGAGGAGGATTTGAGTTGAGTGAAAAGCAGTGATTGAATATAGCCTTCGGAGGTGTGTGCACGGTTGAGAAAACATTTTATGCTAAATTATTCAATTATAAATATTTGGTGTGTGTATATTTTGATGTGTTTATTTTGGGATGCTAAATGAACAATATAAAATCAGTCCAACCAGTCAATAAATGAGATTTTGGGCCATAATTACTAGCTCATTACAATCTTAATGATTATTTGGGCCAAAATCAAAATCAAAATAGGCTCATTGACTGTATGGACTGGTTTTTCATTGTCCACTTAGCATTATTGGTTTATTTTTTATGTGTATATAACTATAGTTTTTTTAGGATAAATAACAAGGAGTATACTTGAGATTTGAAAAAAATAACATTTCATCCAATTTTAACTTCAAACATGATACTCCACCCAAAATATATAATGAATATCAAAAATATTCATGCCTATTGATTTCTTATTATTACAAAATATAAAAATAAAATCTAATCACTTTATTTTTTAAGATAATATTTGTATATTTTTTCCTATAGATTTTTAAAATATACCTTTTTCTCCTTAATTTAATCTTGAGATATACTATATGTATATTGAAAATCACCCAATAATCAACCACTTTTATTAAAAATACATATAGTGTATAACTCAATTTTTAAATATCTATTCTCATATTTGGAAGAGTGAAACTTACGCACCTAAATAAAAAATAGATTTAATCTAACAAAACAATTATCATAATCCAACAAATGTTCAATTATAATCCAACTATCCATAAGGTGAATATAAACTCTAAATAAAAAATAGATTTAATCCAAAAAAACAAGAATCATAATTCAACAAACTCTCAACTATAATTCAATTATCCACGGAATGAATATGAACTATAAATAAAAAACAGATTTAATCCAACAAACTCTCAACTATAATCTAATTATTCTTAGGGTTATTATGAACATTAAATAAAAAACATATTTAATCCAAGACCATAATCTAACAAACTCTCAATTATAATTCAACTATCCATGGGAGTGGATATGAACTCTAGATAAAAAACATATTTAATTTAACAAAATAATGATCATAATTCAACAAACTCTCAACTATAATCCAATTAGTTATAAAAGTGAATATGAACTCTAAATAAAAAATAGATTTAATCCAGCAAAATAAGGATCATAATCCAACAAACTCTCAAATATAATCCAACTATCCATGGATGAATATGAACTCTAAATAAAAACAAATTTAATCCAACAAAACAAGGATCATAATCCAACAAGCTTTTAAATATAATCCAACTAAGAAAGAAAAAAATTGAGAATAATAAAAAAAGAAGTAATGAATCTAGAATAAAGTAAGAGTAAAAAAAAAACTGATAAAAAGAAGTAGAAGAAAGAGAAGAAGAAGAAGAATGAGATAAGAAGATGAGAAAGCGTATCTAAAACGAGAGAGAGAAATGAAAAAGGAAGTAATGAGAGACAGATAAAATAAGCGAGTGAGTCAAAATAATCCAACATTTAAATTTATACATTAATATATACGTATTTCGTATAAAATACATGAGTGGTTGATTAGTGGTTGAAAATGAGTATACACAAAGCATTTCTCTTTAATCTTTGATTGTTCGACATTAATGTTGTATTTAATTAATAGTTAATTAGTTGATGTTAAATGATTTATTATATAATATTAGAGTAAAGAAAACTTTCTGTTAAATATTAAGTTCACTACACTTTTTTTACCTCATTTTAAAAACATAGATTCTCAAAAGGATAATGATAAGTTATAATTTGATATATTTTTAAATATTTATTTATTATATTCTATCATATAATGTTTATTGTTTTATTTTTTAAGTATTATTTCTTAATAGTTATGTATTAATTTTAAGAATAAAAAATAAAATGGATGCAGCTTATGAGGATTTTTTTCCCACATAAATAAAAAAAATTCATTAATACCACAAATAGAGTGAGAGAAACAATAATTCCACCGTATGTCATTTTTTGCGAAATATACAGGAAATCGTAGGGATCCCACGATTTCTTCGCAATTCTTCATCCTCTCATGAATACATAGGGATTCTACGATTTTAGCTCAATCCATTTTCAACGAAATTGTAGGGATCCTATGATTTCAGTTCAAATCCCTTTGTGCCATGAAATCGTAGGGATCCTACAATTTCAGGTCCCTAGCTATATATAGGCATCGTCCATATGATTTCATATGCATTTCGCAGCTCTTCTCTCTCACTCTTATTATTTTTTCTCTCTCTATAATTTCTGTTCGAGTTGATACTACTAGTCCATGATGGGACAGGAAAATTTCAGAGTTACTTCACAGTTCCACATTGCACGAAAATTAGGCGTTGTGGTTAGTTTTTTTAATTAAAGTTATAGATTTTGTAATTTAACTGTTAATAATATGTTTAGTAAAATATTATTTGAATTAACGTATATTTTAGGATTATTTTAGTATTATGTAGTATTGTCCTTGATAAAATTTATATTTATACTTAGATAATATGATTAGTGAATGGCTAAAATTAGAACTAATTATTTATTTTGTTTAGTTAGTTAAATTAAATTAAGTATATTTACTTTTTATTAGTTAGTTTGGTAGTTATAATAAATTGAATTAGTAAAAGTTAATTAATTATTATAGTGACTTTTTAGCTGGTTAAGTTTGTTTGTAGTTTTCTTAGTTGATTTGATTATTAATTTAAGTTTAGTTCTATTAGGATTAGTTTGATTAAGTTTTTTATTTTAATTTTTAATGTTTTGTAGAGGATTTTATTAATTTAAATTTTCTAATTTTATTCACTAGCCTCCACATGTACTGCGGGTTAGATCTTATGGTGCACCTAGGCCGCACCCTTTGTTAGAGTATCATCTACGGACGACTGGTTTTTGGGAGGTAGCACAATTATGTCATCGCACATTCGACTGTGACTACGGACTGATTAGTGCCTTGGTTGAGTGCTGGCATCCAGAGTCTCATACATTCCACCTACCATACGGTGAGGCTACCATCACTTTGGAGGATGTAGAACTCCAGCTAGGTTTACATGTCGATGGAGCACTAGTTACTGGTTGCATTGGTGATTGGAGGAAGCACCACACAGGACACGACATTTGCGATTTTTGTGAGTTTCTACTCGGTGTTATCCCCCCTATTGAGCATCGGGACAGGAGTTTTATTAGTATTCCATGGCTTGAGCAGCAGTTTCCAGAGTTGCAGTTGGTTTCTTCGGCATCTCCTGTGATGATCGAGTGGCACGCCAGAGCTTACATCATGAGACTTATCGGTGGATTTTTGTTCCCCGATAAGTCTAGTGCTCGTGTTCACTTGAAGTATCTACCTTTGCTTCAGGATTTCGGGTCATGTGGTGGCATGTGTTAGGGAGGCGATGTGCTTGCCTGTTTGTACAGGAGCATGTGTCGAGCAACGAAGTACACAATGATTGACACTGGTGGTTGTATGGAGTTGCTTATTTCGTGGGCGTACTATTGCATACCATCAGTACGACCGGCACATTTTGATGATCTATTCTTTCCGCTAGCTGGGAGGTACAATCTATGTTTTATTGTAGTAGATCTAATTTAATGTATTACTCTCTATGGTCCTAACTATCTAATTGTGTACATATCATTGTGTTGCTTAGGTGGGGCAGTCTCCGGGCATCTAGCGCAGATAATCATATGCGGTTGGTGCAGTATCGACGGATACTTGATTTCATCCCTATGGATGGGGTAAGTGTAACATTGTTTATGTTTCTTAATATGTTTATATGTAACATTGTGTCATATCGTTCGTCATCATTAATTTAATGTTGAGTCAAACATTTGGTGCAGTTCCGTTGGACGCCATATTCCGACTTCGACGTGATGCATATTGTTCCTGATCATGTCCAACAACACTCTATGTTGTTTCATGTAGTTATTTCATTGATTTTATTCGAGATAATGGAGTATCATAAGCCTGATCGCGTTTTGAGGCAGTTCCATATGATGCAGCATATCCCATCCCCTCCGGCTGACCTCACTCGCGTTAATGGCGTTGATGGGAGAGGGCGCGAAAAGAAATGGTGGCCGGATGAGCACAGCGAGTATCACATTTTATGGGACGATCGATACGGTCGTGTGTTCATTGGGATGCTGACACAGGATTATCGTCCTTCAGCAGAGTATCTGCAGTGGTGGTCTTTGAGTCCATTTACATATCTAGACGGAGGTCCCCCTAGCCCAGACGAGATCCCTCCAGGCTTGCCTGATGGACTTGGGCTTGGTGCAGGTCCTCAGATTCCACACCCAACACCAGCCCTAAGAGGAGACGTGCACATACCAGAGCACGGACAAGCACTCGTCAGAGCAGACTATCGTACCCTATTGGGACCCAGGATGTTAGTGACTATTTTATTCCGCGGCAGACTCAGACCCAGACTCAGACACAGTCCCAGACTCAAACTCAGTCTCAGATGCCACAGTAGTCGTAGATGCCACCGCAGTCCTAGATGCCACCACATACGCAGACACAGATGCACTTTCAATCTACGGTAGCTGCTGGAGGAGCTACGTTTTTTGCTGGATTATCCCCACAGTGGATGAGTGGTCCTGAGCAGAGCACGCACAATGCACGTAGATCGAACTCCCAGACTGCAGCAGGAGGAGATGGTGATTGTTACGGGCTGACGATCGACTCACTGGACGATCTTGGTATATCCATCACTGATGAGGATCTTGATATGTTTGATGCATATCTTCATCGACAGCTTGAGACCGGTGGCGATGTTGGTTCCCCAGCACGAGATGCTCAGTTGGACCTAAACTAGCCATCATTTGATATTATTGCTGGTACACCTGCATCTGCGTCTCAGGGACCGCCACCACAGCGACAGGTAGCTGATGAGGAGTCAGGGGACACTCTGCCACAGCCACAACTAGAGGCTCAGCATCGACCTAGGCGTCAGATCAGGCCGCGTACTTGCAGTACAGGCTCACATATTCTACCACATCCGAGGAGGGATAGACGCGATTGATTTTTATTTTGTTTTGTATTGTTTTAATTTGTATTTGTATTTTTAATTTGGGTTAGAGACTTGAAATTGTATTTGTTAATATGGTTATGTTTACTTATTGTATTTGTATTTGATGTTTACCATCGTTTAGGAAAATTGTTTATCATACAAAGAAATCGCAGCAATCCTACGAATTTAATGCACACAAAACGTTAACAAATCGTAGTCGCCCTACGATTACAATTAGTAGTAGTTCTATAAATAACACAACTTAGATGTTAGGATTGTACACTTCTCTGTCACTTATTTCTATCAGTCATGAATTTTTCTCCGCCCACAGAACCTATTCCTTACAATGTAACGATGGTATGGATAAGATCCCAAAATGAAGAAAAAATTGTAAGTATGCTTTCATATATTAATTTTTTTTATTTAATACAACATTTAGTTAAGATTTGATAATTCGTGTTCATTTGCAAGAACTTACACAATCATTTGCACAAAAATATCGAAGACAATTACCTAGTTAAATCAAATTGAATACACTGACTGGAAAAGAATGACAAATAAAATGTGCAAAAAGAGGTGACAAGGTGTGGTTCACAGACGGCTGGAAAGATTTTGTACAACATTTCTCAATGTCTTATGTGCAAAAAGAGGTGACAAGGTGTGGTTCACACGGTATTTGACCAAAATGAGGTTGAAGTCTCGTACGAGTCTGAAGAAGATGAAGGAGGCACAAGTTTAGCTGACGACTAACTTAGTTGTTTGTAGCATTTAAAATATGATTTGTTTCGTTTTTTAATTTCAGTTGTAGTGCGAGTTTTTTAAATTGTACGTTATATGCGAGTGAAAGTTACCAACAAAAATAATATTTGTGTAGAGCATAAGGAATAATAAACAACAAATAAAGTAGCAACAATAAACATTAAAAAAGTAACAACAAACCACAATTAAAAGTAGAAACGAACATCAATAAAAAGTACCAACAACCAACAATTACGAAACATCACAAGTAATCTAAGAAGGACCAGCAGAAGATGATGCCCGCCGAGTTGGGTATGTCTTGCGAGTATGACATGGATTCCTGCATATCCCACATCGTTTTGGATGATTTTCCTCTGTCTCGTCCATGCCGTTTCGAATCCTGGTGGATACAGGACGTCCCTCAATTTCCCTACGAAGAGATAGATCTGGCCGGATGTATGTACCATTGTACTGTAGCCAGAAATATGTATAAGGAATTGCAGAAAACTCGTGCCGATACACATTGAATACCCAATCCATGCTGTAACATTGGTGGGTATAGGTACCCCACTGGACACGAGCATCAGCACATGCAGCTAAAGCGTGACTACAAGGATAGTATAATGTCGCGCCTATAAACCCCCACAATCGCATGTTTTGTTATCGATGTTGACCCTATAAGTGTGACCGGTCTCGATCTCAGACACCATGAAAGAAACATTATCTCTGGTCAAACCAGTCACAGTCATACGACCGATCTTCTGGCTAAACTCTTGGATCGCCCTCAAAAGATGTTGTGACCACCTATGACCACCCGCTATCTGTCCTTGTGCTTCTCTTCCTTTTTTGACAAATAATTGGGCCAAACGATAATAGGTCGCTTGGACAATAGCAGTGATAAGCAAACTGCGGGTTCCCTTCATTACAACATTGATGCATTCAGAAAGATTTGTTGTCATGTGTCTAAACCTGTGACATATTTGAAGAATGTTGATGACAGATTCAGTAAAAATAACGAAAAAAAGTGCAAGAATATTCCTTATTAATAAATGTTATACCCGCGACCCTCATCAGCATATTGCGCCCACTTAGACCGAGGAATACGGTCCACCCAAGTACACATAGCTGCATTCTCATCCCTCAGTTGTGAGAAGTAATATAAACAATCTCGTTCAGACTTTGCGTATGCAGCATTTGTCAGTGTTCTCTTTGCATCTTTGTTCTTAAATTGCAGCGCAAAGTTAGCCACAATGTGCTGAATGCAATAAGCATGAAATGCTCTCGGAGCTTGTCATCCACTTCCTTCTACATTCAATGCAGATTTTATAGCATTGTGTCGATTAGAAATAATCAAAATACCATCTTGTGGGGTGATATGTTGTCGTAATAAAGTCAGAAAAAAATGACCATGTTTCCTGTGTTTCTCCTTCAACCAAGGCAAACGCAACATGCAATATGTTTGAATTCTCATCTTGGGCAATTGCCATCAACAAGACCCCATGATATTTGTCATAGAGATGGGTCCCATCAATAGATATAAAAGGCTTGCACCACTTGAATGGTTCTATGCATGAAGGAAAAGTCCAGAATACACGGTGAAACATGACACAACTACGATCAACCAAATTACCCACATAATAAGGCTTTGTCTGCACTGAAAATATGGTACCTAAGGGAAAAAAAATGACATGTTAGCACTTCATCAAAATACCCAACAAATATCAAATTTGTAACTTAAATCGCAAAACAAACGCACAAAATATTGTATCTGGCATGAACTGTTGAACACCCAACAACCACCTAAGGAGTTCATTGTATAGGGGACAAATCAGTCCCTGAGGGAGAAGAACCAAGGAGGAAAGAAAATGATGGAGGCGCGACTGTGGGGGTCTGCAATGGGGGTTAGGATTTTAAATGGGAAAGAAAGAAGAAGGTAATCGAAGAATTTGCAAAACGACACCGTTTTTGTTCAAGGGTTATGGACTGATTTGTCCCCTATTAGAAACTCCAAGGACTGACTTGTCCTCTATTAGTAACTTCAGGGACTGATTTGTCCCCTATTAGAAACTTCATTGCACACGTGTCACTTAACGTCTACGTGGCAAAGTGACTACTCCGTCATGTAACACCCTACTAGATAGCCAACGCTTAAGTCATTTTAGGTCATTTCATAAGGATTACCTCATGTTATCATGTTTTATCTTTATTTTTAAAATACATATACGCGGAAAATAGGCGGGAGTGAATTTTTCGCAATTCATTACGATACAAAAATAAGGGCTCTGCGTAAGTATAAAATCGATAATATGAAGCGACATAACAATCATACACTGAAAAGACATTGTCATATCATATAAACTCTCATAAAGTACCAAAACATAATTAAATACTAGGTATCATCCCACGAGCCCAAAAACCAAGACTCATGAGACTCCACAATAAAAATAAGTAAAATAAATAGCTGTCGGCTAACATAGGTCCGGTCTCTGAAAACATAACTAAATAAATATAGCGGAAGCATAAAAACCATCGTATATGAACAAATAAATAAAACATGTCTCTGATAAATAAAGAACTGTATCATAAACTAAGTCTGTGCGGTCTCCTCGTGTGCTCCGACATTCTGCTCGATCAGATCCTCTAAAAGGTGGGGGAAAACATAGAGTGAGTACATAATGTATCTCAGTAGAGGAAGCTGCCCCGAGTTTAATTATGAAATAAGTGAAGTATGAATGAGTTCAATTCAGATATAAGTTTAAAACAATCTTTTCCCGGAACGTCTTACCTAAGTGCGTCTTGTTTATTTTACTTAATACATATAACATATCATAATTAAAGGTCTCTGTGTCGTGTACTCTGTGTAACACCCCGATTTTCATTAAGTCCTAATCGAGGAAAATTAAGGGTAATTGACCTTGGTTAGAATTTAATTAAGTTTGGGTGGATAAGTTTCTTCTAATAAACCATTACGTGTTATGTGATCTAAGTATACTGATAAGTGTGAAATTCTGCACACTTTTTACCTCTATACTTAATATATTTGTTCATGTTCTTGCTTCAATATCCATGCATTAGATAGTTTTAATTATATTTCCACTTTGAACACATTGTAAATAAATTGTATATATATAATGCTTGAAATATGTGTTAATTTTGGTTTTGTAAAATTAAATATTAAATAAAAGTTGTTGTGTTTTTAATTTCAGGGACCAATTTGGTAGAAGAATAAGCATAGAAGCAAAGAACACTTAGAAAAAATTCTATCCAGGAACGCAGTCGCCGCTAGCGACCAGGCAGTACCCGCTAGCGCCCAACTACAAGCCGCTAGCGGCCAACACGGATCAAAGGCCCAACCCGCGTCGCGCCTCGGCCCAATCTCCCCTGAGCCCACCAATTACCCGCTAGCGGTTACCTTTAACGCGCTAGCACGTGTGTGGTCGCTAGCGAGGGGCACTTGGCCGCTAGCGACCGGTATCGAAGAAAACAACAACACTTAGTGGAGCTGTCATTTTCAAGTTTGGCTCTTCTGATCCTTCCAACCCGTGATTCCTTGATACAAGGGAGCTCCAGGAGCTTGTCTGCAATCATTCTAGCCTCCCCAATCATTCAGCCACCAATAGTGTAGTGAGAGAAGCTCTCACCTCTCTCTAGAATTCCAAGAACACTTTCAACCTTCTTCTACAATCAACCTTCATTCTGATCCTTCTTGCACGAATTCTTCTGGTATTGTTGTTGTAATTTAAGTTATGAAAGAGTAAACTTTTCAGTTCTGGTGTTTGTAATTGAATTCTTGCATGATGGAATCTTGAGATAAATAAAATTCATGTGTTCTTCATGTATGAACTTGAGTTCTTGTACTTTGGTTTTAATCCATTTATGTTGAGGATGATTTTCTGATATATGGTGGATGATCAGAACGTGTATAATTCAAGGTTTATTGATTTGTGCATAATTTGACTTGTTTAATTGAGAAGTTAATGAATTGGTTTATGAATTAACAACTTGGCTAAACAACTCCTTTGTATGAGATTAATTCTTGGTAAAGATTAAGTTGAATTCACTAATAAGATCAGATTATACATGGTTAAATGTGTAAAATGGTTAGTTCAGTGGTTAAAAGTGAGTAATATGTTTGTATGATTGCCTTTAATCAAGAGCATAATGATAAAAGTGAACTAAACACTCTTGTTTCATGCATGTTTCATGGTTTTATGAGTCAATGATGGATGAATTCATG
Source organism: Aeschynomene evenia (assembly GCA_013621005.1). Classification (NCBI taxonomy): domain Eukaryota; kingdom Viridiplantae; phylum Streptophyta; class Magnoliopsida; order Fabales; family Fabaceae; genus Aeschynomene; species Aeschynomene evenia. The sequence goes on along the minus strand of CM024267.1, from coordinate 17,179,017 downwards.
CAAGTCTTCTTTATAAACACTAGAACACTTTTGTAATTGAAATTTCCAGCACCTTTAATTTGTATGCTTACACAAAAATCCCTTCAAAACTAACAAGAATTACTAGTAGTTTCCTCAAGAGACGACTTTGGGTTAGTTTACCACTATCTCGTGTGTAAGCTAAATCAAACCTTTGTTTTCCCGTTGAACGAATTATTTACTAAATTGATCGGAACTTGGAGAAGTAACGACACTCCGGGTTGTAAGCTAAATCAAACCTTTGTTATATGATTTATGTGTGTTTGTCATGTGCTATATGATTTATGTGTATGAATATGTGTATTAATTATATGTCATGTGAATTATGTGTTATATTTTATCTATTTTATTTGTATGCCTATATGTGTATTTTAATTTATGTTTAAATATTAGAAAAGTTATATGAGCATTATAGTATTATTTGGGACGTTTTAGAGTGTTTTAGTAATTTTTAAGTAATGGTAGGCCACACGGTGACTCTTAACCTAGTCACTCCCTATATAAACACTAGTAACCCTCTCCACTTCAAGGAAACACTCTTCTCCTGAGCCGCCATAGCCATCTTTCTCTCAAGAGCTCCCTAAGCCATTGATACTCCAAACCAAGAAACACCCATCAAACTTTACCCAATCCAGAAAATAAACTCATATTCCTAATCCTCTCATCAAGCCGGAGCTTTCTACCGATTCCATTTCTCCGTTAAGAGTCTCTGGCGTCACCGAACCGTTCGTGGGGCTAGAGAGAGAGGTTTCCAACGAGAGCAACGTCGGGAAAGGGTTTCTCTTTGCATATTTCGTAATTGTCTTCAAGAGGTAGGGGTTTTGGCATTCTATTTTCATGCATACTGATGATAATTTTATGATATTGATGTTGTTGTTGTTTTTCCCATTAGGGTTCATGAAAGGGTCATGTTTTGTGAAATTAATTTCGAAGAGAAAACGTTTTATTGATTAAAAGTGTTGAGAAAGTGTTAATATTAATTAAAGGTGTTTTGAGAAAGGTTTTTCATCAATTGGATGTTTAAAAATGGCTTTTTGGGAAGAAACACTATTGAAATCGCGAAGTTCTGCGAACAGGACGACGCATTACCGCCCTAGCGGTGGGCTTACCGCCCTAGTGGTGGAACTTACCGCCCCAGCGGTGGAACTTACCGCCCCAGCGGTGACAGTTACCGCCTCAGAGGTGGAACTTACCGCCCTAGCGGAAGAAGACCGCCCCGGCGCGTTTTCGCGCTGTCTCTCACCCCCTTTTACGAAAATTGACATGTTTTGACCCTTTTATGCTCCCTAATGTGTTCTACGACTTGTATAAGTGTTATATATGATTTATGCATAATTTATATATGATTAGATGAGATGTAATATATGTTTATATGTTATTATAATATAAAAGTACGATTATATGAAAATATATGTTATGTATGATCCGTGTATGTTCATTATGTAATGTTACGAGTTGTATGTATGTTTAAATGCTATGATGTATATATAATTATTGTATGAGATATATATGTTATACTGAGTATATGTATTGCTTTTATGATATGTTAAATTGTTTATGTGATTATACGATATAAATTATGATGAAATGCTCTGAATGAATTAACTCTGTCATCCGGTAAAGTTTAAAAGATGTTCTGAAAGATACTCTGATGCTCTGAAAGATCTCTGTTAATTCTGAAGGATTTGTGATAATTAAAAAACGTTCTGAAAGATCTCTGATACTCTGAAAGATTAAAATACCCTGTAGCCTTCAACTTGTGATGAGTGTTGTAGGGAGGGGTGGCATCCTCGGCTGCAACTCCTTCACTTGAGGAAGGTGAACTGTACCCCCTCTTCCCCGTATGTTTTTGGATGAGCTCATGCCTAGGGGCCGGATTGTAGGAGTAAGGATGGGAGGGAGACTTTGCCATGTCTGACAGATTTAAAGTAAAAGTTAATGATAAGATGCTCTGAAAGAAAGTTCTGATATATGTTATGTTATGTTCTGTTGATGTTTAGAAGTACATAGCGCACTACACAAAGACCTTTAATTATGATATGTTATATGAATTAATAAAAAGAACAAGATGCACTTAGGTAAGACGTTTCGGGAAAAGATTGATTTCAACTTATATCTGAATTAAACTCATCCATGCTTCACTTATTTTATAATTAAACCCGGGGCGGCTTCCTCTACTGAGTCACTTCCCAGTGCTCACCCTATGTTTTTTCCACCTTTTAGAGGAGCAGACAGAGTAGGATGTCGGAGCACACGAGGAGCCCGTGCAGACCTAGTTTATGATTTAGTTCCTTAGATATCAGAGACATGTTTTATTTCCTTATCAGATGTTATGATTTTTATGCTTCCACTACGTTTATTTATTTATTATGTTTTCTGAGTCCGGACCTTTGTTAGCCGGCAGCTATTTATTTAATCGTATTTATGGTGGAATCTCATAGGTCACAGTTTTTGGCTTATGGGGTGAGACCTAGTATTTATTTCATGTTTGTTACTTGATGGGAGTTATTTATATGATGAAGTATTTCTAGTAGATGTTTGTATCGCTTATTATTATCGTTGTATTTATGCGCAAGGCCCTTATTTTCTATTCTGTAAATGATTTACGAAAATTTCTCCCACGTATTTTCCGCGTATATATATTTTAAATATAAAGATAAAACTTGATAGCAGGAGGTAATCTCTATGAAATGGCCTAAAATGACTTAAGCGTTAAGGGCTATCTAGTAGGGTGTTACACTCTGTGCTTTTAAATATCAGTAAGGAAAAGAACATGTCATAACACTCTATATAACTTTAGCTCTTCTTAAACTTTAATCTTGCATTAATCTTTGGCCTATGCCCGCCCTCCTGTAACCTCCACTACATCGACCCCTAGGCAGGAGCTCATCCTAAACTTATGGGGAGAGGGGGGATATCACCTTCCCTTAACAATGAGGTTGTAATGTCGAGGTTGTCATCTATCCCTTAACGTATAACTCTCACGGTAATGCCGAAGGCTACAATGTTTTATCAAATATCAACTTTACATTATCATATAACATCTTTATCTTGGTATTTCACCTTCCCTTAACAATGAGGTTGTAATGCCGAGGTTGTTATTCCTCCCTTAACAACTCTCATTGTAATCCTGAAGGCTACTGTACTTTACTTTAACTTTTCATTACATCTTTAACATGTACATAGCACTATATCATAATATCATAACTTAACATTACATCATAACATTTAAACTTACACATAACTCATAACATTACATAATAATCGTATACAAATCATACATAACATATTTTAACATATAATCATACATAACATATTTTAACATATAATCATACATTTATATCATAATAACATTTAATCATACTTTAACGTTTTGCAATCATAGGCATGTAACATCATTATCATAATTCATCATATACATTATATAATCACATAAACAATTTAACTCATCATAAAAGCAATACATATACTCAGCAGAACATATATTTTCCATACAATAATTATATATTTCAATTTACAAGTCGTATAACGCATTAGGGAGCATAAAAGGGTCAAAACATGTCAATTTTCGTAAAAGGAGTGAGAGACAACGCAGAAGCCACCGCTTGGGCGGTCTTGCACTGTGGCGCCGCCGCCTGGGCGGTTGTCCCACCGCTGGGGCGGTCCGTGTGTCGTCCTGCAACAGAACCTCACGACTCAAGCGTTTCCTGCTCAACAATATGCCATTTCAAACACCCAATTGATAAAAAAACTTTTCTCAAAACACATTTAACTCATAGAAACACTTTCCAACCCTTTCATGAACCCTAATGGGAAAAACGATCATAACGTTAATTTCATAAAATCATCATCAATATGCACGAAGATCAAAGAAAATAGAATGCCTAAACCCCTACCTCTTGAAGACAACTACGAAAATGCAAGGACAAAATCCTTTCCCGACGTTGCTCTCGTTGGAAACCTCTCTCTCTAGCCCCACGAACGGTCCGGTGACGCCGAAGACTCTTAAGGGAGAAACAGAATCTGTAGAAAGCTCCGGCTTGATGAAAGGATTAAGAATATGAGTTTATTTTATGGATTGGGTAAGGTTTGATGGGTGTTTCGTGGTTTGGAGTATCAATGGCTTAGGGAGCTCTTGAGAGAAAGATGGCTATGGCGGCTCAGAAGAAGGAGAAAAGTGTTTTTCTGAAGTGGAGAGAGTTACTAGTGTTTATATATGGAGTGGCTAGGTCAAGAGTCACCGTGGGGCCCACCGTCACTTAAGAATTATTAAAACACTCTAAAACGTCCCAAAGAATACTATAATGCTCATATAACTTTTCTAATATTTAAACATAAATTAAAATACACACATAGACATATAAAATAAAATAATGTAAATAATATATAACATTAACATTATCTAATAACATCATGTAACTCATATAAACATTTCATATCATCATTCCTAACCTCATGCGTCATCTAAATATCAATTAAAACTCATATATGCATCCAACATACTCTTCCACATAATACAATGAACACTCACATAGATACACATAATTATCATGACACATAATAAACAAACGTAATTCACATAGCATAGAATGAACACATATATACACACTTAGATCACATCACACATAAGAGTTTGACTAGAAGAAACTTATCCACCCAAACTGAAGTAAATCATAACCAAGGTCAATTACCCTTAATCTCACTTAATTAAGACTTAATAAAAGTCGGGGTGTTACACGTCACTCATTAACATGGGAGTTAACGGAGGGACAAATCAGATATGTCTCACACGAAATTCAAGTTCAGGGACTGCGAGATTAATAAAATTTGATCAGGGACGGAAGTGGGCACTGAAAAAATGTTCAGGGACAGATTTGGGTATGCCGTATTTACTCTCTTTTTTTACACCATAAAATTAATTATTATTAGTTATTATACTTATTAATTTAATTTTTAATTTACATAGTATTTTAAAAGTTTGATTAATAATTTTAAAAAATTAAATTATTTTATATAATAATTAATAATAACTAATTTTATAGTATATATTTAATATTATTCTATTCTATTTTTTTTTTTTGCTTTTGTTAAATCAATAAACTAATATTAAGCACACCAATCCAAGATAGCAAATTGTTTTATACCCATTATGAACTTTAATATGGGTCCCAAACAATCAAATCATTGATACCAATTAATATTATTTTTTGTATATGCATGGAATATTACATTTGTTGTTGCCAAATACGATATGCTTTAAAAGAAAGAAGTGGGTTTGACTTAATACTTTTGGCCATATCCTTTTATCACTACTAAAAAATAGAGAAATATTTTTCATACATTATAAAATCAGTTATCATCAGTCATCATATGTAATAATTTAATTTTATAAATTATTAATCTAATAACTTTTAATATTATACATTAATCTAAAATTTTAAAAGTTGGATTGATATAGTTTAAAAAATTACACTATTGCATATGATGATTGATGATAATTGATTTTGTGATATATATATATATATATATATATATATATATATATATATATATATATAACATTACTCAATAAAATATTAGTTTTCTAATGCCATGTTAAAATTTATGATAGAGCAAAATAAAAAGAAAATGGATAAAATAGAGAGTGAAATCAAAATAAAAAATTTGTTATTGATTGATGATATAATACAATGTGATACAATATGCAAGAAAATATATTGTTTATAATATATAGTGGGTTAAGAGATAGAATTGAAGTGTAGCTAGTGTGATGTTGTAAATATTTTAAAACAACTATTAATAAAATAATAATAAATTATAGTGATCTTCAATAATATCTGATTCTTTAATCTTATCTTTTAGGACCACAATATTGTTTGATGTAGTTTACAAATAAGTTTATCTCCTAAGTATACCAATATAATGGCGTCTTTGGAAAAACAAATATAAAATAAATAAGTAATAGATGATATATATTCTATTATTTAATAATCTAATATATAGAGAAACAAAGCAGTGAATGATAACATATTCTTAATTAGGCAGCGTTTGTTTTTTTTTTTACTCTGGTTCTGTTAGGGAGTCAGTAAAAAATTAACTCTGTCAAGTGTTTGATGTGAGGATCACAGTGACTCAGTGAACAGAGTTACAGTAACTCAGTGAACAAAATTGTCAATTTTTTGTTCACTTCGATTTTGATTTTGGAGTCATTGTGTATTAGAAGGGAGTCACTATATGCTGGAAGAGAGACACAAATATATGAAGATGTGTTCGGAATCAATTTTGGAGTCTAACTCCTATGACACTGACTTTATGACTACTTTGACTCTTACTCCAGAGTCTCTTACTCCAGAGTCGTTGAAAACAATCACAGTAAAATGATATGAAACGTAGGTTTTCTAAACTTTGGAAGTGAATTGTTATGAAATCTCAAGTAAAAAATGCTATTGGTACATACAATTATAACATTCACCTCTTTTCCACCTCATAAAAATGTTGGCAACTCTGATGAAAATGTTGACAACTTATCAACATATTTATCAAAGTTACCAACACTTTATTGGATGAAAAAAATGTGAATGATATTATTATATGTACCAATAGCACCTCTATCTCAAATAGGTTAGAAAACTTACATATGATAGAGTTGCTTTCGGCCCGTTAATTTCTTAACGAAGTGTATTTGAATTTACACTAATTATAAATTTAATCTATTTTTTTTACAAATTTAATCTAATTTGATTTCCTAGAAAATGGTTTAGGCTGAGTTTTATGGTATAATACTCTACCCATTTTAAAATAATGGTCTTTCTTTTTTCTTTTTTATACATTAAAAAATTAATATATCTGGATACATTTTGTGTCTAAATACATTAATTTTTATGAAATACTAATGTATACTCCCTCCATTTCAAAATATTAGTCTTTTAAGGTTTTTACACGTAGATTAAGAAATTCAATAAATATTCTTAATTTTATAAAAGAATATATTAAAATGACTAAACTACCTAAAGCATTAATGAAAAAGAAAGATGACTAATGATCCCTTGAAATAATATTTAAGAAAGAAAGATAAATGATACTAGGGGTATAATAAAGAATGAAAAAATTAAATTGACATTAGAAGTCGAAAACGACTATCATTGTGAAATTTTCTTTTCTCCCTAAAACGACTATTATTTTGGAACGAAGGGAGGATTAAATTTGACTTATTGAAAGTGTGATAATATACCCACCAGTGTGACAATAATATCAAATCAAGCCCGAATAATTTCATTTATTTATTCCTTCATGAATTTGGCTATTGTTAATTAGAGATTAATTCCTCGGGGAAAAGGGGACATCTAATTCCACTCCAAAGTTCTATAAATATTTCACAACACCCTTTTGAGTCTATTCAAAACAAGAAAGGGAAAATTAAAATACAATCAAAGAGAGAAAGAGATAACATAATAAAAAATAATAATGGGTTCTGAAGGACAGCCCAAGCTTCCTGTTCTTGATTTCACCAAGGACAAGGATTTGAAGCCAGGGACGAATACTTGGTTATCAAGATGCTTGAGTATGCGCGAGGCTCTTGAAGAGCATGGCTGCTTTATTGTTGTGTTTGATAAAGTTTCTGCTGAGCTTGAAAATGGTGTATTCAGTTCCCTGAAGAAGTTGTTCGATCTCCCAACAGAAACCAAAATGAGGAACAAATATGAGGGAAAGCCATTGAAAGGCTATGTTGGACAACACCCAAAGATTCCTCTCCATGAAAGCTTGGGCATAGATGAGGGAACAACACTTCAGGGGATTCAAAGTTTTGCTCAAAAAATGTGGCCTAACAGTGGAAATGATCAGTTCTGGTACACATACATATACACCGCGATATTATTTGTTGTTTCTGAATTTGCTTATATATATTGGAAAATGCCATGGTCAAATTTGATAAATAATTTATTTAAACTTTTTATATAAAACTTGTAATAGGCTGAATAATTGTGGCCCAAATTCTTATTTATTGGCTGATTTTTTATTGTGCATTTAGCATTACTCAAAAGTAATTTCTAAGAAATAACTTATGAATAAGTTATTTTGTATGTGAATATAAAATAATAAAATTTTTTATTTTAATTATTCGTAAAAGTGCTTTTAAAAAAGTCAAATATTCTGACTTCTAAAAGAGTACTGAAATAACTTCTCTAAAAGTACATACCATTTTAATTCTCCACCTATCTTCCACCACATTCAAATGTTAGCAACTTTTATGAATATGTTGGCAACTTGCCAACGTATACATCAAAGTTGTCAACCTTTGAATGGATAAAAAATGAGTGAATGATATTGTTCTATGTACAAATAGCAGTCCCTATATGTATTATTAGCTTTGAGAAATTTTTGAATGCATCAAGAACAAGAAACTTTTTATTTTACATCTAATAATATTTGTCGTACGACGGAAATATGTTCATATTCAATGTGTGCTATTCATGATATGGAATGTGTGCTATACGTACATGTGATATACGTTTGTTATTATTATTAATTTTACAAACAAAATTAAAATAAATAATATTATTATTAATTTTTTACAAACAAATTAAAATAAATAATATTATTAACTATAATATTAATTAAAAAAATAAAAAATATGACTTGATATTCAAAGTCGCTACTAATTAATTATGCTGTTGTTGATGTAGCAAATACTTGTTTGAGTATGCAAAGATTGCTGAAGAATTGGATCAAATGGTGGGCAGAATGATATTTGAAAGTTATGGTCTGCAAGAGAACTATGAGTCACACAAAGGTTGTACAAGTTATCTCCTTCGGTTCTTGGCACATAAAGCCCCTAAAAATGCCGAGACTCAATTGGGTTTTGTGTCTCACACTGACAAGAGTTTCACAACAATTCTTCACCAGAATCATGTCAATGGACTCATGGTGGAGACAAAGGATGGGACTTGGATCGATGTTGATTTCTCTTCTCCTACTTCCTTTGTTGTCATGGCTGGGGATGGCCTCATGGTGATAATTATTTTTTTGGCATAAGTATTTGGTTTAATTTACTTATTATATACAGTTTGTTTCAGCATTTTTCAGACCAAAAAAATTAATATTTTTAATTAAAAGAAGTATTCATTATAAAAAGTTGCGTTATCCTTTTAAGTTTAATTACGATGCACATTGTCAGCCAATCACATCCATTGATTTGTGTGACTTTTTGATTAGTGAGTGGTTGAGTTAAAGACTTTTGCTGATGTGTCAATCCATGATTGGATGTATGTGTAAAATTTCTTTACACTATCAGTGGATCAAAATTAAACTTTTACTTTTACCAAAAAATTTAAAATAGATTATTTTTAATTAACTTTTGAATAAATTTTGAATTGTGATTTCTGTAATAAAATTAAAGGAGGGAAGAGGAGGACTTTGAGGAGATAATTTCGTTTTATTCCTGAATTTTAAAACTTTATGTTGGGGAATTTAAAAATTAAGGAATTTGAAGGTTTTTTTTGAGAATTTTAAAAAATATAATCAAATCCTTTAAAAAAATTTCCTTCCTTCCCCTCTCCTCCAAAATCCAAATCACAAATTGACTTTTAAGAAAATCACATTAAACTCGAGTTTAATTCGGACCACTCCTAAAATTTGACATCATATAATATGAGGGCTAGTTTATTTTGCAATATATGTATATAGTTATCACTTATATTTAATTTAACAAAAGTATTTATGTTTATACAGTTTTTAAATTCTTATACATTAAAATAGTGTAAAACAATTTTATACTGTTAATTAATAAAATTTTACTAAAATGATACATTATGATGAATGATTGAGTAATAACTTTTCATGATTTATTATTTTAATAAAATTATATATATATATATAGTTCACATTATAAAATTGTTTTTTTACTATCATGGAATTAAACAATAATTCTAGTCGTACAACAGAAATATGTTTAACTAGTATCTAACGTGTGCTATCCATGACATGAAATGTGTGCTATACGTACGTGTATTATAAATATAGCACACATTTCATGTTATGTCTAGCACACGTTGGATACTAATTAGACGTATTTCTTGTTGTATGACTAATATGATTGTGGAATTAAATCACTATGTTATCCAAATTTCATTTCCCACCAATGATAAGAAGATAAAAAGAAAGATCTAAATGTTAGTAGATAATAAAATGAGAATATATATAGAAGTTTATTCCTAATGAATTTTTGATTATTTGGTATAGGCTTGGAGCAACGACAGAATAAAGTCACCAAATCACAAAGTTGTGATGAATGGGAATGAAATGAGGTACTCGCTTGGCCTCTTTGCTTTCTATAGAGGGATTCTACAAGTACCTGAGAAGCTCATAGATGAGGATCACCCTTTGCACTATAAGCCATTTGATCATCTTGGATTGTTAAACTTCAGTTACAGTGCTAATATTAAAGACTATTGTGGCGTGCTAAAAGCTTAATTATATATCAATGTTCAAACAAATTGTGTGACAAAATATATATATTCCATACTATTTGGAAATACTAATGCTTGACGTACAACAAAAATACGTTCTTGTATCCAACATGTGCTATCCATGTTACACGATGTGTGCTATACGTATATGTGTACGTATAACACACATCCTGTAACATGGATAGCACACGTTAGATACAAGTTGGACGTATTTCTGTTGTATGTCAAACATTATTGATTTGGAAATAAAAAAAGTTACTCGTACAATGAGTATACTTTACAACGTATATCCAACCAAAGCAATTACACTCCCTTATTAATGTGTGCTAGTGAGGCCGACGAGCATATATTAGAGGTTGGATGCTAGTTGAATGGTACATTGGTTGTACATGTAGTAGTATTGATTGTTTCTAAGTTTGACTTGTACTGCAAGTGTGTTTTGTAAAATACAATAATGTCTGAAATTTAAAATGTTGTATGCTTCTTGCAATCTTGTCTACATCGAATTGCACCAAGTTGGTTTTAATGATACTCACCTTGAATTTGTATTTACCATGTGTATATGACTCCTAGCTAGTTTAGTACTTTTGTTGATCCGAATTCGTTGTGGAGTAGAACATTATTTTCTCTTCAATGTATATTTTGCATTGACCTATGCTATTTGTATGATTTTTTTTGGGTCTCGTGTTAATAAAAAAACAAACGCTTCGTATCTTTAGATATTATGTGGGTCTTACTTGAATGAAATCCATATCTCACCTTATTAATGATAGATAAAATATTTATCGGTATGAAGATATTGAAAAAAAATTATATAAATAATATAACTCATTTTGTAAAACCTAAAGTGCAGTTAGTAGGAGAATGAGGGATGGACAAAGGATTCTTAGCTCCATAACCATTCATGAACTTTCGTGCTCAAAATTTTGGTAGATAACAAAGTAAATTTTGGAAAATACTTTAAAAAATATAACCGATGATGTTGTAATTTTCTTAAGTAGTTATAGGAATTTTCTAAGCAAATAATATTACGTATATAATGTAAAACCGTGAACAAAATAGCATCTATCATATAATAAGAGAAATGGGTCAAAGCCCAATAAAAAGTGTAAAGTGTGTATTTTATAAACTTATTAGTCTTATACCCGTGCGATGCACGGGGATTATATCAAATTTTAAGTTTAAAATATTGAATAATTAATGAAAAAATATTTGTATAAAATGAAGTTAAATGAAAATATGTTATTTATAAATTTATTTTGTAAGTATAACAATAAAAATACATAATGAAATTATTATTATATTAGTGGATGCAAATAAAATTATTTAATCACATAATTAGTTTTCATCTTTTTCAATATCAAATTTGTATTCATAAAATATTTATAATTATTCTTTTTCAACAATCAACCAAAAATAATCATAATTTACAGATTATCAATCACTAAAAACTACCGAAATCATAGAAAATATTTCAAAACTAATAATTATCAATAATTAATAATTACTAATTATTCATATCTATTCTCGTCCAACAATCAATAAAAATATTAAAAATTACTAATTCATGTTCATAATCATTCCTAATTAACAAAAAATATTAAAAATATGTAATATCAATCACTAAAATTCTCTAAAATATTCACTAATTATCAATCACTAAAAATCATTAAATTACATGTAAAATATTCAAATATCACTAATTATCAAACATTAATAATTACTAATAATTCGTAATTATTCTCTTTTAAAAAAACATGTTCATTATTTATGTTTTACATTTCCCGTCAGACAATTAATCAATCATATCAAATATTAATTATGAAGAATAGAAAATGAGGAGAAGAATGAAACAATAAAAAGATATAGAAGAAAGATGAAGAATAGAAAATGAAATAGGAAGAATTAAAAATAAATTAAAAAATAGAAAAAAAATGAAGAATGACTAAGAAGGTAGATGAAAAAAATAAAATAAGAAAGACAAAAAAAGAGCAAGAAATAGAGATTGCAAAATAATAGAGGAAGAGAAAAAAAATGAAGTTGAAAGGGTTGAGAAGGTGTAAAAATATATAGATATATATAGATATAGATGATTTGACCATAATTTAACATCAAATGCTATAACAAAGAAAAGATTCCGAAAGAAGATTTTTTATAATGTGAATGTAAATAGAAAATTTATATAAAGAAGATTTTATCATATATATTTCGAAATAAGATTTTCCAAATTTATATTATGAAATATGAATAGACATTTCCAAATCAAATATTATCATTTACAAATATTTTATGCATAAAACTAATTATTCTAAATAAAATAAAAGATACATATTGGATATTAATATTTAAAAGATACATTAAAGATTTGTAAATATCTTGAAAGAATAAAACTAAAGGATACCTAAAATTGCATACGTGTCACATTTATAGAGACTCAATTAATGGACAAATTGGTAATCAACCATAACTTGTCTTTTACAATATTATATTGATTGATTGATTGATTCTCACATATGCACATGTGAATAGTACATGTGTAACATGAACACATTTCAACTTATGAAAGAAACACATATTTTAATGTTAAATGAATACATTTGGTTATTGAAAATGAACACATTTATTTGTTATAACAAACACATTTAAGTATGAAAATGAACATATTTATTTAAAAAACCAATAATGGTTGACGTACAACAGAAATACGTCCAACTTGTATCCAACGTGTGCTATCCATGTTACAGGATGTGTGCTATACGTATAACAACTATACGTATAGCACATATCCTGTAACATGGATAGCACACGTTGGATACAAGTTGGACGTATTTTTGTTGTACGTCAAACATTATTGTTTATAAAAAGGTGTTTGCTTGGACACTTCCAATAATTAGATAGTACTCATACATACCATTATGTGGTACCTTCTGATTGGTTGTATCATCTATGTCAGCACCTAGTCATCATTTATAAAATTTAGTACCCTATATTTTCTAAAATTTATATTTTAAATCCATGGGTCATTTAATAAATAGATTAAAATTGTAAAATTTCAAAAATATCTTTGATACTATTTTATCCCACATCATCCAAATCCATCCAAATTCCTAACTCCATCATATTCCCAAATCTCTTTCACCAGCCTCAATCCCTTGTCACCACCCACCACCATCCATCTGCGAATTAATTCGGGTTTCAGGGACAGGTGAAGTGGCAGATCCAAAGAAACTCGAAGTGATGACAAATTGCCTAGCACCTACTGATGTGAGGAGCTTACAAGGATTCCTGGAACTAACAGGGTGCTACCGTAGGTTTGTAAAGAATTATGGGAAGATTGCATGGTCGTTGACACAAATTCTTAGAAAGAATAGCTTCCATTGGGGTACTCAGCAGCAACTCACATTTGAAAAAATAAAGGAGACCATGGCAACATTACCTGTACTCAGAGCTCCTGACTTCAGAAAACCTTTCGTCATCGAGACGAAGAGACTAATGCGTCAGGAAGGGGATGTACCCGCATCTTACCCTCACAGTACAACCCGAATGAATCACATATGGATGGTGGTGGATGGTGGCAGTGGATTGAGGCTGGTGAAAGAGATTTGGAAATTTGATGGAGTTAGGGATTTGGATGATTTGGGATAAAATAATATCAAGGATATTTTTGAAATTTTACAATTTTAACCTTTTTATTAAATGACCCCTGGGTTTAAAATATAAATTTTAGAAAATATAGGGTATTAAATTTTATAAGTGATGGCTAGACACTGACATAGATGATACAACCAATCGGGTACTATCTAATTATTGGAAGTGCTCAAGCAAACACCTTATAAAAATGTCATCCTTTTATTGTTGTATAAGCCATCATTAGCGTGAAAATAACCGTCTCGGCTATGACTGAGTTTATGCAGCCGGGATATAAACTAACACAATGATCACTTGAATCAAACGATTAACACCAAAGAAGGGACTCTACTCTTCAGTTATTAATTCTCCACTCGCTTCAAGAAAAAAGAAACTATGGGTGTAGAAGAAAAGAAATGCGAAAATGGTAAACTAAGAGATTTTAGGATTTTATTCAACAAACAGCTGAAGTACAATTTGAAGTTTAAATAGTGATTAAAACTAACTAAAACTACTCCTAAAGGCATGAGAATCAAGATAAAATAAAGATAATAAATGACTTCAAATATTGTTCGTGATGTCTTCTCCTCATCAAAGTGTTGGTATATCATATATGTAGCCTTCTTGAATTACCTTGATCCTTCAGAAATCACCCCACGATCTCTTCTCCATTAAACTCAACCAACTCGGTATTAACTCCACCACTATTAACCTCCACGATTGTCAAATTCACGTTCTGCATTTCCTTTCCATGCGAAACTGCTTCAGCCGAATATCTTGGGCTCAACCTGTATTTTTCACAACTACCGAGTTAATTATGTTCCTGCACGACACAAACTCGGCAACGACTAGCACAAATTTCGGCTAAGAATATTCGGGCTGCTCACGCAATCTCGGGTAATCCTTAAATTATTTTTTCTCAACTAATTCTTCCTCGACTTTGATAAATTCAGGTTCTAACGACCACCATTAATTTTAATATAGACTACTGTGAAGATTTGTACATATACCCTCAATAAAATACAATATGTTTGATTACGAGCATGATTTCAATAATGTACGATTGTGGTATAATTTAAGAGAATAAGATAATTATTTTGGTACTTTCTTTTATTTATTTTTTGACACTGAATATTTGGATCATTCGGTGTCTTAATTGATTACGTAGCAAACTATTTTTTTAATCAGTAATTATATTTGATGGATATATATAATTTTTTTGATAAATATATACTATGAAGTATATGCCATTCTATCACCATCAAATTAAAAAATTATAAATTATTAAAAGAAATTAGGGATCATAATTAATCCAACAATTAAAAAAAGATTGGATGTTCAAATAAGACATCAACATTAAAATATCATTATTTTTTATTCATAATTGCATTAAGCGCTTGAATGTTTGAAGGATATTGATTTCATATCAATTTTATTCTATTTTGTAAAAATAATCATCTATAAACTAATATTATAATTCAGTACGTTAACAAAACAAAAAAATACTATAAATCAATGTTTGATGATGCATTGTTTTTTTTGGTAAGGGTTTGATGATGCATTGTAATAAAACCACATTATTATTATTTTTTATTCTTTTTTAACGTATACACTTATTAAAGAGTGCTTGATAGCAAGTTGGTGAAATTATGAGACCCGGGGACCAGTAATCAAAAGGATAGACCGATTGAGATATGTAGTACATTGATAAATTCACTACTATAATTAAAGGCTAGTTAATATGTATCCTGTGATACTTTAGGTGTGTTTGTTTATATTTTAGGTGTGTTTGTTTATAGAGACGTCAAACACAAAAACATTAAGGGGTGTTTATTATTATAGGAAATGTGAATAGATTATCGGTAATCTTGCAATTAAATTACCTGATAATTCAGATTAATTCGTTTGTTTTGACAAAGATATTGGTAATTTGGATTACCACATTACCTCCAAAGTGGTAATGTGGATTACCCCATATCATATGGCAATCTGGATTACCACCCCTAGATAATCTTCTAATTTATTTTATTACACGAATATATACCCCTCTAGCAAATTAGATTACTATTCCTAATTTTATAATTTTCTAACACATAACACTCACTGCGCTGCTGCTATTCCTACTGCTTGGTCGTTGCGCCTTCTCCTTGACCACCCACAGCGCCTTCCCTTTGACCACCACGCCTTCCCCGCCTTGACCACTAGCCTTCTCTTCGGTCGCTGCGCGCCGCCGCGCCCTGTTGCTGCTGCTCGCCGCCACCATGCTGCTGCTGTATTTTAATGGATTTTTATTTTTAGTAAATAATTATAATTATTTTAATGGATTCTTATTTTTAGTAAATAATTATATTACTGTCAAACTGAAAAATATTGCTATTAAATTCAAAATATAATTATATTTGATTAATTCATTTTATGTGTATTTTAGAAGGTATTTTAATAATATATGTAATATAATTATATTTGATTAATTCATTTTATAATTATTTATAGGGTATTATAGTAAGTAATCTTTTTCATATATCAAACAAGGTAATATGGATTACCGGTAATCTTATTTGTGTATACCAAACAAGGTAATGTGGATTACCGATAATTTAATTAGAGGTAATCTATCTATAAGATAATCTAGATTACCGATAATCTTGCACGGTAACGTGCCAAACGCGCCAAACGCGCCCCCTAAAGATACTAAGATAATGACACCAGAGACTAGTATAATCTATCTAGTATCTCTGTAATGTGTTTGATAATATATAGGAAAAGTCTAGAAGCACAACTAAACTTAGTGTCAACTAATTAATACTAGAAAAAAAAATAATCTAAACTTTTGAAAATATATAAATGCATATCATCATAACTGATATTTTTTGTATTAATGTTATGAACAAATCAAATCAATTACAATTATATTTTTTTTATTTTGTTCAACCTTGTAGGCTCACATAGTGGCAACATGTTTTCTTTCACAGCAGCACTCAGTCGTAGGCTCACATTTTCACATAGTTCTTTTTGTCCAAAATTTAATTTTATTCCTCTCATCTTACAATGAATCCGAAGGTTCGTCGGTTCTAATAGAAATTTATTTTTATAAAAGTATGTGTAATGCATTTTAATAGGTATGTTAAACATAATTAAAATGTATAAAATTTTAATTATATTTGTAATTATTCTTTATCATGTGTTTTTTGTATTTTTATTTTGTTGTATACCATTTTTTTAATTTATTATATTTTTCATAATTAACTCTTTGTTATTTTTATTTTTGTTTTGATTGAATTTTTTAATTTTTTTAAAAGTACAATAAAATAAATAAAAAATAACATAAAAATAATAAAAAATATATTTAAAATGAAGTTAAATATAATATAAAATATTTTAAATTATAAACTTTTAAAGTGGTATGTGCAACGTGTTTAAATGATATGTGTAACACTCTTTATTTGGATATGTGTAATACTATTTATTTGATATGTGTGATACTTTTTATTAGGTATGTGTAATACTCTTTATTTGTCAGGTGTAATATTTTTTATTTGGTATGTGTAATACATTTTATTTAGTATGTGTAATATACTTCGTTATATTTGATATGTGTAATATATGTTTTATTTGGTATGTTTAATACTCTTATTTAATTTGGTATAGGTAATATTATTTATTTGATATGTGTAATACCTTTTATTTGGTATGTGTAACACCTTATATTTGATATGTGTAAATATAATATCTTTCTGTCTAATCTGCTATTTGTCTTATTCTTTGTAATATTTTGTGTATTTAACATGAAATATTTTGCGTAATATAATAAATACACTTATATAATTTAATTATTACATTTCATGTAATATAGTACACATCTTCAACACATTAAAACAGATTAAAGATTTAATTTCATGTACCATTATACATACATTTAGAAGATATGGTTTATTTTTTGAAAGATAATGATTTATATTATGTGTAATTTAAATATGTGTAATATGTATAGTATGAATTAAAGATGTTGAATTTCCTTAGCCGAGGAATAAAGATGATGAATTTCCATGTAATAATATAATATGTGTAATATGGATTAAATATGATGAATTTTCTTACGCGATGATTTGTATTTCAAATTTAAATAGAGTATATGATTAAATATTTAAGAATGATTTTGATTTTTTAGATAATTTTGAAAGAATAACTTTTGTTGAATTGATTTGAATTTTGATTGATAATATTTTGGAAAGATTTGAGACTTAAATTGCATTATTAATGGTTGGCTCCCTTGTTGCCTACCATTAGTTGCACATGTAGTATTACTGATGATGGAATGATAATAATACACATGATATTAATATAATTTTTGAATCATGTTTGCATTAACTAGCACAAGACACCATGTCTAGTGTAAAATTACTGGTTTTACCCGTCCTCTACTCCTCCTCCTTCGACACAGTGAACAAAAAGGAAAAAAATTCTGCATTTACCTTTCTTAAACATTCTTCTAATGTCTTTGATTAGTAAAGCCATATCCTCTTCACATAAGGATTGAGTTTCATCTTCTGGTGAATTAGAATCTTCAGAAACTTCATCTTCTTTAGAGACAAGAGCTTTTTGCTTTCTCCTTTTCTTGGTAGCCTTCAGAGCCATTGTATCATTTCTGGTGGAGTGGGTTAAAGATAGATTTTGCAATTCGATCGCATGTACTTGTGTAGTGAGCCAATTAAAGCATCTAATCCAAGAATCTTTAGATCTTTTACTTCTGTAATTGCTGTCACTTTAGGTAACCATTTGGAGGGTAAACTTTTGAGCACTTTTCTAATAAGATCCACATTTGGCATAATGCATCCAAGATCTTTTAATTGATTTTTGATTGCCAAGAACCTTGTGATCATACTATCAATGCTTTCATCTTCATCCATCTTGAATTATTCATATTTTGACTTTAGCATATCAATCTTGGTTTCTTTAACTTCATCAGTTCCATCATGCAACAAAGATAATTTATCCCAAATTTCTTTTTCGGTTAAATAACTAATTATCTTATCATATTAAGATTTTGTCAATGCACAAATCAACAAATATTTGGCTTTTGAATTCAATTGAACATGTTCCTTGTGTTCTTTAGTCCAATCCTTTCTTGGAATGTTCTTGACTTCTATTTGCCCATCTTCTCGAATCTTCTTTGATTGAGGAATTTGATCTCCATTGAGAATTTTGTCTCATAAGTCTAGATTGTTGTATTCAATGAAGAGTTGCATTGTGTCTCTCCAATATAAATAAGCCTTGCCATTGAATAGAGGATGTTTGTTGATTGATTGTCCTTCAGGAATATGGAAATTTGCTTGATCCGCCATAGCTTCTTGAATGAGTCTTGAATCTTTCTTTCAGAAATCTTTTTGAAAACCTCAGCTTCGAATACCAATTCAGAATTCTTTCAGAGAAACTGGAGCTATTGATACCAATTGTTATTGGGTGAAAGTGAATTTCTTCTACTCCCCAAGACTCCGCCTGTTGTGATCTTTCTCTTTCTTATAATGAAAACAACTCAAATCTTATCAAGTCTTTCAAACTTGAAAGGTAGAATTAGTAAGCACAATGCATAAGCATGCAAACTAAACTTTGAGCAATGTATGTTGTGTGTGAATACATGTAACATCATGTAGATATATCTAGAATTTTTAAGTATATGAGAATGTATGTCAATGTGAAGCGGAATATATGTATATATATCAAAACATAATCACAACAACAAATAGCTTCAAGAACAAGAAAACTCAAGGACAATAGATATTCAATACAATCATACAAATAAAATTTATAACCAAGTTTCTGAAACTATCAGAATCTATCACAGAACTTTTATGAACTATTCTGGTTCACTTTCTGTAACTGCCTTTCTGATGTAGTTTCTCAATAACTTTCTGAACCAGCTTCTTAAGAACTTTCTGAACAGACTTCCTCAAGAACTTTCTAAACAAACAAACACGATTCAGAATTCAATTACTCTTTCTGTATTTATAATGATAAGATAATGAAACTTATATTTTCTAGATTATTCTTATATAAGAATTAACCTATGATTCATATGTTTATTTTCTCAAAACAATTAAACACATAATTACACAAACAATTATGCAGATATGAGAGTTTAAGAGTTCAGAAAATCAAACGCATTTTATACTGGTTCGACTTTGATGTGCCTACATCAAGTTCTTCAATCTTTTGATTGAGTTCCACTATGCAACACCTTTGAAATATTTACAAGCTAGATATCTCTTCAACCTTCTCAAGTTCTCATTTACAATGAACGCTATCACTGACTATGAATCACAATCCATAGATTTCTGCTCCAAAAAGCTCTCTTTCCCGAGATTTTTGCTCCAAGAAATCCTTCTGAAGATGTCCCCCCTTCCGTAACCTTTTCTGAAGACTTTTCCTTGCTTCAAGAAATTCCCTTTCTAAAGACTTTTGCTC
The DNA here is from genome assembly GCA_013621005.1 of Aeschynomene evenia. Taxonomy (NCBI): domain Eukaryota; kingdom Viridiplantae; phylum Streptophyta; class Magnoliopsida; order Fabales; family Fabaceae; genus Aeschynomene; species Aeschynomene evenia. Next base: position 17,158,444 of record CM024267.1, on the reverse strand, counting down.
TAAGAAACTACCTTTCTCGAGACTTTTGCTGTGATCACCCACACAGACTTTTCACTTGTAATCTTTTCACAGGAATTACAAAAGGATAAGAAACAGAATCTTAATTCTTTTCAGAATTATCTCTCAGCACTTTTTCTTTTCAGAACATAACTTTTGATGTAGTGCCTTTCTTTTCTTTTCCTCTAAGAGTTTTTCTTTTTCTTTTCTATCTCATCTTTTCTTTTTGTTCACTATGATTTTCACTTTTATTGATTCTTTCATCTTTTTTAGTTCTGTTCCATTCTGTGTTTACACAATGAGAGCTCATCCCTTTATATAGAGATAATTTTACAAAGCATTACAAATGCCAGTTGTACCAACTAACAACAACAACTGTAAATAATTCAAAATTCAGTTAAGAGCCGCTTGAGAAAATATAAATCTCATAACACAACACGAGCTCTAATAAACTTAACTACAACCTCAATAAATCTTCACTTTTAAACATCTAAAGTTGCATAAGCTTCTAATAAATTCTTCACATTTCCGAAGAATTAAATTCAAGTTTCTGAACTTTTTAACCATGCTTCTGAAAATGCTTATGAAGAACCATTCTCCTTTCTTAAGCATATAAACTGATTTCTAAAGTGTATCGAAGCTTCCCGAAATAAAAGACTTCAACCTTTGTGAAGAATCTTCAACCTTTCTGAAGAATCGATCCACTTCCAGAAATACATATTTATATAGATCTATACTATTACATCACTAATCTATACTAGATTGCACAAACCTAATAAGATTACATGATTTTTAATACAAACAAAGACCTATACAAATTTTAGAGATTGAAAAATAAAATCATTATAGCATGTATCTAGAAATATTGAAACATTAGTTTTGTTATCTTCAAAATCAAAATGAAGGTTGTTACACTAACATAGTACACTACACAGAGATATTTATTTTTATTATGTATTGATGTATGTATTTATAAAATGAGCAAAACACACTTAGGTAAGACGTTCCAGAGAATGATTGTTTTCAAACTTATATTTGAATTGAACTCATACATGCTTCACCTCTTTTATAATTAAACATGGGGCAGCTTCCTCTGCTATTGAGTTACTTCCCAGTACTCACCCTATGTTTTTCGCACCTTTTAGAGGATCAGACCGAGCAGGATGCTGGAGCGAGCGAGGAGCCCGCACAGATTTAGTTTTACGATATAGTTCCTTCATGCTAGAGGCATGTCTTATTTCTTTATTCAGATGTTATGGATTTTATGCTTCCACTTTATTTATTTAGTTATTTATTTATGTCTTTTGAGTCTGGACCATTGTTAGCTGGCAACTATTTATTTTGTTTAGATTTATGGTGGAGTCTCATGAGTCATAGTTTTTGGCTTATGGGATAAAACCTAATATTTATTTATGTTTTGGTACATGATGGGAGTTTATTGATATGAATGATGCTTATTCAGTATATGTTTATGTTGCTTATATTATCGATTATTGTATGCGCAAAGCCCTTATTTTTGTATCGTAACGAATTGCGAAAAATTTTACTCCCGCTTATTTTCTACGTATTTTATTTTAAAAGAAAACAAGCTATGAAATCAAGACGTGACTCTTAATAATTGGCCTAAGATGACTAAAACATTAAGGGCTAATTACTAGGGGGTAACATTTTTGGTATTAGAATAGGTCTATCCTACATAGCTTGGGGCAATGGACCTTCTATGCTTTTGTTGAATGTACGGTAGTTATGTCATGCCTCTCATGTTCCTTAGTTAATATAGAGGTGTATGACCATTTTTCTTGACTGTCAGAGTAACTGTGCATACTTAACAATGATATGGAGCCTGATCAACTCGATGTTTAATGTTTGGTTTGCAGAAGGACATGGCACCTAGCAGACGTAATAGGGACGACCCTGATTATCATGGGGATGCAGGATACGACACTAGTGTTTCTTCTGAGGATTTTATGGAGATGGCCAGAGCCATGCACCGTATGGTAGATCACATGACGCAGCAGCACACATAGCCGACAGTGGATTCTGCGGGTTTATTGGATGCTAACAATGCCCGTTTCTTTGAGTTCAAGAAGGCTAATCCCTCCCATTTTCTCGGTACCACAAACCCTTCTGAGGAGGAGGATTGGTTGAGGGGCATGGACGATATCTTTTCTGTGGTGCGGTGTTCTAAGGAGCAGAAGACCCGAGTTGCAGCCTTCATGCTTCAAGTGGAGGCTCGTACATGGTAGACGGATGTTCGTCGTGCTCATGATTCGGCGGGTATTCTCATCTCGTGGGACATGTTCAAAGGCATGTTCTACAAGAATTACTTCCCTGAGTCTGTACGTCAGGAGAAGGAGCTGGAGTTCCTCAACCTTCATCAGGGGAACATGACCATATCGGAGAACCCTAAGGAGTCATGGAAATGCATGAAGTACTGCGTCGGGATGAGACAGGACATCATGAATATGGTGAAGCACATGAAGATCAAGGAGTATGTTGAGATGGTAGGAGTCTGTAGGATCGTCGAGAAGACTAGTTGCATGGATGCTTCCCCGACGACTGGGGCCTCGAGGAAGGGCGGCCTGGCACCCCAAAGTTCGCAGATCAGACGCCAGGCTCCTACTCGCTATAACCCATACGCTCAGACACCTAGGACCCAGCCTCAACCTCGACCACAGCAGCAACAACAACAACGCCCAGTAGCGGCAGCACCTCAGGCATTACCCGCCACACCGCCATGTGCCACGTGTAGCAAGCTTCAAACCGGAGCTTGTCGTTTCGGTCATAATGTCTGCTTTCGATGCGGCCAGTCGGGTCATTACGTCAAGGATTGCACGGGGACATGTCTACAACCTTCTTCCTCCTCTAGGCCACAACATTAGTGGGCGCGTGTTCATAGTCTATGCAGAGGACGTGGAGCGGTCTGACGATCTCATCACAGGTAAGTGCTTTATTTTGGGAAAATTCTTAGTTGTACTCTACCGGTCCGGTGCCACGCATTCATTCATTTCACATTATCATGCTAGGAGCCTAGGATTTCATATGTTAGAACTACCTTATGATTTATTAGTGTTTACCCCTACTGCTGCACCTATTAGGACATGTTTAGTTTGCATGAGGTGTTAGTTCCATATAAATAATAGGAAATTCATCTTTGATCTCATTTGCTTGCCCATGTCAAGTCTAGGCATTATCTTAGGCATCGATTGGTTGTCCGCCAATCAAGCCTTGCTTGATTGTGATGCTAAATCCGTTATCTTCCATTTTGTTCCTTCTGCATGTGTCACCCCCATAGATTTATATGTTAGTGCTGTTAGGTTAAACTGTTGTGGGGTTATGAGCAATGCCTATGTGTTTCTCGCCGCTAGTGAGATCGAAAAGGGTCAGCTGCTGAGTGAGTTTCCATAGTGAGAGACTACCCAAAGGTTTTCCCTGAGAATATACCCGAGTTTCCTCCAGCTAGAGAGTTGAGTTCACCATAGATCTGATGCCCAGGACGGGACCCATATCCATATATAGCACCTTATAGGATGTCACTCGGAGAGTTAGCTGAGCTAAAGCCTCAGTTGGAGGAGCTCTTGGAGAAGAAGTTCGTGAGACCTGTAACACCCTACTAGATAGCCCTTAATGCTTAAGACATTTTAGGCCATTTCATAAGGGTTACTTCTGTTATCATAATTGTTTTTATATTCAAAATACATATACGCGGAAAATACGTGGGAGAAATTTTCGTAAATCATTTGCGGAATATAAAATAAGGGCCTTGCGAAATAATACAACGTATATATATAGACGTGGGAACAATTAATCCTGAATAATACTTCAATATAATTAAACAAACCATGTAATCTCCCAAGACATACATCAAATACATTGATAATAATAGTGTTATCTCATGAGCCTAAAACGGTGACTCACAAGACTCCACAAATACAATCCATAAATAAATAATACTTGCCGGCTAGCAAAGGTCCGGACTTAGGAATATAAACGGAACGAAACATAATTCAAGACATATAATCCATAAGAAAAGACATAGTCTAAAAGATAACTCTGATAAATTAGTAATGAATTCTAGTCTACGACTGTCCAGGCTCCAAACCCGCGCCGTCATCCTGCCGATACTCATCATCTAAAAGGGGTGAAATAACATGGGGTGAGTACTTTAAAGTAACTCAGTAGGGGAGCCGTCCCGGGTTTAATTAATAAATAAGTGAGCATGAATGAATTCAATTCAGTTATAAGTTCCAAAATGATCTTTTCCCGGTACGACTACCTATGTGCGTCTTGTTCCTTTTTAATTAACAGTTATATATAGCATAAATGTTCATCAATGTGTGGTGTAATAAGTGCTTGACCATCATATAATTACATAAGGTAATATAACATTCTTTACTTAAATTATCTTGAGTCTTTTAAGCATACTTAGTATGTCTGTGGATCCGTTTCATTAAAGCACGCCCTTTTGGTGCCTGTGGATCATTTACATTGTTTTGGCCTGACCACCCTCCTGTAACCTCCGCATCACCGACCCTAGGTATGAGCTCATCCTATACTATTGGGTAGAGGGGGCAATTCACCTTCCGCTAATGAGTCGTTACAACCAAGATTGCCAGCCCCCTGTAACGTTCATCACGAACGGAAAGACTACTCTGTGTGTTTTTAACTTTCTTTTCACTTTGCACATTAATCTCTTCGTATAACATGTACTCATTCATCATGTACATCATATAATTCATTCAAACAGTATATATAATCACATATATTCCATAGGACATTCATACATATCATTCATACAAGTCGAAGAACACATTAGGGTGCATAAAGGGTCAAAACAGTTCATTTTCGCACAAACAGCAGTGCTGTAATCGATTACCACCCCGATTACCACGGGGTGGTAATCAATTACTGTAATCGATTACAAGACCCCTGTAATCGATTAACAGGGAGCACGCGTTTCTGACGATTGAAAATCCACTTGCTGTAATCGATTACGAACTCGTGGTAATCGATTACAGCGTCGTAAAACACGATTCTAGAGTTCTAAAACACGATTTTCCATAGCCAATGGCCAAAATAATAACCTAAAATCGTTCCAATCATTAGAAAACAAAGTCATACGAAAATCAACCATAAAAATACAATTTAATCACTTTTTAATCGGTAAAAACACTTTTAATTTCAAAACCAATCAGTACAATATACCCCTTTCATGAACCCTAATGGGAAAAACAACAAGAATATCAATTTCATCAAAAATCGTTATCATCAAGCATGAAATTCAACATTTAGAATGTCTAAACCCCTACCTCTTAGAAAACAACGCAAAACTTGATGACAACACTCTAGCCCGACGTTTCCTGTGAATCCTCTTCTTCTCCCTAAACCCACGAACGGTTCGGTGACAACGGTGACACTTGATGGAGAAAAGGAACCGGTGGTTTTGTGTATTTCGGTGTGAGGATCAATAATATGTGGTCGGTTTCTTGATCGGGTGAGGATTGGTGGGTGTTTCTTGGTGTGGAAGGGTTATGGCTTTGTGTATTCTTGAGAGAGAAACCTATGGAGGCTCAAAGATGGAGAGAGAGAGAGTTTCCTGATGGAATGATAGTGGTATTAGGGTTTACACACGTGGTGGCTAGGTTAAACGTGCTGTGGAGTCACCGTGGGGCCCGAACGTCACTTAAACGCGCTAAAAAATGCATTCTGCGCACATGGTAATCGATTTTGTAATCGATTACACATGGCGAAAACAGCTGTAATCGATTACCACGGGATGGTAATCAATTACTGGGCTGTGAAAAAGCTTCAAAACACTTCTAAACGTCCCGACTCGTACCTTAACATCCGTATATCCTTTTTAACTTTTAAACATCATAAAATCACATACTTGGGCACATAAAACACATAGCATACAATACTTTAAGCTAGGAGAAACTTATCCACTCAAATCCAATTAAGTCTCAACTAAGGTCCTTTACCCCTAATTTCTCTTAATTAGGACTTAATTAAAGATCGGGGTGTTACATTTCTCCCCTCCTAAAAAGAATTTCGTCCTTGAAATTCATACATGTAAACATAAGCGGAAACTGACGACGCATCTCGTCCTCCAGCTCCCAAGTGAAGTCGCCCAGCCGACCTCCGCCCCAGGCCACCTTGACCAAAGGCACATCCTTCCGTCTTAACCTTTTTACGCTGCGGTCAATGATGCTCATAGGGGGTAACTCAAAACTCAAATCATCCCTTAGTTGTACACTTTCCGGCTCAAGAACATGACTAGGATCAGACACATACTTTCTCAACTGAGAGACATGAAAGACGTTATGCAAGTTTGAGAGGGTGGGAGGCAAGGCCACTCGGTAAGCGACTAGCCCGACACGACTCAGGATCTCAAAGGGACCAAGGTACCTAGGGCTAAGCTTTCTAACCTTCAGGGCTCGTCCTATACCTGTCGTGGGGGTAACCCGCAAAAAGACGTGCTCACCTACTGAGAACTCTAAGGGTCGTCTCCTCTGGTCAGCATAGCTCTTCTGGCGGCTTGGGGCCGCGAGCATTCTCTCCCTAATCATCCTCACTTGCTCCGAGGTCTCTCTCACCAGCTCAGGTCCTAATACACTCGCCTCTCCCGGGTCATGCCAACACAAGGGTGATCTACACTTCCGTCCATACAAAGCCTCGAAAGGCGCCATCCCTATGCTTGCCTGGTACCTTTTGTTATAGGAGAACTCTATTAAGGGCAACAACTTGTCCCAACTCCCCTGTCCGTCCAGTATGCACGCCCTCAACATGTCCTCCAGGGTCTGGATAGTCCTCTCCAACTGACCATCCGTCTGCGGATGATATGTCGTACTCATGCTCAACTCCGAGCCGAGCGCCTTCTGGAAAGCTCTCCAGAAGCGAGACGCGAACCTCGGATCACGATCCGAAACTATCGTCTTCGGCACACCATGCAACTTCACAACTTCCCGGATATAGATCTCAGCTAGCTCCTCCAAGGGGTAGGTCATCCTGATCGCCTGAAAGTGAACTGACTTGGTCAGTCGATCAACGATAACCCACACAGCGTCGTGTCCCACCTGAGTCCTCGGCAACCCGGACACGAAGTCCATAGATATGCTCTCCCACTTCCACTCAGGTACACTCAGTGGCTGTAGAAGTCCCGACATCCTCCTGTGCTCCGCCTTCACCTTTTGGCAGACTAGACATCTACTGACCCACTCCACTACATCCCTCTTAAGTCCCTGCCACCAGAACATCTTCCTCAGGTCCTGGTACATCTTGTCTATCCCCGGATGAATGGTGAAATGACTCTTATGAGCCTCCTCCAGAATCGCTCTCCGAAGGTCACCACTCGCAGGAACGCAGACACGCCCCTCAAACCTCCACAGACCATCTCCGTCCAACCGAAAACCCTGCATTCTACCTTTGCTAACAGCCTTCAGCACCTTCCCGAACTCCTCATCCTCCCGCTGCGCTTTGGCTATGTCCCTCAGAAAAACACTCGACACCTGAAGCTGACTCACTCTCACACTGGTGGGGGTAAGGGTAACTCCTAGGTCAAGGTCTCTAAACTACTCTATCAGCTGCGCCTCCCTAACCATCATGTGGGCCACGCTCACTGTCTTGCGACTCAACGCGTCTGCTACCACATTCGCCTTCCCTGGATGGTAGTTCAACTCAAAGTCATAGTCCTTCAAGAACTCCACCCAACGTCTCTGCCTCATGTTCAGCTCCTTTTGATCAAACAGATACCTAAGACTCTTATGATCAGAAAACACCTCAAACCTGACTCCATAAAGATAGTGCCTCCACATCTTTAAGGCAAACACTACCGCCGCAAGCTCCAGGTCTTGGGTCGGGTAATTAAGCTCGTGTGGCTTCAACTGCCGTGAAGCATATGCCACGACGTTGCGATGCTGCATTAGCACGCAACCCAGCCCTTTTCCTGAAGCATCACAGTAAACCTCGAAAGGTTCACCGGGATCCGGTAACGTAAGCACTGGAGTCGAGGTCAACCTCCTCTTCAACTCCGTGAAGCTACTCTCGCACTCATCCGACCATACGAAAGTAGCGTTCTTCCTAGTAAGCTTCGTCAAGGGTAATGCTATCTGGGAGAAGTTCGAAATGAACCTACGGTAATATCCGGCTAGCCCGAGAAAACTCCGAATCTCCGTCACCGTATTGGGTCGCTTCCAGCTCATCACAGCCTCTATCTTACTAGGGTCCACGGAGATACCTCCTTTCGACACCACGTGCCCTAGAAACTTCACTTCCTCCATCCAAAACTCACACTTAGACAGCTTGGCGAACAACTTCTTCTCCTTCAGCACCTCCAACACTACCTTCAAGTGACTCTCATGCTCCTCATGCGTCTTTGAATAGATAAGAATGTCGTCGATGAAGACAACAACGAATCTATCAAAATAGGGTCTAAAGATCCTGTTCATGTAATCCATGAACATCGCTAGAGCATTGGTCAGTCCAAAGGACATGACCGTGAACTCGTAGTGACCATAACGAGTCCTGAAAGCCATCTTCGGGATATCCTCATCTCTTACCCAAATCTGATGGTACCCTGACCTCAAGTCGATCTTTGAAAACACCTGGGCACCTCTCAGCTGGTCCATCAAATCATCGATCCTCGGTAGTGGGTACTTGTTCTTGATGGTCACTTTGTTCAGCTGCCTGTAATCGATACATAGCCTCATGCTCTCATCCTTCTTCTTCACAAACAGAACCGGCGCCCCCCATGGTGATACACTAGGTCTAAAGAACCGTTTCTCCAACAGCTCTTCCAAATGCGTCTTAAGCTCCGCCAACTCTCCGGGTGCCATCCTGTAAGGTGCTATAGATATGGGTCCGGTCCCGGGCATCAGGTCTATGGAAAACTCTACCTCTTTGGTTGGGGGAAACTCAGGTATATCCTCAGGGAAAACCTCCGGGTAGTCTCTCACTATGTGTAGCTCACTCAACACCTGACCCTTCTCTATCTCACTAGCGGCGAGGAAAACGTAAGCATTGCTCATAACCCCACAACAGTTCAGCCTAATAGCACTAACATATAGGTCTACAGGGGTGACACATGCAGAAGGAATAGAAGGAAAGATCACGGACTTTGCATGGCAATCAAGCAGGACTCGATTGGCGGACAACCAATCCATGCCTAAGATAATGCCTAGACCTGTCATGGGCAAGCAGATGAGATCAAATGTAAATGCCCTATCATCTATATGGAACTTACACTTTATGCAAACTAAACATGTCCTAATGGGTGCAGCAGTAGGGGTGGATACTAACAAATCAAAAGGTAGCTCTGACATGTGCAAACCTAGGCTCCTAGCATGATCATGTGAAATGAATGAATGCGTAGCACCGGAATCATACAGTACAACTAAGGATTTGCCATAAATCATACACGTACCCCTAATGAGATCGTCAGACCGCTCTGCGCCCTCCGCTGTAACCGTGAATACCCTGCCTTGGTGTTGTGGCCTAAGAGAGGAAGAAGGCTGTGAACCTGTAACTCTGCAGTCTCTGGAGATGTGACCCGGCTGGCCACAACGATAACAGACACCCTGCCCGACACGACAAACCCCAGGGTGAAGCTTGCCGCATGTGGCACATGGAGGTCGCGGTGCTGCTATCGCCGGACGCGGCTGCTGCTGCTGCTGCTGTGGGCGTGGCTGAGTCTGTGGCCTGCGAGGTTGGCCATACGGCTGAAAGCGTGCAGGGGCGGGGCGGTTAGTCTGCTGAGGTGCCGCACCCCTTCTCTGAGCATCGACCCTCTACGGAGCCACTAGCGGCTCGTCTCCTCCACAATCCTGTAGGTGTCTACCATCTCCCGGTAGTCTCTGATCTTCATATACTTAACCATCCTCTTGATGTCTTGGTTAAGCCCAGCACAGAATTTCATACACTTCCAGCTCTCCTTTGGGTTCTCCTGGTAGATCTCAGAAAACCGGATAAGCTCCTCAAACTTAGCAATGTATTCTGGAATGGTCATAGAGCCCTGGGGAGATCAAGGAACTCCATCTCCTTGTCTTGGCGAACTGTCTCTGGGAAGTACTTCTCATAGAACATGTCCTTGAACATGTCCCATGTGATAGCTACACTCGCCGCATCAGAAGCGCGACGAGCGTCGTTCCACCAAGAACGCACCTCCATCTGTAGCATGAAAGTAGCCAGCTGCGTTTTCTGGACCTCTGTGCACTAAACCACCGTAAAGATATCTTCTATACCTCTCAGCCAATCCTCGGCTTCAGAAGGGTTGAGGGTGCCGAGAAATGGAGAGGGGTTAGCCCTCTTGAAGTCAGCAAAATAGGAGCTGCCGTTACCCGCAGGTGGTGCTGCAGGTGGAGTAGTGTGCTGTTGTGTCATATGGTCCACCATCCTGTCCATGGCCCTTGCCATCTCCATGAACGCCTCCGCAGAAACCCCGCTTCGTTGTCCGTTTTCCTCATGAGCGTCGCCATCGTCCCTAGTGCGTCTGTTCTGTGGTGCCATATTCCTGTGCACACAAAACAAGAAACATTGAGTTGATCAGGCTCCATATTATAGTTGTGTATGCACAGTTACTATGACAGTAAAACAATCCAATCATGCACCCCAGAATAACTAAAACACATAAGAGGCATACGCATGATACAACTAACGTGCATGCAACAATAGCATAACAGGTCCATTACCCCAAGCCCTGTAGGATAGACCGGCTCTGATACCAAAATGTAACACCCTACTAGATAGCCCTTAATGCTTAAGACATTTTAGGCCATTTCATAAGGGTTACTTCCTGTTATCATAATTGTTTTTATATTCAAAATACATATACGTGGAAAATACGTGGGAGAAATTTTCGTAAATCGTTTGCGGAATATAAAATAAGGGCCTTGCGAAATAATACAACGTATATATATAGACGTGGGAACAATTAATCCTGAATAATATCTCAATATAATTAAACAAACCATGTAATCTCCCAAGACATACATCAAAGACAATGATAATAATAGTGTTATCTCATGAGCCTAAAACGGTGACTCACAAGACTCCACAAATACAATCCATAAATAAATAATACTTGTCGGCTAGCAAAGGTCCGGACTTAGGAATATAAACGGAACGAAACATAATTCAAGAAATATAATCCATAAGAAAAGACATAGTCTAAAAGATAACTCTGATAAATTGGTAATGAATGAAATCTAGTCTACGACTGTCCAGGCTCCAAACCCGCGCCGTCATCCTGCCGATACTCATCATCTAAAAGGGGTGAAATAACATGGGGTGAGTACTTTAAAGTAACTCAGTAGGGGAGCCGTCCCGGGTTTAATTAATAAATACGTGAGCATGAATGAATTCAATTCAGTTATAAGTTCCAAAATGATCTTTTCCCGGTACGACTACCTATGTGCATCTTGTTCCTTTTTAATTAACAGTTATATATAGCATAAATGTTCATCAATGTGTGGTGTAATAAGTGTTTGACCATCATATAATTACATAAGGTAATATAACATTCTTTACTTAAATTATCTTGAGTCTTTTAAGCATACTTAGTATGCCTGTGGATCCGTTTCATTAAAGCACGCCCTTTTGGTGCCTGTGGATCATTTACATTGTTTTGGCCTGACCACCCTCCTGTAACCTCTGCATCATCCTATACTATTGGGTAGAGGGGGTAATTCACCTTCCGCTAATGAGTCGTTACAACCGAGGTTGCCAGCCCCCTGTAACGTTCATCACGAACGGAAAGGCTACTCTGTGTGTTTTTAACTTTCTTTTCACTTTGCACATTAATCTATTCGTATAACATGTACTCATTCATCATGTACATCATATAATTCATTCAAACAGTATATATAATCACATATATTCCATAGGACATTCATACATATCATTCATACAAGTCGTAGAACACATTAGGGTGCATAAAGGGTCAAAACAGTTCATTTTCGCACAAACAGCAGTGCTGTAATCGATTACAGGACCCCTGTAATCGATTAACAGGGAGCACGCATTTCTGACGATTGGAAATCCACTTGCTGTAATCGATTACGAACTCGTGGTAATCGATTACAGCGTCGTAAAACACGATTCTAGAGTTCTAAAACACGATTTTCCATAGCCAATGGCCAAAATAATAACCTAGAATTGTTCCAATCATTACAAAACAAAGTCATACGAAAATCAACCATAAAAATACAATTGAATCACTTTTTAATCGGTGAAAACACTTTTAATTTCAAAACCAATCGGTACAATTTACCCCTTTCGTGAACCCTAATGGGAAAAACAACAAGAACATCAATTTCATCAAAAATCGTTATCATCAAGCATGAAATTCAACATTTAGAATGTCTAAACCCCTACCTCTTAGAAAACAACGCAAAACTTTATGACAACATTCTAGCCCGACGTTTCCCGTGAATCCTCTTCTTCTCCCTAAACCCACGAACGGTTCGGTGACAACGGTGACACTTGATGGAGAAAAGGAATCGGTGGTTTTGTGTATTTCGGTGTGAGGATCAATAATATGTAGTCGGTTTCTTGATCGGGTGAGGATTGGTGGGTGTTTCTTGGTGTGGAAGGGTTATGACTTTGTGTATTCTTGAGAGAGAAACCTATGGAGGCTCAAAGATGGAGAGAGAGAGTTTCCTGATGGAATGATAGTGGTATTAGGGTTTACACACGTGGTGGCTAGGTTAAACGTGCTCTAGAGTCACCGTGGGGCCCGAACGTCACTTAAACGCGCTGAAAAACGCGTTCTGCGCACATGGTAAATGATTACATCGATTTTGTAATCGATTACACATGGCGAAAACAGCTGTAATCGATTACCACGGGATGGTAATCGATTACTGGGCTGTGAAAAAGCTTCAAAACACTTCTAAACGTCCCGACTCGTACCTTAACATCCGTATATCCTTTTTAACTTTTAAACATCATAAAATCATATACTTGGGCACATAAAACACATAGCATACAATACTTTAAGCTAGGAGAAACTTATCCACTCAAATCCAATTAAGTCCCAACTAAGGTCCTTTACCCTAATTTCTCTTAATTAGGACTTTATTAAAGATCGGGGTGTTACAAGACCCAGTGTTTCACCTTGCGGAGCGTCGATTATAGGCAGCTGAACAAAGTGACCATCAAGAACAAGTACCCTATGTTTAGGATCCATGACTTGATGGACCAGTCGAGAGGCGCACAGGTTTTTCGAAGATAAACTTGAGGTCAGGGTACTACCAGATTCGGGTGAAGAATGAAGATATCTCGAAGACGGCTTTCAAAACTCTTTATGGTCACTACGAGTTTACGGTCATGTCCTTCGGACTGACCAATGCTCCTGCTGTATTCATAGATTACATGAACATGATATTTAGACCCTACTTGGTAGATTCGTTATTGTCTTCATTGATGACATTTTGATCTATTCAAAGACATAGGAGGAGCATGAGAGCCACTTGAAGATTGTGTTGGAAGTGCTGAAGAAGAAGCGGTTGTCCGCGAAGCTGTCGAAGTGCGAGTTCTGGATGGAGGATGTGAAGTTTGTAGGGCATGTGGTGTCGAAAGGAGGCATTTCGGTGGATCCTAATAAGATAGAGGTTGTGATAAGTTGAGAGAGACCTACTACGGCGACGGAGATTCAGAGTTTTCTGGGGCTAGCAGGGTATTACCGTAGGTTCATATCGAGCTTCAACCAGATTGCATTACCCTTGACAAAGCTTACTAGGAAGAATGCTTCTTTTGTGTGGACGGAGGAGTGTGAGAGCAGTTTTCTGGAGCTAAAGAGTAGGTTGACCTTGACTCCAGTGCTTACATTACCAGACCCCAATGAGCCCTTTGAGGTTTACTGTGATGCTTCGAGGAAGGGGTTAGGTTGCGTGCTTATGCAGCATCACAAGGTTGTGGCATATGCTTCAAGGCAGTTGAAGCCACACGAGCTTAGTTACCCGACTCATGACTTGGAGCTAGCGGCGGTGGTGTTTGCCTTGAAGATGTGGAGGCAGTATCTCTATGGAGTCAGGTTTGAGTTGTTCTCTGATCACAAGAGCCTGAGGTACTTGTTTGATTAGAAGGAGTTGAAAAGGAGGCAGAGGAAATGGATGGAGTTCCTAATGGACTATGACTTTTAGTTGAAATATCATCTAGGGAAGGCGAACGTGGTGGCAGATGCCTTGAGCCGTAGTTTGGTGAGCGTAGTCCACATGATGGTCAGAGAGGCAAAATTTATAGAGGAGTTTAGGAACCTTGACCTTGGAGTGACCTTTACCCCCACTAGTGTTAGAGTGAGCCAGCTCCACGTATCTAGCGATTTCTTGAGAGAGATCGCTAGGGCCCAGGAGGAGGATGAGGAGTTCGGGAAGGTCTTGAAGACGGTTAGTGAGGGTAGGTTGCAAGGTTTTAAAGTGGATGAAGACGAGTTATGGAGGTTTCAGGGAAGAATGTGTGTGCCGGCGAGTGGTGACCTTCGGAGAGCGATCTTGGAGGAGGATCATAAGAGTCATTTCACCATTCACCCTGGAGTAGATAAGATGTATCAGGACATAGGAAGATATTTTGGTGGCAGGGACTGAAGCAGGATGTGTCTGAGTGGGTAAGTAAGTGCTTGGTGTGCCAGAAGGTGAAGGCGGAGCATAGGAGGACACCAGGGTTGTTACAACTCTTGAGTGTGCCTGAGTGGAAGTGAGAGAGCATATCCATGGACTTTGTGTCTGGATTGCGGAGGACTTAGGCGGGCCACGATGCAGTGTGGGTCATCGTTGATCGGCTGACCAAGTCGGTTCACTTTCAGGAGATCAAGATGACTTATCCTCTAGAGAAGTTGGCGGAGATCTATATCAAGGAGGTAGTGAGGTTGCATGGTGTGCCGAAGACGATAGTTTCGGATCGTGATCCGAGATTCGCGTCTCGCTTCTAGGGTGCGTTCTAGAAGACTCTAGGCTCGGATTTGAGCATGAGCACGACATATCACCCTTAGACGGATGGACAGTCGGGGAGGACTATCTAGATGTTAGAGGACATGTTGAGGGCATGTGTTTTGGATGGTAAGGGAAGTTGGGATAAGTTGTTGCCCTTGATAGAGTTCTCCTACAACAATAGCTACCAGGCGAGTATAGGTATGACACCTTTCGAGGCTCTATACAGAAGGAAGTGTAGATCTCCCTTATGTTGGTATGACCCCGGTGAGGCGAGTGTTTTAGGACCCGACCTTGTGAGGGTGACCACAGAGTAGGTGAAGAAGATTAGGAAGAGGATGCTTGCGGCTCAGAGCCGTCAGAAGAGTTACGCATACCAGAGGAGGAGACCCTTAGAGTTTTCAGTAGGTGAGTACGTCTTTTTGCGGGTTACCCCCACGACAGCTATAGGTTGAGCCATGAGGATTAGAAAGTTAAGCCCTAGGTACCTTGGTCCTTTTGAGATTCTTAGTCGAGTCGGGCCAGTCGCTTACCGAGTGGCCTTACCTCCCAATCTTTCAAACTTGCATAGTGTATTTCATGTCTCTCTGTTGAGGAAGTATCATTCTGATCCTAGTCATGTCTTAGAGACGGAAGATGTACAACTAAGGGAGGATTTGACTTTTGGGTTGCCCCCTATGAGGATTGTTGACCGCGACGTCAAGAAGTTGAGATGTAAGGAAGTGCCTTTGGTAAAAAACGGCCTGGGGCGGAGGTCGATTAGAGGACTTCACCTGGGAGCTAGAGGATGAGATGCGGCTCCAGTTTCCACATGTGTTTACAGGTATGAACTTCGGGATGAAATTGTTTTTAGGGGGGAGAAATGTAACATCCTGACCTTAATTAAGTGAAATTAAGGGGTAATTGACCTTGGATAGAATTTAATTAAGTTTGATTGGATAAGTTTCTCCTAGTTATTAACCCTTTTCTGTGTTTATGTTTTTTATTTATATGTGTTTATGTGTTTTTATTTATGTTTTGATGATGCATGAAGTTAGATAAAGTATATGTAAGGTTATAACACGAGTTGGGACATTTTAGAGGTGTTTTGGGGCTGTTTCGCAGCCCAGTAATCGATTACCACAGGTTGATAATCGATTATACAGTTCAAATTTTCAAATCTTGGCATTTTGACAGGCTTTAATCAATTATAGCTTCGTGGTAATCGATTACAGTTTGTGCAGTTAGGGTTTTAAGTGTGTTTTTAGTCACGTGTTGGCCCCACAACGTCTCTATATAATGCCTAGCCGTGCCACTGCATGAGAAACTCAATTCCTACTATCAGAAACACTTCTTGCACCCTCTCAAAACCCTTGTGCTTCCACCATTGTCTCTCTCTCAAGAACTCAAAGCCACAACCATTCCACAACACCAAACTCATACGAAACCTTACTCGATCACAAAAATAATTATATATCCTTAATCGTCTCATCAAAACACACATTTCTACCGATTTTAATTCTTTAAAGGGATCACCTTTTATCATCCTACCATTCGTGGGGCTAGTGAGAGAAAGAGAAATAAGGATTATGTTGGGAAATTGTGTCATATAGCCAAGGTAGCTAGGATCAAGATTTTATGTAAGATCGAAATAGACATACAAAATCGTATAATGTGAAAATCGTGATATGGATCGTAAGATCCTACCGAAATAAAAATATGTAAAATATACATGATAAATAAATAAAATTGGTCATAACAAAAGTAAAAAATTCCAAATCCTCAATTATCACCCTTGAACTCCAATTTAAAATGCATAAAAATAATTAAATAACAAATTTAACCTAAAATAATCTTAGATTATGAGACATATCAATAAACAAATTAGAATTTAAAAAAAAAATAGGTCGAGTTATGTATGTTGAAATCGTATGATCGTAATGTAACTCGTAGATCCTACCAAGTTGAACACAGGGAAGCACGAAGGTGAGATCGGGATCAGGCAATGGTGGTGGGATCGTAAAATCGTGCGATTTTAAGAGTTAAATCGATATCCTAGCTACCTTGCATATAGCTTTACATTGGAGGTCTACAAGAGGTAGGGGTTCTAGACATGCATAATTTGATGTGTTTACATGTATATTATGATGTATTATGGATGGAAGTTTTTTTCCCATTAGGGTTCATAAAAGGGTTATGTTTTACCAACTGATTTTCAAAGAAAACAAGTTTTTACCGATTGAAAGTTGTTTAGAAAGATTTTTCATGAGTGGTTTCACATATGTCTCTATTTTCAATCAATTGGAAAGGTTCTAGATCAAGTTTTAGTCATTGGCTCATGAAAAACGTGTTTTGAAACCCTAAAATCTGATTTCCTGCGTTCATAATCGATTACAAGGGTTCGTAAATCGATCACGAGCTGAGAATTTCCAAACGTGAGAAAACAAGACACTGTAATTTTTACAAAAATTAACTATTTTGACCCTTTATGTGCCCTAATATGTTTTACTACTTGTACACATGATATATGTGATTTGCCTATGGTTTATATGCAAAATTATGAGATGTTTACATGTCATTATATTATATGGTTATGCAATGCTAATATTGAATGTGTTATATGATGATGATGAAATGATGAAGGTTATGCAATTGCACATGAATAGTTACATGGTTGCATATCAAATATTTAGATCATCTAATTTAATCTTAGAATATGTATTAGTGCAAATACTATAACTCCTATTATACACATATTGTCACATTAGAAATGTCCATGCATTTTATTATATAGATACACATGCTTTATATATTATGTGATGTGTGAGCAACGCACATGATAGTATTTTAGGCTTTTTCATTTTGGGCTTGTTTGCTAAAATAATTTGGTTGATTTTATTAGAATAATATTTGTCGTACATAAGAAATACGTTCAATTAGTATCTAATGTGTGCTATAAATAATATGTAATGTGTGTTATATGTATAGTACACGTACGTATGACACACATTATGTGCTATGTATAACACACATTATGTGCTATGTATAACACACATTGGATACTAGTTGGATGTATTTCTGTCGTACAAGAAATTAAACATTACTAATTTCATTATTCCCCTAACATTTTCATAAATAATATTCCATTTTCCTAATGGTTAAAAGATACTACATAATTCATTGGTTAAGCTTTTTGGTTTATACATGATGAGTACATCAATATTCATTAAACAAGCAATAATGGATGAACATATCATGAATAGCACACGTATATTTGATACTTGTTGTACGTATTTATGTTGTACGACCAACATTATTGTTAAACAAGTAGCTCTACAAATCATATCACTTACATCCTTTTCATGAAATAACATGAAACCACACTAGCTCCACACTTGAAGACAAACCCTTAAAGCGGCAAAACAAGTATAGTTCTAATGTAGAAGCAAACGTTAACACAATTATTTCTTATTCAACATTCCAGATTTATTCATCTCACATATAAAATCACTCATCACACTTGATATATTTTATATATTGTTCTTCACATATCTATAACTGTAGGCTTCACACTCCACAATAAGCTTTGAGTCGTACATCAGAATCAATTATTTTCTCTTTGGCAAAGAAGCTAAGGTATTCAAAATGGTCGAACGGTTTATATAGCAAGGGATGTTGTTCATCAACTAGCTCATCTGGTATTTGCACAATATTTTCAATGAACGTGAACAATCCCATCGAGTATCTTTTTTCTGTTGTATTGTTCATCATAACTCGGTGTTCACACGGGTGTATTCTACCATTGCTCCAAACCTATTCCATGAAAATGAATCTAAGTTTAATTTTTTATGAAAATAAACACTAATATTGTAAGTTCCTAATTCTATGTTGCAATCACAAACAATAATTCTTTGAGTTTTAATATTTAGAAATTTTAAACTTAAATGTTTGTTAGACATTCATAGAATCTTAGGATGAAGAAATTAAATGAATGAAATATATGGAGACCACTTGCTAAAACTAAGGATAAAAAATTATGAATGTTAGATGGACATCCAAAATAGGATGTGCAAATAACATTATTTCTTTTAGCTTTTAATTACTTCAATCCGAAATAGGTAGGATATAGAGCTATGCCTAATTAATTTTTAGGGGCCGACACTAAAAGATAATATATGTGTACAAATATATAATAATATATGTTTATTTTTTTATTAACCTAAAATTTTTAAAAGAAACTCATCACTAATTAAATTAATAAACCTAGAGTTGGTCTTTTCTAGAAATAAACATTATATATTGGTTTATATCTTAAGAAAACAAATACATCTCCTGATCTTACAACTAAAAATATATTTTAGAATAAATTTTTTCATTCTTAATATTTTAGTTTTTTTGTAAAGATTAACCACCAATAGTGTGAAATTATTTTACATTGTCACTAAATAAAAATTGAAGAAGATATCAAGTCATGATGGGTGACTATCAATGATTTTTAGTAATAATTTGTCACTTTATTAAATTTCTATTAGTTATAGTATTGTAAAATAATATTATACTCTTAATATATGAAAATCAAATCTTTTTTCTATAGATATTTTTATCAACAATGAATTTGAATTGTTATAATAAAGAGTAGTTCAACTTTTATGCATTAATCATTAAAAATCAAATTGTCTTATAGATCCTTAAAAAATGCTAAGATAAAAACTAACTTGCCCTATATATTATATATTACGAGGATTACTAGAGGTACAATAAAAATCAGCCAAAACAGCTAACAATAGAAAATTGGGCCTAAATCACTCATCCCATTAAAAAAAATATACAGGTTAATAATGCTAATTGAGCCAAAAATGTTAAAATTAACTTTATTGACTATTTTAACTGAAAAAATATTGTTTCTCAAACATTTATAATATATTATTAATAAAAAATAACTTACCTTAAATCCATCTCCGGCCATGACCAAAAACAAGGAGGGGGAGGGATCAACGCCTACCCACTCCCCATCCTTAAGTTTAATTTCCAAACCCTGTATGTTATTCACTTGATGCAATATTGATTGCATAGTCAAATCAGTGTGAGGTTGCATTCCTAAATCAGTCTCATCCATCTCGGGTGGTCTATATTGGAGGCATCTAAGGAGATAATTTCCTGATTCTATAAAAGAGTCACATTGTTTCATGTCCACACCATAGCTCTCAAACACCATTCTCTTTGTCACATGGTCTAATTCTGCCAATAGCTTTGCATACTCGTTCACAATTTCACTAGTAGAAATTCATAAAATATACCACCATCAGCAATTCCTTATAAAATCACAAAATCATAAGCAATAACATAAAATATATGAAATGTCGGATTCTTTTCTTTTTTTGTTCATCAAAGTTTTTTTAAATTACTATCCAAACAGTACCAGTAATTAATGTAACTGATTTAATTTTTTTATATCAGAAACCCTTAATGGGATTCTCATCTAGAAGATGAAGTTATTTTTGGCTAATTTTCCTTTTTCGAAATGAAAGTTATGCGAATACATTATATCAATCTAACTACCGAACGTGAGAATATTGCATTCTCGTAGACATATTCTCAGGAATACAACATTAATCCGCCTAGCTACCATACACCCTTTTAGGATTTCAAGATCATAATTGCATGTGTAACAATATTTTTCTAGTCAAAATAACTAACAAAGCTCATTTTAACACTTTTGACCCAAATAACATTATTAATCATGTGTATTTTTTTAATTAGTTGAGTGATTTAGGCCCAATTTATTATTATTAGCCGTTTTGGCCGGTTTTTTATTGTGTCTTTAGCAATGCTTTTTCAACATTAAACAAATAAGTTAGTTTATTGTACAATTAAAATATATCAAACATGTATTATATATATATATATATATACAATGTGTGTCATACGTAACGTTATACATATATATAACATATATTATGTATATATGTATAGTAAATTTTGGATACTAGTTTGATGTATATCTATTGTACAACAAACATTATTGCAAACTCAAATAGTTACACATTTTTCAACATTAATTACCAATACTTAGATGCAAATTACCAAGAATTCAATTTGTGTTTTTTATTTAAAAAAGAATTACAAAGTTATAGTAGAATTCACATTATATATAAATATGATTGTACTACATGAACATTTAAAATTGAATATTTATAAGATATCTATCAAGATCAATGACAAAGAAGAAAAATAGAAATGTAAGAGTAATGACCCTATTAAAATTTAAAAGTGATAAAATGAACATCAAATTAATAAAAATTGAAGATTAAAATAATATTTTTTTTAATAAATCCATAGCAATACCTACCGGAAACGATCATTCCCTTTTGGCCAGATAATATGTGTGAACTTTTGACATCCGTGAATAGTCACTGGATCATCAATGCCAAATGATTCATATAAGGGAAGAGATGGTAATTGTCCGTAATACCCATGGAAAAGCTTGTCACTAGTCTCTCTCTTCTTTATCTCCAATGGTAGAGCAAATAGTTGTTTCATTGCGGAGACAACAGAGTCGCGAAGCTCTGTACCGACTCTGTCGTATCTTGCAATGAAACAACCATGATTCTCAAACGCAGTTCGAATGATACCAGAAGCTGAAAGCCACGCATCTGTACCAGGCTTAAGGTTTTCATCAGTGAAGTCAACGACAGGGAGTTTGTGTTGGGTTTGGGATCCCATTATGATTTAGAGTACCTTGTTTTTTTCTCTTTTTATTAATGTAGAGTACCTGTTTGACAATATGTGGGTGTGAGAAAATTTATAGTGTAGTTTTGAGTTGGATAATAAATTTTTTCAGCCAAAATGTAAAAAAAAAAAAGTCATTTAATACTTTTGGCTCAAATAACATTCTTAATCATGTGTATTTTTTGTATGGACTAAGTACTTTAGACCCAAACTTCTATTTTTGACTGTTTTGATCTGTATAATTTTGTACCCCTAACAAAACTATTCGAAAAATTCCAGCAAATTAAAGATTTGCTCTTTACCACTAAAAAGTTGACACTTACCCATCATATTGATTAACTATAATTGAGAGAATGAAATCATTTGAAGAGAAAGCAGTTATTTTTTACATGTCAAAATTTTAATGATACAGAACAAAATTTCAAATTGCCTTGAGTGCACCTAACTATTTTTCATGTAGTTTCTACATGTTGGTGGGACCACTTTTTCACATATTAAAACATCATGAATGTTACATGTATAATAAAAATTGTATAATACTTATATAATAATCATATCTACCGTTGAATTGTAATATGGATTTAATCTTTTATCCAAACTAATGCAATCTAATGATGAATATGATTGTTGTACAAGTATTATACAATTTTTATTTACACATAACATTCCTCTATATGCACATATGGACACAACTCACATCTATATCATCCTTTTCTCATCATAATATAGACCAATTAATGAATTTATAATCCTCTTAAGGCGTCACAACTAGGTCTAATAATTCATTCTTTTCAAACAAATCAATATAGTCATATAGATCTTAGAATCCTATCCATGCCATTTCATTTCTATTTCTACTCGATCCCCCCTTTAGATTATCCATATATATTAACCCTGAAAGGACTTGTAAGGTTTCATGAGCTCGAGCTATTATATATTATATTTCATTTAGAATTTGTCTCAACAAGTTTTAAGCATTGTAGCTCATTCTATTCAAGTTTTTGTGTTTGTTCTCTGGTTCTTAATACTGCAACCTGCCAAATCAATAATCTTTCTAAAACGTGCCACAAATTAATTTTAAATCTTCTAGATAGACCTAAAATTCACAATATGATATCTAGACAAGTTGACTTATTACTTCATTCTCTTTCTCTCTCTTTTTATCTAGAGCATTGCTAGAGGCACAACAAAAATCAGTCAAAACAGTAAATAAATAGGAATTTGAGTCACAATTACTCAACCCATTAAAAATATACTCATGATTAAGTGCTATTTGGGTCATAAAATGTTAAATAAATTTTATTGTCTGTTTTGGCTGGTTTTTTATTGTGCCCCAAGCATTTGTGTTTTATCAATATCAATTTTATTTGTTATTTTTAGGACGATGGTGGTGGTCCAAATCCAAACCACTACATGTTGTTTTGGCTATAATTTTTCACTCTCTTTAGATTAATTCAAGTTACCTGGAAAGCTAGTATACTTCCATCGCCACTTCACAAATTAATTTTCCATACCCAATATATCATTTTGTTCAAATTAATAATTAGTTATCAATCATAAGCAGCGCCCTCAATAAAATTTTGCATCATCCATCAGACACAAGAAGGTTTTTAACCCTTTCATCACATAGTCATGCATTCAAGCTCAATGATCACAACTATTTAATTAGCTCTCATCATCAAAACATGAATGAGAGTGATTCCTTTATAAAGCCCAAGTTTACTAAATAGTGAGAGAGATTTTGCCACATACCTTTATTTGTTGATGTGTTGTGTTGTCAACCTAGTGAGTAGTGAGGAGAAATCAAACTCCAAGCCAAATATATTTTTCCCTTCGTACATGTTTGGAAAACAACATTTTTCTAGCCAACAAAACCTATTTTAGCACTTTTGACCCAAATAATATTATTAATTCGATAATAGTATAGGTACAATATAAAATCATCCAACTTCCATCTAACTTGTAATTATATGTTGATGGGATCTATTAATAAACAAATCCTACAATTGTGTTTAATAAGTTGGATGCTGATTTGATCAATTTTAGTTGTAAGATAAACATTTTTCTTATTAACCATGTGTATTTTTTTAATGGGTTTAGGCCCAATTTTCTATTATTAGCTATTTTGACTGAAATGCTTTTTTCCCTTATAACACCTCCTTTGGTCGTGGCCTTTATTTATGCTTCTTGGGCCCGAAACTACTTTGTCTTTTATTCTAGGGATAAATGGATGGTTTTGAAGATGAGGTGGAGAGGACATGATTCTCGTGAAGGTGGTGGATGGAGAGTTTTGTTGGTGTGTTGAGACAAAAAAAAAAAATACAGTTAATAAATAGGAATTTGGATCACAATCAACCAACTCATTAAAAATATACTCATAATTAAAATGTTATTTGGGCCATAAAATATTAAATGAGTTTTGTTAACTATTTTAACTGAAAAAAGTGTTATTTCCCAAGAATTTTGGCCAATTATATCCAACAATGAATTTTGTAAGTTGTTACTTGAATGAAAAATTAGTTATAATTACTAAAAGTTATTATATATAAATAGACAAATCCATCCACGGTGATGTATGCTATTCTGGACCAGCTTTAAAGAACTATTATATGGAGTATTTAATTTGAATTACGTACGATAATCATTTTGGTCCCTATATCCCTTGATAGCTCCAACTACAACATCAAGGACCACTTTTTGGAACCACCATCTTTTGGATGATCAAAATCCTTGTTTAATAGTAAATCATTGAATTTCATGACAATAATCAAATTCGGCCAAATGCTAATCCATTATTGTATGTTCTAATTATAAATCAGCTTGCTGATAACTTCAATTCGGCTCCTTTCTTGGCCGTATACGGGAAACAACATTTAAAAAAAAAAAAAAACTTATCATTCAAAATGAATTGATTTATTCAATGCATGAGAAACTAGAATCCATGATTGTAGGCATAGTTATTAGAGTCCAACCGGGAGTCGAACCGATCAAGGTACTTGGTTACCTTGGTTAACGGGTCACTGCTTCGAGCAGTTGGTCACTGGTTGAATTGCTGATAGTTAATCCGGTCTTAATATATATATATATCTTAAAGAAACATAAATTACTCATAAATAAAAAAAATAATTCAAATATATTTTTACATTAAATCTCACAAATTATTAATCTTAAGTTTTAATATAACAACACAAATTAGTGAAATTATTAAATCTTGCAACACTCAACATTAAACAAATTAAATTATAAATTATGTCCACGAAGTTAATTGTTAAGGAACCATCTCACCGAAGCGTGAATAATGCATGACCAATCTAGTCTTGTGCTTAGTTTTTCATTATTTTGATTTCTATCGGAGTTGGGGTTTGAACCCCTGACCACTTGGTCAGAAGGCTCTGATACCATGTTAAGGAACCATTTCACCTAAAAGCTTAAGCTATTAGGTTGAGACCCGTAAATAATTTTATATTCTATCACCAATGAATTATATTTAATCTCTACTGACATAGAAATATATATTTTATTAAAAAAATTATCTATAGCAAAACAATGTCATTTTATATTCATCACTAAAAAAATTAAAAAAATTCAAAAAAAAAAAAAACACCAAATCAGTCCAAGTCGAGTTAACTGGTTCTTACTGACCTTGATTCATCCCCAATTGAATCAGCAGTTCGATCCGATCTCATAGCTGGTTTACTAGTTTTCTGGTCGAACCGGTATTGATAACTATGATTGTAGGTATGGTTGGAGAGTCGATTTCACTATGAAGATCTGATGCTAGAAAGGGTGTATATAATTTGTTTTCATTTGTTGCAAATGTTAAAACAATGAATCAATACGCCAGAGGAAGATAATATTAAGAATACAACATTTGTTGAGAAGATGACACATATAGCCATGTATATTTCTCGCTTTTTCCAAATTAATTAACGAGTTTAATTATGATATATTTTACATCGTTAATTAATTATATATATATATATATATATATATGTATATATATATATATATATATGTATCACTTTATAAGATATTTTATTTAATAGTTGATTGAGTCAAAGTTTTTTTAAGAAGTTATCAAGCTAAGTATAAAACTATTTTTCGCTAGTAATGTATAAAGCTAAGTATACAATAATGCTGATCGTACAACAGAAATACGTTCAACTAGTATCTAATGTGTACAATTCATGATATGGAATATGTGCTATATGTATATCACACGTACGTATAGCACACATTATATTCCATATCATGAATAGAATACGTTGAATATTAGTTGGACATATTTCCGTCGTACAACAAGTATTATTGTAAAAAATATAAGTTGAAGTGTTTGATTTGAATACAAGTACAGAAATACACATATACATATACAAATTTTTGTGTATTTTCTGTACCAATTTAAAATGAATACGCAAATACACAAAAGCTTGGACAGAACTTTAATAAATGTTACAGGACCAATACCCCTATTTATTCTTGTTATTCCAAAATTACCCCTAATAAGCCATCATCATCATCCTAACCTCATCATCATCACTCATCATCATCATTATCGCCTAGCCGTTGGGAACCACCACGGAGCTCACCACCTCCGCCACCGCTCCAGACACAAGACCATTGTCATCCCTGACCACTGCCATCCCTCACCACTGCCTCGCCATCGTCCTCCACCGTGTGCTCTAGATTATTAAGGGTAGTGATAATATTCATCATTCTGTTGTTAATATAAATAGATAAGCTCTTGTATTTATCTTTCTGGTTTTATTGTTTTTCTGTTTCTTGGGTTAGTTTCTTTTCTGTTGGGTTTTTCCTCTATATATTGCGGAGGCCAATCTCTTTATTGTAACCCTTTATAGAATATGAATTGAATACACATTTTGGGCTTTTCTCTCAACTCTTTCTTCTCCAAGACTCTTCTTTCCTTTCTTGCGTAAAACCTAAACATAGCAGCATCTATCTCTTCATCTTCTTCCCTCTGTTCTTGAAACCTTCACATGGTATCCATAGCTTAGGTTACGATCCATGGCGTTAGTTCCCACCACTCCCACCACAAAGATCACCATACCAATCTTAGAAAAACTTGATGACGATAATTTCTTACCGTGGCAACAACTTGCGTTGTTTGCCATTCAATCCTAGAACCTCGAACTACACCTGGACGCCACGAATCTCCCAGCTAAATACGCGTCTGACGAAGCTCAACAAGCGAATCAAATTTCTGCAGAGTATAAGGAGTGGATGCTACAAGATCACTCCCTCGGCACTTGGCTGTTATCATCCATGGATACAACGTTTAAAAATAGGATGATAGGTTGCCAATTTGCATTCGTGATCTGGGGCAGAATCCAAACACATTTTGCAACAGCAACTCGTTCGAAGATTAAAAGCTTAAAGACCAAACTCAAAGGAATCAAGAAGATGGATCTTTCGGCTTCGGAGTATTTGCTTCAGATCCGCCGTCTTTCTGACTCCCTCAGGGCCTTGGGACATCCTCTTTCTGTGGATGACCAGATCGATGCCATTTGTGACGGTCTTGGGGAGGAATATAAGGTCTTCATTACAAACCTACACTCGCGGCCTGATTCTTTCACTATTGGGGAAGTTGAAGTCATGTTAGTCTCTCAAGATGAGCTCCTGGAAAGATTCAAACAACCAACCTAGGGTTTGTGCAAGCCAATCTTGCACAAACTTCTCATTCTGAAAATCGCAACTTTGGCCGTGGCTTGGGGTTCCGTGCTAGGGGGTGTGGTGGTCGTAATCAATTTGCTCGTGGTGGTCAGAATGTGTGGCAACAGGGTCAACGACTTCAGTGTCAGGTATGTGGTCGGTTGTCATTCGGCTATCCACTGTTATTACCGCTATGACCCCAACTACACTGGACAAACACAACAATCCTCCACTACAAATCCCCAACCTTTGTTGTCTACCAAACCCCCCTCCACCCTCCCAAAATTTTCACAACCCTAAAGCCTACCTTGCCACTCCTTCGTCTGTTGCTGACCCAACATGGCATTCGGACTCCTGTGCCACCCACCACCTTACTGCCGATCCTTCCAACATTCTTTTCGCTGCGGATTACACTGGAGATGAGCAACTGTATGTAGCCAATGGTACATGTATTCCGGTTTCTCAAGTAGGACATTCTGTTTTGTGTGATAAATCAAAGAATAGAATCTTTTCTTTAAAGAATATTTTACACATACCAACAATTGCTCAAAATTTAATTAGTGTCCGTAAATTTGCTTTGGATAATAACGTTTTCTTTGAATTTCACCCTAATTTGTGTTATGTTAAGGATCTAATAACTCGGGAGATCTTGCTGCAAGGAAGTGCTAAAGATGAACTCTACTCTTTTGACAATGTCATAATTCCTAAACATTTTTCAAAATCTTCACCTCTGGCTTGTCTTTCCTCATGTAATAATAATAGGGATTTGCGGCATAAACGTTTTGGCCATTGTGCCCCCAATGTATTGAATATATCTTGTCACAATATAATATTTCTGTTAATAAATCATTCAGTTCTTCATCTATTTGTGAATTTGGTTGTATGGCAAAAATGCATCAGTTGCCATTCTCTCTCTCTGAATCTGTTATTACCGAACCTTTAAATTTAGTCTATATAGATGTGTGGGGACCAGCTCCCATTCCTTCTGGAAATGGTTTTAAATATTACATGAGTTGTGTTGATGCTTTTAGTAGATATACATGTTTATTTCTCTTGAAAAACAAATCTCAAACATATAATGCGTTTATTCAATATAAATGTTTTATAGAAAAGCAAACCAATTGCACAATTAAAAACATACAAATAGACCATGGTGGAGAATTTACATCATCGAAACTAAAACTTTTTCTTCAAGAAAAAGGCATTTTTCATCGTTTCTCTTGTCCTTACACACACCAACAAAATGTTGTTATAGAAAGAAAACACTGACACATAACTGAAATAGGTCTAGCTCTTTTAGCAACTGCTGACCTTCCCTTTTCTTTTTGGGAAGATGGCTTCACCACATCCACCTTTTTGATAAATAGGTTGCCCTCTCCAAATACTCAATTCAAGTCTCCTTTCGAAATTTTATTTAACATCACTCCGGCCTATAATAACATGAAAATATTTGGATGTGCTTGCTTTCCCAATCTAAGACCATACAATAACAATAAAATGAATTACATAAGTCATAAATGCATTTTTTTAGGATATGATTCTCAACATAAAGGTTATAAGTGTCTTTCACCAACTAATAAACTTTATTTAGCTAGAAATGTCATATTTGATGAAAATGATTTCCTTTATAATACGTTATTTAGCAATAAATCTGTAATTGAATCTGCATATACTATTGTGCATGATAAAATTGTGTCTATGAATGTGCCTTTTATTCATTCGTATGTGCCTGCTATTACTGCTCCTTGTGATGATGGAGCTTATTCTCCTGCATTATCTATCCCTACACCTCAGGACAGTAATCCTCCGAATATGGGTATCACAGATTCAGGTATTCCTACTTCCTCTCCTCTTATAACTTATGTTTCTAATAATGATGAAACTGTTAATACTTATTCTTTGCCTAATAATACTGTTATCTCCCCAAATCCTACTACTACCACCACTTTAAACACACATAACATGAAAACTAGATCCAAGTCTGGAATTATTAAACCAAAAGTTTACTCTATAATTAAAACTGAATTAGATCTAGTTCAACATATCCCTAAATCCACATCTCAGACTCTATCTTCTCCTCATTGGCGCCGTGCAATGGGGGAGGAGATTAAAGCTCTTCATAAAACCAATACTTGGTCTCTTGTTCCTCAACCTCTTCAAAAGAAAGTCATTGAATCTAAATGGGTTTTTGCTATCAAGCGAAACCCGGATGGATCTATTTTTGAATATAAAGTTCGGCTTGTTGCAAAAGGCTTTCATCAAGAAGAGGGTGTGGACTATGATGAGATTTTTAGTCCGGTTGTCAAACCGGCAACCATTCGTTTGGTTTTGTCTATAGCTTTAGCTAAAGGGTGGTTTTTACGTCAATTGGACTTCAATAACGCTTTTTTAAATGGGGACTTAACTGATGTTGTTTACATGGATCAACCCTCGAGTTTTACTGATAATTCAACTAGGGTGTGTCAATTGCACAAGTCTTTATATGGCTTGAAACAAGCTCCTAGAGCTTGGTTTCACAAACTAAGCTCTGTTTTAAACACTTTTGGGTTTACTCCTGCTGCTGCTGACCCCTCCCTGTTCACAAAATTTTCTGCAAATTCAACTATTTTTCTTTTAGTCTATGTAGATGACATCATTGTTACAGGAACTGATGCTACTGAAATTTCCAATTTAGTTAACATTCTCAAAGATATATTTTCTTGAAAAGATCTTGGACAACCTCATTATTTCTTAGGTTTAGAGATCACATATCCTTCTAAGACTACTATGCATATTTCACAAACTAAATATATAACAGATCTGTTAAAAAGGGCAAATCTGGACAGTAGCAAACCTATGCCTACCCCCATGGTGTCTACTCTAAAATTGTCTACTGTAGGAAATGATTTATTTGATGAACCTAGTCTTTACAGGTCTATAGTTGGACGGTTGCAATCACTAGGCCAGATATTTCTTACTGTGTAAATAAAGTGAGCCAATTTCTTCAAAAGCCTCTTGTTACTCATTGGAAAGTTGTCAAGCGTATCTTAAGATACCTTGCTGGAACCTTGAAACAGGGGCTTACTTTTCACTCTTCCACTGATTTCTGTATTCTTGCCTTTTGAGATTCAGATTGGGCCAATGATGTTGATGACATGAGATCAACAAGTGGTTATTGTATTTACATTGGCTCCAACTTGATTACTTGGTCCAGTAAGAAACAACACACAGTTAGCAGATCATCTACGGAGGCAGAATTCAGAGGGTTAGCTGCTGTAGAGCAGGAAATTTTATGGCTAGAAAAGCTTTGCAGAGATCTACATATTCACTCTCCAATTCCAGCAACCATCTACTGTGACAATCTCAGTGGTGTCCTATTGGCAGCAAATCCTATCCTGCACAGTAGGTCCAAGCACTTTGAGGTTGACCTCAATTTTGTGAGAGAACGTGTTCAAGCAAAGACTTTATTTGTTGTTTACATCCCTTCCTGATAGGATGCGAAACTCTGAGCATTCTCTGTCCTTATATGTACATCTTGCATTCCTTAAGTGTCTTAATTGTAGTTGTTTGCATTGTTATTGCACGTTTTGTATTTTGGTGGTTGATGTGGAATTTCATCACCTTTTGAGGCTTTGAATAGACTTTTGTCTTGTTATCTTTTGATGCACGTTTGGGCAGTGCTTTGGTATTTCAGGAACCTAGGCTGGAGCTACTTCAAGTCTCGGAAGTATCAGGAGCATCGGAGCTAAGAAGCAAGCAAACCGGAGAACCGGAGAAAGATGCAGCAAAATTCTGCATTCTCTGCAACTGGTCGCTAGAGACCAGCATTATGCTTGTTGTGGTCGCTAGCGACCACCTCATGACAGCACCCCAATTTTTATGTTTTTGCAACTTAATCCTTAGTCCCTTTTTGTAATTAAGTCCCTTTATGTAATTGGTCTGAGACACTTTACAGATTATTATAAGTTTATTTCCAAATTAGGTTAGGGTTTTTAGAGAGAGAAACTCTACCTTCTCTCTAGTTTTCCATTTTTTATTCTTACACTTTGCTACTACATTGCTCTACTATTCTCCAAGTTTAAATATAATTTCATTTTCATTTCCAGCATTATTATTGTTCTCACTTCTCTATTTCATTTGTTCTCTTTAATTATGTGTGAGTAGTTTTCTCATTCTTAGTGTTGGGGAATGCCAAAATTATATTTTCTCTTGAAATCGAACTATCAAATTGTTTTCTTGCTTCTCACTCTCTTGGATTTTTGAATAAAGTTGGCTTGTGTGGATTCATGTTTGCTGATTTTTATCATGCCTTGAATGCACTTTAATTTCTTGATTAAGGGATTAAAGTGTATTTAGGGGTTTATGGGTCTATGTGTTGATTAATGCATTGGCTCAATCATTGAGAGGGTGTGAATAATTCTTGATTAAGAATTAAGTTTGCATGTGTTTGGAGTAATCATATTATTTTGGTTTTGATCAAAGTCAATTTGGTTTAGTAATTCTTGAGCATGTGTAAATTGCATTCTATGTGTTTGATGAAATGCCTAGGTGGGTTTAGGATAGGGAAAATGTAATTTTGTGCACAACTCAACACCAAGATTCTTTTTGCATTGTTAATATCTCTTGTTTCATTGCTTTATTTACATCTTATACAATTCCAACACTTATATATATACTATACATACTTGATCAACAATCTAAAGCCTCTTTGAGAAACGACTTGGGTTGACTAGCTATACTACTATAGCTAATTAATTCAATAACTTCTTGGGAAAACTCTTTTTGCTCTTTAAACTCTAAATTAATTGTAGTTAAAAGAAGTAACGACGCTTTTAGCTAACATCACCCTTTCTTCGCAGATAGCAGATATTATGACCAAACCTTTACCTGCTGGAAGTTTTGACCATTGGAAGGACAAACTCAGAGTCACATCAAGAGATGACTTGAGTTTGAGGGGGGCTATTAAGGGTAGTGATAATATTCATCATTCTGTTGTTAATATAAATAGATAATATTATAAGCTCTTGTATTTATCTTTCTGGTTTTATTGTTTTTCTGTTTCTTGGGTTAGTTTCTTTTCTGTTGGGTTTTTCCTCTATATATTGCGGAGGCCCATCTCTTTATTGTAACCCTTTACAGAATATGAATTGAATATGCATTTTGGGCTTTTCTCTCAACTCTTTCTTCTCCAAGACTCTTCTTTCCTTTCTTGCGTAAAACCTAAACATAGCAGCATCTATCTCTTCATCTTCTTCCCTCTGTTCTTGAAACCTTCACACAGATCTGACCGCCGCATGGAGAGAGAGTTGGGCTTGCGGTCTTCCCTTTCACCGTCACCTGAACTTTCCTTCCTCCCTCCGAAAACCATCACCATCATTGATATCTCTGGCCTTCATCACCACCATCACCATCTTCATCATTGATATCTCTGGCCATCATCATCAACAGATCTGGTCGCCGCCATTCTCCAGATCTAGTCGTCGACTTTGCCTGAGTCATCGCGGGTCACCACCTCGTCAATCGATAGCTCCTTTCTTTCCACCATAACAGCCACCGACAACTCCTTCTCCGGCCACAGTGAGGTCTCTGATCTCCCCCTAAGCGGCTTGTGCTCTTCTCCTCACGGAATCTCTTCCCTCACTCGAGCTCTCTCTCACTCACTCATTCCCTCCGATTCGCGCTCTCTCTCCTCCCATCGTGGTCACAACAGTGGCGAGGTTAATGGTGGGTGGAGGTGGCAGTGGTTGATGGTGGAGGAGAGAAGATAGAGGTAGAAGGAAATTGAAATGGAAAAATGGGGTTACTAAGGCGCAAAGGGAAGGGAAATGAGTTAGGGGTAATTATATGACTTTAACAAAAGAAATCTATCTTGTATAGGATATAACAAACACAATACACAATACGTACAAAATACATAAATAATACTGTATATATTGTATAATTAAAACAAACATGATACAAAATACAAAAATATTTTTATATGTGTATTTCTTGTATGTGTATTTTTATATTGTATTGTATTGTCTAGTAATCAAACGTAGCCTTAGCTACCATTCATTTTTATTTTAATATGCTCATTGTTTTTACTTTTAAATTCTTAAAAAACAATGATAAAAATAAATATTGAGTGTGCAAAGCATATTTTTCAGATCCTCAGGCTCATTTCTCTTATGCTCATTACTAATCACAAACATTTTTGTCCATTTCATCTACAAAAGCAGATAATTAGACTCCATCACATGGATCCACCAAGAAACTATATATAGACTAAAGTAAATAAGATTGATGCAACAAACCCTGTAGCTCCAAGTGGGTGATGATAAGACAAATAACGTAACATCACAAAGGACAACAATAACCAAATAAAACATTCAACAAGAAATTAACCTTCACCATATAGAGACTTGACAACATGAGACAATAATATAACCAATAATGTTTGTCATAAAACGGAAATACGTCCAACTAGTATCCAATGTGTGCTATTGATGATATGAAATGTGTGCTATATGTACGTGTGATATACATATAACACACATTCCATATCATGAATAATACACATTAGATACTAGTTGGACGTATTTTTGTTAATATATCTGGTATCACAACGCATGCAACATGTGTCTCAGATGCCACAATATGCCTTGATACGTGAAGCAGATTTCAGGGCTTCTTCAGTGAGAAAGAAACGAAGGTATCCATAATGGTCAAATGGTTTGTAGCGAAGAGGGTGTTCCTCATCAACTAGTTCTTCCTGTGGTTCCATTATGTTACAAACATATGAAAGAAGTCCTGTAGAGTATCTCTCTATATTTGTATTTATGTATACTCTATGCTCACAAGCGGGTATCCTGTCATTACTCCAAACCTGTCATTCAATTTGATGTTAAGGTCTAAAAATACTCTCTTAAAAGTTAAAAGTTTATACAAAATTTTTTCAACACCTAAATATTCCAATCACAAAACACACTGAATCCAAACTTTTTCTTTTAATTTCTCTATCACTTATATCACATCATCTTTTTATACAATAATGCTTGTTGTACGAGAGAAATACGTCTAACTATCCAAC
Source organism: Aeschynomene evenia (assembly GCA_013621005.1). Lineage (NCBI taxonomy): Eukaryota > Viridiplantae > Streptophyta > Magnoliopsida > Fabales > Fabaceae > Aeschynomene > Aeschynomene evenia. The sequence continues at coordinate 17,124,097 of CM024267.1, read as the reverse complement.
GTGTACTATACAATAAGACGTAATGTGTGCTATATGTATAGCACACATTAAATCTTATGTATAGCACACGTTGGATACTAGTTGAACGTATTTCTGTTGTACGACAAACATTAATATTATTGTTCTTTTTATATACCCACTAATAGGTGTTAGAATATCATTTTTCTTTTTTACCAGTTTTCCACTGGGGTCAGAAAAGTTCATAATTATGAAATCAAAGAATCACTACTATTTTGCCATAAAACTTCAATATAAGGTTTTATACATATGCTTTTTGCTATTTGAAACCTGGTAGTAACGATAAAAATTAGGAAATAATTTAATTTAATCTGAAATTATTTGAACTAACTAAATCTACAAGTTCAATATAATCTTGTGTATGTTTGGAATGAGTAAATTAAATAAAATAAGAATTAAATTGGATTACAAGGATAGCTCCTATAATATTTCTGCATAACCTAAGAAATTTATGACTTATTTTACTTGCTTAAAAAAGGAATTGAATTGATATAGAAATCAAATTCTCATGTTCAAAATACAATAGATTAGGGTTAAATGATAAAAAAGATAATTGAAATGATCATTTGATCTGTGTAAATTTTAAAACCACTTCATCCAAATCCTATAAAAACCGAAAATATTTCAAAACTAAAAAAGTGAAACTCCATGAAATGACACAATTTAATTTATTTTTAAATTCAAAATAAATTATTTTGTTTATAAATCATATCATTTTTCAATTGTTTTTCTCATTTCATCAATAGGCAAACACACTTCATATATATTCATCATATGAGACATGAAATGGAATTGACCTTATTATTATGATATATATATTTAATGAAAAATATTGCTACCTAGACAAACTAAAAAAAAATTGCACAATATTTATATCAATAATACTAAGTGTACAATGAAAAATCAGTCAATATAGCTAATGTGTCTATTTTAATTTTGGTTTTGGCCCAAATAATCATTGATATTGTAATGGGCTGAGTAATTATGGCCCAAAATCTCATTTATTGACTGGTTAGGTTGGTTTTGTATTATTCATTTAGCATCACCTATCTATATATATATATATATATATATATATATTTAATGAAAAAATGTTGCTACGTATATAAGAAAAAATTGCACAATATTTATATAACATTCAACCACACCATTAATTTTTATCATGAGTTTACTTTTTTGTGCAAACTGTTACAATCCAATAGTGCATATGAGTGTTCTATAATTTTTTATTATACATCAATCATTTTTCATATTTATTTAATAGTAAGAGGGAACAAAAGAATGACTCACCATCATTGCATCCCCACCCATAACCAAATACAAGGAGGGTGAAACACCAACCTCAACCCATTCCCCATCCTTTAGTTTGACTTCCAAACCTCCCACCTTCTGATTCAATATGGTTAGGAAGGCTGTGTCAGTATGAGGTGCCACTCCCAAGTTGCTCTCACCCTCTTGGGGTGTTCTGTACTTGTACCCTCGAAGCACATAATCAGTTGATTCCATAAAACACTCTAATTTCTTATTCTCTAGTCCATAGCTCTCAAACAGCATCCTCTTCACAATATGGTCCAGTTGTAGTTGTTGGTTTGCATAGGAATAGGCATTTTCACTGCTCTCAAAGTGAAAATCACATACACAAGTTATACACTACACCATTATTATATACATGATAAAAAGAGTAGAAAATGTTATTTAATTTGCACTATTTTTTTACACTTTTCAAGGGATATATCCTGATCTCAAATGAGTTTGGTAAGGGAAAAGCAATTATGATTTTGGAGGGATACACTACACACGTTATGATTTTTTGGATAAATTACACTCACCTCTTTCCTGAAATTTGATAAAATTACACCTGATCTCTCCTTCTATTTTCAAAACTTTATACACAGACCTCCTGAACTTATAAAAATACACTGACCTCCCCTGACAATGATTAATTATTAGTCAAATTAATAATTTTTATGATATATGATTGATACAGACTTTTTAACAACATATTTGTAATAATAGACACCTCTATGATGTCACAATGATTGAATGTTCCATTATGTATATTAAAACTTATGTCTCTTATTTTTTTATACTAAATTTTATTACCTTGTTACACGCTCATCTGCTTATTTAACTTCAAAAGAGTGTATATTATTTATAAATATGTCGTTAAAAGTCATGTATCGCTCATATATTTTAAAAACCATTAGTTTTACTAACAATTAATCACTGTCAGGGGAAGTCAGTGTAATTTTTAAAAGTTCAGAGGGTCAGTGTGTAAGGTTTTAAAAATAAAGGGGAGTCGAGTGTAATTTCATCAAAACTTCAGGGGAAGTAAATGTAATTTATCCTGTGATATTCGTATTTGATGAAAAACTATTTTATCTTTCATGTTAATCTTCCCATTTTCTAATGGAAAACAATTATGATTTTCGAGAGATACACTACACCACGTTATGATTTTTGTATTTAAAAGACTATTTTATCCTTTATGTTAATCTTTTCCACCGACTAAATGAATTATTTACTCTACAAAGTTAAAAGTTAAAACTAATTCTACCAACATGGAGAGCAGAATCAATTACCAGAAATGATGATTTCCTTCAGGCCACATAACATGTGTATACTTTCGACATTCCTCCATGATGTGAGGGTTCATGATGCCAGCAGATTCAAACAAGGGGATTCCAGATCGTTGCCCAGAATAGCTAAATATAGGCTTATCAGTTGTGTTTCTCCTTTTGGTTTCTATAGGGAGGTCAAATAGTTTTTCCATTGCAGAGTAAACAGAGGCATAAACCTTTGAATCAACCTTATCATAGAGTGCGAGGAAACCACCTTGATCTTCAAGTGCACTACGAACAACTTCAGAAGTTGAAACCCATTCATCACTTCCAGGCTTAAGGTTTTCGTTAGTGAAGTCTATAACTGGTAGCTTCGACTGTGTTTGGGATCCCATGATCCTTTGGACTCTTAGCTCCCTTGTCCAAACACTTTATACTTGTGAACTTTTATAACTTTATGTACGTAGGTTACACTCAATTAATTCAATAGATACAAGGAATTAAAAAAATAAAAAATGAAATTAACCTACTCAATTAGTCCGTGCAAAATTTCTCATCGGATAAAGTACTCCATTCAGAATAAAAAATTCAAAATAAATCCCTCCCAAATTAAAACGTCGGACAAATTGGTCCTCCATGAAAAAATTTAACAAATTAGTCGCTCAAGATTCATGAAAATGGTTAAATTATTAGTCCCTACCAATTAATGATTTTGGACAAATTAGTCCTCCCATTATAGGGATCAATTTGAGTATTTTCATAAATCTTGAGGGACTAATTTGTTAAATTTTTTCATGAAGAACCAATTTGTCCGACTTTTAATTTGTGAATGATTTATTTTGAATTTTTGATTTTAGAGGAACTACTTGGTCGGATTGGAGAGATTAATTTAAATGTTTTGTCTACTTAAAGGTAGATGCAATTTACCCCTAGTTTTCAAAATATAAGGCACAACACTATTTACTTTTCAAATGGTGCAAAATACACCTTCCGATATTTGTATTGATACCTTTAATTTTTTAGTAATAAATAAATTACTATTAATTTAATTATGAGAGTGACTATTAGCACTTTTTTTTTATCTATTGCTACTCATAGTTAATTGACTTTTGATTTGTTAGTTTGTTCTAAAATGACCCTACTTTTCTTTTATAACTAAACTACTACAATAATATTTTGTTTCTTTAATATTAGTTATTCAACTCATCATTACTATTGTTTCAATAATAAATTAAATTTTTTCAATATTGGTGTTCTACTTTTATAATCAACAATGCTACATGTACAATAAATATACATCCAATATATATCCAATATACATAAACTGTACGATTGAGTTTAGAAAAAAATCTTCAACTCACTCCCACTAGTCCGATCCTGAACAAATTGCTTCCTAATTTATTTTCAAGAAATTAATGGTTACGTTTTTTCTAGAACAAATTAAATATAATAAATATATTATATATATTGTTCATTGAATCATTTACTTAGTAAAAATTAGGTAAATAAAAATAGCTTAATAAAATCTTTAACAAATTTTAATAATTTAATTAAATATGATCATATCATTCATGACATTTAACAATATATAAGATAAGAAACTCATTGAATGACATCGTCATATATAAGAATTGTTTAAAGAGTGGAATATTAGTGGTACATCATGTTATATCATATAAGACAATGAAAGATAGTTATGCATGATATGGATGGGATGAAGACAGCGTTGTATTTTCTGATTTGGGCTGGCCGAGATGATTGTGTTCTAGATGTACACATTAAAATTTTCTGTTAAGGCAATTTGACATCGTCAATTAATAATCGGCAATAGGTACGTACAATATAAATATTATTCGACTTTCATCCAACTTGTAATTATATGCTGATGAGGTCCATTAACAAACAAATCCTACAATTGTATTTAATAAGTTAAATATTAGTTTGATCAATTTTAGTTGTACGATAAACATTTTCAATTACCCATTGGTATTTCAAGACCACGCACTACTAATATTACGAGTTCACGGTTTTGCATCCATTAATTCTTGTTAGGTATTACAATAATTCATATTAAAAATGCATTAAAATCTTCCATGAGTTTTTTATTGAAAACTTATGCGGTACGTATATGACAAAATTCAAAAGGAGAAATAAAATTAATTAATAATAGTATTTGTACCTGCTCTCTTTTTTTTATATACATCTAATACTTTTATTTAGTTATCTTTGTGACTTCATTATAAAACTAAAATCTTAAATAAACTCTCAATTTGATCTTAAAACTAAACAAGATTGTCAATAACAATCAGAACTATTCTAATTAGATCATGACAACGTCAAAAGTTTGACACACAAAAGTTCCTATATGGAAAAAAGTTAACCATGTTAACAAAAATTTAATATTTAAACCAATTGGTCCCTTAATATTTTTATTTTTTTAAAATTGGTCCTTGATTTTATTTATTATTTTTCATCATTTATCACTTTCATTATAATATTCCACTGTAAACATTCGCGAATCAACTCTACATTTCTCTAATTTGACTATTATCACTAATTTTTAATGAATTTATTTTTATATTTCTAAAACCTTTTATATATATATATATTAACTCTTACTTGTTTAATGTTTTCTAAATTATGCACATTAACGGATTATTATAGTAAGAATTATATAAAATATAAAAATTAACTATTTTAAATTATATAAAATTTAGAATAAAATATATCTATTTTCTTATAATTAAGTGTTTTAAAAAATTTTAATAAAAAAAATGAAAAAGTTCCTTTATCTTTTTGAAACAAGAAAAAAAGGTGTGCTACCTAAAATATTTAGAGCTTTTACTATATTTTATATATCAATAATTTTTTTAATTTTAATTTTTCATGTAAACAATTATTTTAAATATTTATAAATTATCATTTATTTTTTAATTCTTAGATCTATGACATACATTTTCACTCAATGAATCTAAAAAATAAATTATGTATGGTGATAGTGTAATGTAATCTGATCTTTCTCTCTTGAATAAAAATGTACTTTATAATTCAAAGCAAAAATAAATTTAAGTAAAAGTAAATAATAATAAAAAAGATAAAAAAGTTTTATTTTTATTCAAAATTTATAACACTTATATAGTGATATATTTATTTTATTATAAATAAACGTAATATTATTAAAACATTTAATTTCATATTTAAAGTTAATTATTATTATTATAATTGTTTAATGTATATGATTTAAAATATGAAGATTTAAACAAGCAAGAGATCAATACTTTATTAACAAAGGACTTTTTAGAAATATCAAAATAAATGTATTAAAAAATGAGTGATAATTTTCAAATAATAGATATATAGATTTAACTTGAGAATGTTTAAAGTTGAACATGTGTAACACCCACTGTTGGAGGGGGTCCGTGCGAAGGGCTCTATTCCTTCGTACACACTACTCATGCATGACATAAAGAATGAATAACATAAATAAGACCATATATATATATCTGATAAAAACATAATCCGAATGCATACTGTGAATATTTGAATCATAAATGCTGAATTGTGAAATGGAATTATAACATGTCTCTAGCGCAGAGATCCTGCCCCTATAATTTGGAGCAACTAATACATAAGATCACGACTAAAACTAAATGAACATAAACTATCCTAATTGGCTCCACGAAAGATGCAGGATGCTGCTGCTCGTGAACGTCCTGATCGTACTCTGAAACAAAATTTGCGGTGGAATGAGTCGCAAGCTCAGTGATGGGGGTATCATGCATGTCACACAACTTTCACGTCATAAATAAACTACACAAATAAGCATGTTATCAACCATACAATAATCAATATCCTATCGATATAGCTGCGCTTCTCGGACAGACGCGTTCCGTCGGAGGATCGGATCGCACTCGAGCCCCATGCTAAATTATATCTACATCTATTTGGCGAAACATGGGTCGTCCTGCTGTAACTGTGATCTGGACCTCGCAACCACTCGGGTGAGGCCAGTCATAAACTAAGTCTATAATATGACGGAACACGACTCGTCCTGAGACTACATAAACAGTCATCAAACAATTCATACTATCGTACTACAACACACGTATTGTCAAACCAACATACATAGCATGTGATTCTATCATACTCTACTGCATAGCATGTTACGACATAAATCAATCAACAACACATCTATCATACATATAGCATAACATGACATAACATATAAATTGGAGGAGGGGGATCTCTAAGTTGTCGATCCTAACCGTTTTTATCATGTTATATGCCTAAGCATGTTATTCTACTACAACTTCTACTACTCATACATAAGAATATAAACATACTAAAATAAACAAGCATAAATGTTACTATGTGGCAGCACATGACACATCCACCCTATAACCTCCACTCACCTGGAATGGACTTAAACTGAGAAGCACCGTTAGCTCCGGTTCCAGCTATCGGCACCGCGTTTGCACCTGACGTGCAAAAGACTGATCAGAACCTCAACAAAACAAGAAAAACTTTCTACTGCAGTCATCCTCGCCGAGCCAGCTGCAAGCGTGCTCAGCAAGAAGGGTCCTCGCCTGGCGTGGTCGCGCCCAGCGAGACTGACTTTCGCTCGGCGGGACACGACGTAAAAGAACAACTGGGAGACTTACCCGAATTGCGAGATTGCCTCCAAGCCTTGTACTGGACCTCCTAAATCCGTTCCTCACAAAAGGATTGCCAAAACACTGTTTTGACTAAGCAGAAATACTAGGTGCAAAGTATAAGCTATCCACCCTCTCATATATATAGCGTGAGGAGGGAGCTGAGTGCTGAAAACTAAGCAATGTGGGACTTCGCACTCTCACAGAGCGCTGCTGCCACTCGCCCGACGCCACTGATTCTCGCCCGGCGGGACGAGGTCTCGCCTGGCAATACTGACTCTCGTCTGGCGACACTGATCAAGGCTCATGGGTAGGTTTTCTGTCTAGGGTTCCTACGAGGACACTAAGCCCATTCTCTAGCATCCCTAGGTCACACTTGAGTCCTTCCTAAGGGCTATTATGATTCGGGGTGCCACAACATGTTAATCAAGATAATAAGAGATGAAAGAATTAAAAACATCATCGACTATTTTTTTTAACATTGAAATTGTTAAAGACCAATTTATCTAAAAAAAAAAAATATTGCATTAATATTGTTAATATTTTTTGCATTTAGGGACCTTATGATGTCTGATTTTAGACATTTCGGGAACCAATTAGAGTATTTTCGATTGTCAAAGACCACATTGTCTGATACTGAAATTTTCAAGGACCGAATTGTAAGTCTACTCTCTTATGATTCTTATTCTCCACTATTAGATATAGGTGTAAAACCCAAAATTCCCTGACAATTTTAGCATATGACAAGGTGGTCATTAACAATAAAAAATATCCTAATTGGTTCCTAACAATGTCAAAAGTCAGTCATCATAAGGCCCCTGGATGGAAAAGGTTAACAATGTTTATGATAATTTCATTTTTAGACAAATTGGTCCCTAGAAATTTTATTGTTGGAAAAATTGGTCCATATAATTTTATGTAAATTTTATTATCATCTCTCCTCTTTATTATAACAATAAAAGAATTAGGGAGTGATTTTTCTAACAATAAAATTGTTAGGGATCAATTTATCTAAAAATGAAATTGACATTAACATTATTAGTTTTTCCGTACAAGGGACCTTATGATGTCTGACTTTAGACATTGTTAGGGACCATCTTGTCCGATACTGAAATTGTCAGGGACCAGTTTAAACCTTCACTCTAGATATAGAATTAGATGATAATATAGGCTCAAGCCACAAGACTGACTCGTTCAGCCTATCAAATTTAGCAGGCTGGGCTGGAATTTTGAGTCGGCCACGTATCAAAACTCGTTAAACCTCTAGCTCTTGGGCTTGACAAGACTGGGCTAGCCTGTCATCTTGCTTTTTGGTCTTTTACATATATGCTCAATGTTAATGTGTAACAATTATAGATCAGAAAGAGAAAATAGAGAAAGGAGAAGAAAATTGAATATGTGTATTGAATATTATCAAGTCTACATTACATAGTTTGAGAGAATAGAGCTCTATATGAAGGTGCTTGTGACGTGAGAAGGGGGGTTGAATCACGTCTGCTTAAAAACTTTGCTTCCTGAAACTTGCAATTCTGATCAAGCTATAAGCTTGTCTAGTTATAGAGTGCAGCGGATTAGAGAATGATGCAAGCTTAAGTTTCGAATTAGCTTAGCCTTAGGTGTAAGGCTTGCTTATGTTATAATCACTTTGTGCTTGTAGATTAAGTTAATTGATGTAGCCTTTGAGCTTTGGCTCTAGGTGGCTAAGTTATGTTACTTTAATCAAGTTAGGTGCAAGTGTGCGTGCTCTATGTTATGCGAAAATGCTATGTAAAAGATAAAGGTAGAGAGAGTGCACACAGTAAGTTTTTATACTGGTTCGGCAATGTGCCTACTCCAGTCCTCAAGCTTCACTTGAGAGTTTACTAATCACCACCTCCAAACACTTGAAGGATTTCTGCCTCAGCACACCACTGGGGACTTCCCGCACTTCACACCTGAAGTGGCTAACTACACCTCAACCTAGAGATGACTTCCTTGCCTTCAACACTGAAGGTCTTTCTACCCTGCCTTGAACCTTCAAGGACTTCTGCCTTCACAACTAGAAGGACTTGTACAAACTGTAAATTGAAGAGATTCTTGTGATTCTAAGAATCAAATAAGAACTTAGATGCAACTAAGTTTTGCTCTTATTTGATCTTCAAAGCTTAACTTGCAAATGCAAGGATATTCAAATTGTTCTTAGCTAAAATCTTACAAATTACCCCTTTTGATCTAAATGTATATGAATTCGAGTACAAATAGTTGTTAGAATTTTTGACAGAGTTTCAGCTTTTTTGTTCTTAATTCTCTTGATGCTCTTGTCAAATGATGGGGTATTTATAGGCATCAAAGTCCACTTCCAAATAAGGAAACTTTGAACTTGTCTTTAATGCTTGAGCTCATGCTTCCATGCGCCTATGTTTGCTTGCGCTTGCTTGAGCTTGAGCTTGCTTGAGCTTTACTTGAGCTTGAGCTTCCTTGGTGTGCTTAGCTTGTTCTACTATCACCAAGCTTAGGTGATTAGCTTTGGTTACAAGGTAGCTTTACTTACTAGCTTGAGCTTGCTTCAGCTTCCTTGATGTGTTGAGCTTATGCTATGCGCCACTAGCTTGCTTGTGGTGCAAGAAGCTTCCCTTGGTGTCTTGAGCTTATGCTATGCTCCACCTATAGCTTGCTTGTGTTGCAAGAAGCTTCCCTTGGTGTCTTGAGCTGATGCTATGCTCCACCTATAGCTTGCTTGTGGTGCAAAAAGCTTCCCTTTATGCTTTGAGCTTATGCTATGAGCCTCTAGCTTTAGCTTGTGCTATGCGCCTCTTAGCTCCTTAAGCTTATGTTATGCGCCTCTTAGGTGCTCTTTTGCTTCAAGTGTTTTCTTAATATTTTTAATACCTCATAGGTTAACCTCCTGAAACACTTGATGAAACCATTAGTATTCACAAGCAAAATTCTTATCCAACACTTAGAGATTTTTATCATTCAAAACATCTTATGACAATGTAGGGTTCTTGGAGCTAACACTATATATAGAACATACTAAGGGATAAACACAAGAGAATACATAACTTATTTAATGTCAACTAACTTAACAAAACTGACAGATTGATTTTTGTCTTATTCTTACATCCCTCCTCAAACTTAGAGGGGACATTTGTGACTCTAAGTTTGGTACACAAATAGGTAAAACACGAGTTTGAGATAGGCTTTGTGAGAGCATTTTCCGCTTGTTCTTTAAAGGGGATGAAATGAACACGAACTTGGTTATCAAGGGTGCGATCACGAACATAATGCAGGTCCAACTCAAAGTTCTTGGAGCAATAATGAAAAATAGGATTGGTCAAGAGCTTAACGACACTGAGGTTGTCACAAAATATACGAGTTGGAGAAGAGAATTGGATACGAATTTCAGTGAGGATGTTTGTGACACAAACTATCTCAGAGAGCGAATCTAACATGGCATGGTATTTAGCTTCAGTCAATGACCTGGAAAAAATAATTAGTTTCTAAGAATGCCAAGAGATTAAGTTAGGGCTGAGATAATAGATGCAGACTCTAGTTGTTGAACGACGATCATCTTTGTCTGAGGCCTAGTCGCAGTCACAAAAAGCGGAGATTGAGACCTCAGTAGCCGGGGGTTAAGTAGAGGCCATGGGTTTGAGTTTCTTGAAGGTAACGCAAAATACACTTTATAGCAGACCAATGTGATTGAAGAGGAGTTTACATTTTTTGACAAACCTTATTGACGGCATACGAGATGGTTGGATGAGTGATTGTAAGGTACTGAAGCGAACCAATAATTTGCCGATAAAATTTGGGATTATCATAAAGATCATTGCCAGATTTGCTGAGAACGACGGAGGAGGCCGTGAGAGTATCAATTGGCTGGCACATATGCATTTGGGCTTTTTGAGGAAGATCATGGATGCACTTAGTTTGACAAAGACGGAGAGAGCCACTGTTGTGGTGAGTGATTTCATTTTCGAGAAAGTAATGGAATGAATATGAGATCTTAACATCAAAGTTACAATGAAGAGATTGAAGGAGATTATTGATAACAGTGGTAAAGCTGCCAGTAATTAACCCATCATCTACATGAAAGAAAAGGAAAAGAGAGTTGGTTTTGATCTTGTAGAAGAGAGATATATCAATTTTTGAAATGGTGAAGCCAAGATGAATGAGGTAGGTGTGAAGTTTGTCAGACCATGCACATGGGGCCTGCTTGAGACCATACAAAGCACGATTTAACTTGCAAACAATATGAGCATTGTTGTTAGTGAAGCCAGGGTTGTTGCATATAAACATCTTGAGTCGGATTGCCATTGAGAAATGCGTTTGTAAAATCAAATTCAAGGATCTTCCATCGATGGATGAGAACAATGGTCAAGATGATGTAGTTGGTGGCAGTGCGCACAACAGGGCTAAAAGTCTCTGAGTAATCAATGTGTTTGTACCTTGAAATGGTTCCATCAAGATAGTATTTGATTCTATAAACACATTTGCAACCAATGACATCCTTATGTGATGGAGGATCAACAAGAGGCCAGGTCTGATTTTTAAGAAGATCATTATATTCTTCTTGCATTGCCTGCATCTAATGAGGAGAGGCTAAAACAATGGTGATAGTCTTAGGAATGGCAGTGGTAGAGAACAATTTCGGCTTGAAAATGCCATTTTTTGCACGAGTGATCATATGATGAGATGGAACAACAATAGTAGGAGGAGAAGGCACATAGGAATGTGATGGTGTTGGATCTTCTACGGGGGACCTGTTACACAAGGAAGGAGAAGTAGCAATAGCATTGGGATGAGTAGAAGCAGATATATCAGCAATTATGTGATTGTTTGATGTTTTAATATTGGGGGTGGGAATAAGGGGTATTTTGGAAATAGAAGAGATGATATTTGACTATGAATTAGGTAAAGGTAATAAAGGAGTTAAAGATTTATAGAGAATAAGAGATTCATCAAATAATAGCATATGTATGCCTTGAGATAATTATTTTTCCAGTTTTAGTTAAACAAAGGTAAGTTATGCATAGAAGAGTAACCAAGAAATTAGGTGCATAAATCAGAATAAAAGTCCATTTTATGTTTGTTATAAGGGAGAAGTAAGGGATAACAACCACACCTAAAGACTTTAAGAAAAGAATAATTTAGTAAAATAGAAAAGAGTTTGGAGTGGGGAGATTCCATACTGAGCACATAAGTAGGAAGAATATTGATTATGAAAGTGGCTGAAGCAAATGCTTCTGCCCAAAATTTGATAGGAATGGATGCATGAACTAACAAAGCAAGGCATGTCTCAATGAAATGCCTATGTTTTCTTTCCACACAATCATTTTGCTCATGTGTGTGTGGATAAGAAAATCTATGGATGATGCCTTGCTCTTGAATATATGGAGTTAATTTCTGAAATTGTTTAGCATTGTCACTTTGAAAGCATTTTAGTTTGTGATTGAGTTGTAATTCAACAAGTTGTTTAATATTGAGGAAAGCATCAAAGGACTAAGATTTGAAATGTAGAAAGTAAATCTATGAAAATCGGGAGTAAGCTTCAACAAACAGTATGTAATAGTGAGCACCATTTGTATAAGGTATAGGGGATGGACCCCATATGCCATAGTAAACTAATGTAATGGAGAGGTGTAAATAGCAGTAGAGTTAGAGAAGGGTAATTGCTTGGCTTTGGCTTTACAACATGTATCACACAAAGAAGTCATCATTTTATTGATATTAGTGGATATATGACATAATTGCAAGACTTTCTTGAACTATACGGGTGGAAGCATGACCTAATCTAGCATGTCAATCACTAAAGGTAGAACTAGTAGTTCTTGCACATTGTACAAAATTACAAAAATGAAAATTGGAGAAATAATCAAATATAGCAACATTAGTGATAGGAGCAGCAAAGACATAAAGGTCTTTATCAACAGTTCCTTGTAGGAGAAGCTTATTTCTTTCTTGACAAAACACAAAACAAGAGTGAGCATGGAACTGAAAGTACACATTATTATCCTGACAGAGTTGGAGCACACTCAGTAAATTCTTTGCAATTGAAGGAACATGTAGCAAATTGCAAAAAGGAAAGACTTTATTAGATTATGGAAATTTAAAGAATGATCGGTCAGTGTTTGCAATGGGTATATCAACACCATTGCCAACAAGAACCTTAGCAGAACCTGTGTAAATGGACGAGGAGGCAAGGTTATTAATGTCGTGAGTGGTAGCTCCTGAATCTGCGTACCAAAGATGATCATAGACGGTGGATGGAGTTGCTAGCAAGCCTTGAGAGATGTGAGTGACAGATGGCAATGAGGAAAAAGTGGAAGGAACAATGGAAAAGTAATTTTGTGGGTGATTAGTTGAGGATTTGAACTAAGATGGTGTTGGAGGTTGAAACTATTGCTTAGGGGTCTGAAAGTTTGGGTTAAACCGATGATAACAATCAATGACAATATGATGACCAAGTTGGTGACAAAGTTGACATTGAATAGAGGAATAAGATGATCTAGGAGCAATTTTTTTTTTCAAAAACGGCCAGACCACGCCTCCCAAAACCACAACCTCAACCAGGCATAAAGAGATCGGAGCACAATAAGATCAGTTATGAGATTGAGCTACATTGGTTTGTGGAGCATAAGCAGGAGATGAGCCAATGGAATTAGATCAATCTTTTAGCCCTTTTTTCAATAGCTAAGAGAATTGCTTCGATTTCTTCAATACTATATTGATCCTTTCTTGATAGAACAAATGATATGATGAGGTTGTAATCATCAGAGATGCCATTGAATATGGCTAATATGTGATCAAAAGTAGTAATTGGTTCACCAACTACAGTGAGATGATTAGTGATTTGTTGAACTTCAAGAAGAAAAGAATTCATAGTAGAGGTTTTCTTGACAGCTTGTAATTGAGTCTTGAGTTTTTCCACCTTAACACGAATCTGAGAAGTAAAAATAGTTTTTATTTTGGACCAAATTTGATGAGCAAATTTGCAACATACCATCCAAGTCGTGAGAGATGGAAACAAAGAAGCAAGAAGTCAAGAGAAAAGAAGACGGTCTTGGTGCTTCCATTTTTTGTATGCTTAGATTCACTTGGAGAATTATTTCTATGACAAATTATTCTAGAATCAAGATGATCTAAGTTTCAAGATTATATCGTTCTATTGTAGCAAGGGCTTCTACCTCCCATGGGAGATAGTTTTCATCATCAAGCTTAATCGTGAAAAAAGTAGTCGCAAGAGAGTTGAGGATGAAGATAATAAATTAGAAGAGGAAGAAGTGGTGGAGGTGTTAGTGGAGGTCACCATTGGATTGGATTCTGGAAAGGGATGAATGTGTATTGAATATTATCACGTCTACATTACATATATTGAGAGAATAAAGCTCTATATAGAGCATACACTAAGAAAGAAACACAAGAGAATACATAACTTATCTATTGTCAACTAACTTAACAGAACTAGCAGATTGATTTTTGTCACTATCCTTACACAATGAAAGTGACATGGCAACTTTTTCTATTTGAACATTAGAAATCAGTCGCGCGCCGTCAACTTGATACACGAGACATTGGAAGACCACTTGTATTCCATCCCACATTAATTTTGAGTTAAAATGTTAATATATGCTATGTATTGATTTTTTTTTTCTATATAGATCAATAATTTTACATCATTGTCAATATTTTTTTATCTGCTTAGAAAGAACTTTTAGAGTAAAAGTTCTCCACAAGTTTTTTACATGTGTAATGATATTTTGACATCTAATTTTGAATGTTCAATAAACATACATCAAATCGAAGAGTTGAGATTTATAGAGAGAGAATATAAATGGGGATCATACATTTATTCAATAATGGAGAAATAGATGTTTCTATATATATATATATGAGAGATACTTTCACACTTACACCTTCAATAATTTTTAATAGAATATATTTTTTGTCGATTCAAGCATTGAATTACAATTGCATATTAAAGTGATTATATGTGTCAAATTTCAAATAAATTGAATAACTATAAGATTGTAATCAAAATATTTTAAGTTACACACATTTACGAACTAAATAGTTGAGAGCAATAGAAAAACATATATAAGAGCAATTAACAAGCGAAATACATAGGCCCCGTTACATTTGCAAAGTCTAAGAAATTAAAGTAACAAACAAAATCATTCGCAGTCTGATATATATCAGTTATTATTCTTTTCATATTATATATAGGTAGTTATATGACATGGACTCCAAATCTTTCGTTTAAGCACGCTCACGTGCCTCAAATAATAATGTTTGTCATATAATAAAAATATGTCCAATGAACATCTAACATGTACTATACATAAAACGTAATGTGTATTATACGTATATTATATATATAGTACACATTACATATTATATACAGTACACATTGAATATTCGTTGAACGTATTTCTATTATATGACAAGCATTATTGCCTCAAATGCCACAATATGCTTTGATTCGACTTGTATTTTTGACGGCTTCATCTGTGAAACGGAAACCAACATATCCATAATGGTGAAAGGGCTTATAGCGTATAGGATGTTCCTCGTCAACAAGATCCTCTGATGTCTGAACCATATTAGTACCGTATGAAAGCAGTCCCAGCGAGTACCTTACTACCCTTGACTTCAGTACTACACGGTGTTCACATGCACGTATCCTGTCACTACTCCATACCTAATTGACTCAAATAAATAGTGTCAAGTTAATTTGTCAACTAAATATATGGAAGATTTCACTACTCATTATTTTTAGGGAAATATTTGGGACACAAAAAAAAATCAGTCAAAATAACCAACAAATTGTGCTCAAAAAATATAAAATAAATTACACAACGTATATCACATATAGTGCACAACCTGTATTACCTATTGTGCACAACATATATCACATGTTGCAACAATATATATCATATGTTGCAGCATTATCTTTCTTTGCAACATGTGATATATGTTAGTTGTGCACATCATATGATATATGATGTGCATAACATGTAATATTCATTGTGCATTTATATTGTATATGTAGTGCACAATTTGTTGGCTGTTTTGGCTGATTTTTTGTTGTACCTCTAGCAATGCTCTTATTTTCAATCTCACAAATACTGTGATATTATGACACAATAATTAAAATAATAAAAAAAATTTAACATACACCACAACAACAATTATGATAAAAATATTTTATTATTCTGATTATTATTTTATAATATAATTGTATTAATAAGATTAAAATTCAAATGAGTTGCAAATTTTTTTCTTATGATAAAACTTACATGACCCAATTTTAACTAATAAATGAAAATGTATGAGATCAAAACCAAAAATTAAGAAAGTACACGTAAGTACCATTATGTCTACATTAGCAAAAACAAAATCCATATCATTAATCTTCTTCAAATTGCATCAGATTTTATTTTATTTCAATGATTAACATCATCATTTTTAAATTTATACTAGTCTTGTACCCGTGCGATGTATGGGGATTATATTAAATTTTACGTATAAGATATTAAATAATTAATGAAAAAAATATTTGCGTAAAATGAAGTTAAATGAAAATATGTTATTCATAAATTTATTTTGTAAATATAACAATAAAAATACATAATGAAATTACTATTATATTAGTGGATGCAAATAAAATTATTCAATCACATAATTAGTTTTCAAATTTTTAATATCAAATTTGTATTCATAAAATATTTATAATTATTCTCTTTCAACAATCAACCAAAAATAATAATTTACAGGTTATCAATCACTAAAAACTACCGAAATCATAGAAAATATTAAAAAACTAATAATTATCACTCATGAATAATTACCAATTATTCATATCTATTCCCGTCCAACAATCAATAAAAATATTAAAAATTTACTAATTCATGTTCATAATTATTCATGATTAACAAAAAATATTAAAAATATGTAATATCAATCAATAAAATTCTCTAAACTATTCACTAATTATCAATCAGTAAAAATCACTAAATTACAGGTAAAAGATTCAAATATCACTAATTATCAAACATTCATAATTCATAATTATTCTCTTTTAAAAAAACATGTTCATTATTTATGTTTTACATTTCCCTGAGACAGTTAATCAATCATGTCAAATATTAAATTATGACAATCAAGTTGCGCTAATTGAATTCGGTTAATTAACAAAATCAACCTTATCTAAAACAAATTATAAAATAAAACTATTTTTTTAATGTAGGATTGAATGTAGTGAATAATCAAATAATTAGGTAAAAATTATTTTAATTTAGATGTATTATAATTCAAGTTAATCTTATTTAATATTGAAACATTTCTTCATTAAAATAAGATATATTAATAATTTAAGTTAATATTATAATATTATCTAAAATATTATAATTCAAGATTTATTATGTAATATTAAGATAGTAATATGAATATTTTCAATATTTACATTGTAAGATTAAATAAAATAAATATTAGGAGAGTTTTGATATTATCACATGTTGCACAGTTTAGGAGGATTAATATAGGAGCTAATTGGCAAACAATCATTACCTGTCTTTTAATATACTAATAGAGATTCAATATATCTTAAACAAAAAATATTCCTTTTTAAAATATAAATTATTAAATATTTATCCAAAATTTATAAATCATGAATAAAAATAAAATTGAAATCAAACTCAATCAATCAAGATACACATAGAAAACTAATCAACAATAATAGTAAAAAAATTATGAAACACAATCTTTTATGCATAATATTTTTTCTTGATGTGATATCAAATTGCATTTAAAATCGTCATCTTCAATAATTTTTTGTTTAAAGATTTGAATATTTCAATTGATATGAATGTGTCTCTAATTACATTAACTTTCCAAAAAAGGAGTAATTCAAATTAGAATATAAAAAAGTTAGAATATAAAAATTATTTATTTTAAAAATACAGTAGTAAAAAATAGAAAATTTTTATTTAATAAATAGAAAAAATGCATATTTATAGAGA
Source organism: Aeschynomene evenia (assembly GCA_013621005.1). Classification (NCBI taxonomy): domain Eukaryota; kingdom Viridiplantae; phylum Streptophyta; class Magnoliopsida; order Fabales; family Fabaceae; genus Aeschynomene; species Aeschynomene evenia. The sequence continues at coordinate 17,105,866 of CM024267.1, read as the reverse complement.
AACTAATCGAATTTTCTCATTCATTATAACAAAATAAAATATTTAAAAATAAAAAAATCATTCAAATGGTATTAAAAAATCATTTGATAAAAAAACATAATACAAATAGTAGAGAAAAGAAAAAATAAAATATCAAATGACTCTTTTGCAGCCTTAGACTCAAGTCGTTGTCACCACCTACTCGAACAAAGAAAGAAAAAATTAAATCTTTTAAAAATTAATTAAAAATAAAAATTGATTCTAAAATTCAATGATAATACAAAATATGAGGAGTACAAAGATGTTAAATAAAAATTAAAAGACATAAAAGAAATAGGAAGAAATTAAGATAGTAAAAAAATAGACATAAGAAGAAAAAATGTGTAGAAGATGGATGTAGAAAAAAAAATACGGAGAAAGGAAAAGAAGAATAATAAAAAAAAATAGAATAAACAAAAAGAAAAGAGAGAAAAAATGGAGGAGGAGGAAGAAGAGAGAATGAGGTAATACATATTATATATTAGAATATAATATTTAAAAAAAAATTTGTAAATATTCTGGAAGAAAAAAATAAAGGATCCTTAAATCAGCATACGTGTGTGTCACATTTATATAGACTTAATTAATGAGTGAATTAACCTCTCTTTTACAATATTATATAAATTTCTAACTTTCAATATTTTATTTTCTTTCTTGTTTATTGTCATTTTAATTATCTCAAATTTTTATTGTTTGTTGGCAATTAAAATAAGTTGTCTTGTTAAAATTTAGATGTTATGAGTAGAGAGTAGATACACGCACTCAAGAAAAAATAATCTCAAAATAATATTTATGTTTGAAGGAACAATAATACACTCAATATTTTAGTTTTGTTAAAAAATAATACACACTCAAAATAATACTATAAAATTTCTAACAAGCTCGTTAGAGTTTTCTCTAATTTTTTTAGGTGGTGTTTGTTATAAGGTAATCTAGCATTATCTACGTTGCTAAAAAAATGATAAAAAATTATTGTTAAAGTAATTTTAAATTATAAATAATTGTTAAAAAATGATAAAAAAATAATTTGCCCTCGGAGTCATCAAAGCCTCCTTGAAGAGCACTATCAAACTCAGCAGAAATTTCAACCCATAATTAAGAAGTTATTGATGGTGTACGCAAAGAGAAGCTTACTCCGGAATAAAATCAATAATATTGGTCGTACGACACAAATACGTCTAACTAGTATCTAATGTTTACTGTATGTAATATGGAATGTACGTTATATGTATGTACAATATACATATAAAACATATTTCATATTATATATAGCTCACGATGAATATTAGTTGGACGTATTTATGTTGTTAGGCAGGTATTATCTATACTTCTATATCTATACTATATATAAAATGGATTGAAAAAATAACTACCTTTTGGTGTCCACACTCATTTGGTAGTTATTTTTTCAATTCTAGAATTAAAAAATTAAAAAAATAAATAAATATAAAACATAACTACTTCTATTTACATATTATTTTTTAACTATTTTTTTTATTTTATATAAATAATTAAAAAAAATAAACAATATGAATCGACAATAAAAATACGACTTGACGACAAGACGCTAGTTGGAATAAAATTGATGGCAGTCCTAAATTCTTTCTGTGTTTTCGATCACCATAATACTAAATTGAAAAGGTAACTTACCATAAATGCATCACCAGCGGTAACGCAAAACAAAGGTGAGGCATCAACCTCAATCCATTTGCCATCATTGAGTTGAATTTCCAAGCCTTTGATTCTCTGATGCAATATGGTTATGAAGGTGGAGTCCGTGTGAGAATTCACTCCGATCTTGCTCTCATCAATCTCAGGTATCTTGTATTTGTACCCTCGAAACGCGTAATTGGTTGATTCAAGGAATGACTCGCATTTCTTATTGTCCACACCATAGCTTTCAAACACCATTTTCTTCACCGTTCGGTCTAGTTCTTCTAACAGCTTTGCATACTCACTAACACTTTTACTATTTAGAAAGGAAAAAACCCATTAAAAGATTAACTTTTTTTAATTATATTACATAATAAAGGATTGATAGAGGCACAATAAAAAAATCAGCTAATGCGCCAACAAATAGGATTTTGAGCCAAAATTATCCGGCCCATTAAAAATATACTCATAATTAAAATGTTATTTGAACTATAAAATATTAAATGAACTTTATTGGCTATATATTTTGGCTGAAAAAGTATTATCCCTCAAACATTTATGTACATAATATATATGGATTTCATTTTTATGTCATCATGAATGATGATTTTAATTGTTAGTTTTACACCGACGTTTAATATGTGAAAATATTTAATTTTTATATTCAATATCTCATAAAAAAATTATTTTAATTGAAATTAAAGTACGATTGTTAGTATACAATTATTTTATATCAATGGTACATTACAATTAAACTCGTAAGATAATATGCTCATACACTTTAATTATTATGATTATATGACTAAAATAAGTATTATATATTTTGATAAAAGCAGTATTGCAAGAAAAATAATTTTAACAACTAATGTTCATGGTTATCAAGAAAAAAACTTACAAGTATTTCTAATATATATTAAGTAAAAAGATATTTATAACCATTTTTAATAATTACTAATAGTCAAAATTATTTTACTTGATAATATTTTTATTTACACTTTATTGACAATTATTATTGAAAAAACTCTTTTTTTTTTACAATAGCAATTGGATGACAGTGTTGTAGGTGGAACAAAATTAATTCATAGTGAATGTATCTGATATAATACTTTTGGTGAAATAAAAAGTCTGATCGTACGTCAAGAAGTAGCCAACGATTTATTACAACTAATAATATTTTCAAAATAACTCTATATAATTATGGAAAGATAATAATAAAATATATAAATTAATAAGCAACAAATATAGTAAAGATTTTATACAATCAGGAATTATTATGTGCATAATTTCACCCTATTTTTACTGATCTGCATAGGCATGCGCAGCCCGCATCATACCCAATGCTCAAACAATTAACCCTCATTATACCTAATGTAATTTATTGACCCTCATTATACCCAATATGTAAGTCATTGTCTTTTTGTAAATTTTGAGTGCAGACACATGATTATCCTTTGAGTTGAGGACTCGTCGCCGCAATTGAACACTACTCTCGTCTCATGAATTGTGAGTTGTTTACTCTTTTTTTGTTTTTCAGTCTATTCAATATACTTTTCTTATGTTATCCCTTTAATCCAAATTTTGTTTTATATTTTCTTTTTTCGGCATAGTGGTCATCAAAGGCACAAACTAATGGAGGAATCTAATTGACCACTATTAATAATAATTTCGATCTTAATGCTCCGTATATTAAGGTATGTATAATAACCTTCTTTTAGTATGTGTAATTAATCCATTGATATATGTATAATAACTGTAAATAGGTATGTGTAGTAACTTTCTTTTAGTACGTGTAATTGATCGATTGATATATGTGTAATAACCTTAAAGATGTATGTGTAGTAACCTTCCTGTAGTATGTGTAATTGATCTATTGATATATGTGTAATAACCTTAAAGAGGTATGTGTGGTAACTTTCTTTTTGTACGTGTAATATATCTATTGATATATGCGTAATAACCTTAAAAAAGTATGTGTAATTGATGTATAGTTATATGTGTAATAGCTTTTATGACATATGTGTAAGCACCATTAAGAGGTATGTGTAATTGTTTAAATTTTATATGTGTAATGACCTTAAAGAGGTATGTGTAAGCACCATTATTAGGTATGTGTAATATTTATTTTACGTGATACATGTTTTATAAACACTAGCGGCTTGTCGGGCACTTCGTACTTGTCAAACGGCATTTTTATTTTTTTGTCAAGTCATATTATTTATTTTTAAAATTTTTATATAAGATGGATAAAAAATAAAATAAATAGTAAAAAAATAGCATGAAAATAGAGGTGATTATCTTTAATATTTATAATTTTTTAATTTTAATTATAGAATTTAAAAAATAACTATCCAAATGAGTGTGAACACAAAAAATGTAGTTATTTTTTCCAATCCCTTTTATATATAGTATAAATATATATATATATATATATATATATATATATATATATATAAGTTAATTAACGCATTGTACATGTAATATCTCATTATTTAGTAAGTATAATATATTTTAATGGTGTAATTTCCTATATTACATGTAATTCAATAATTGTAATAATATTTTATATTACGTGTAATATTATTTAGTTGTAATAATATTTTATATGTAATCCGACTGATAAAAGTTGTGTATTTTAGGTTACAATTTTGATGGAGTAACTGGAAAAATCTCAGATGAAAGAGACAATATTTCCTTACAGTGAGTCTACGGTGATTCATTCTTCTTCTTTCCCGATTTTGTAGGGATATATATAATTGAGATTCTATCAAGAGGATCTCCATATTATATTTACCGTTTTAATTTTTTGAAGATACTGATTTTTTTAGGATGTGTAATCTGTATTGCATTAAATATGTGTGAATTATATTTCCTTTTTTAAACTGGTAATGATATTAATTCTATAGTTGATCTACACATCATTTATTTGATGACTGATTCGTTAGCTAATATTGTTGTATGTGTAGCATTGTTGGTGAAATACACCACATCAAGCATTTAGCCTTGTGTTAAATGGATTTAGCTAATGTTTTTAACCGTTATCACCACTTTCAAATTGTGGCTAAATTATTTGTGCATGGAGTGCCTTAACCAAAATCTAAATTTCATATGTATAAGTGTAAAAATGAGACATGCATCTATCTAAATTTGAAATCATAAATGCTTGGGGAACAATATTTTTCAGTCAAAACAACCAACAAAACTCATTTTAACATTTTTGACCTAAATAACATTATTAACCATGTGTATTTTTTTAATGGGCTGAGTGATTTAGGCCCAATTTTTTATTGTTGACTGTTTTGACTTATTTTTTTGTTGTACCTCTAGCAACAATAATGCTTGATGTACAACAGAAATACGTTCAACTTGTATCCAACGTGTGCTATTTATGTTACAGGATGTATGTTATACATATATGTGCTATACGTATAGCACACATTCTGTAACATGAATAACACACGTTGAATACAAGTTGGACGTGCTGTAGCAATGCTCTTTAGAAATATAAGTGAATAAATAAGCTAAGTAAAATGAGGCATTCAATACCAGAAACGATCGTTTCCTTCTGGCCACAATATGTGTGTGAGTTTTTGGCAATCTTCTATATTTGATGGATTGTCAACAGCAAAAGATTCAAATAGAGGGGATGTAGATACTTGACCAGTGTAGCCATGGTTGGGTTTATCACTGGTCTTTCTCCTTTTCGTGTCCAAAGGAAGATCAAATAGTTCTTCCATTGCACAGAAAACAGAGTTAATAAGCTCTGGATCAACCTTATCAAAGTGTGCAAGGAAACAACCGTAATCCTCAAACGCTTTCCTCACTGATTGACAGGCTTCAACCCATATGTCAGTTCCAGGCTTCAAGTTTTCATTGGAGAAGTCAATAACAGGAAGTTGAGACTCGCACTCACTTTTGGTTGCCATGATCCTACCTCATTATAGATGCTTTCTATTCCTTTATATGTATGTTTAAAGAGTGGTGTTATTTAATTTACAATATAATATTGTTTGACGTACAACAGAAACTTGTATCCGCTATACATGTCACAGGATATGTGTTATACATATATGTGATATACGTATAGCACACATCCTGTAATATGGATAGCACATGTTGAATACTAGTTGGACGTATTTCTATTGTATGTCAAGCATTATTGGTTTGACTTCAATAATCCTTGTCGTAAAATAGAAATACGTCCAACTAGTATCCAACGTGTGTTATATATGTTACGGAATGTGTATTATACGTAAGTGTGATATACATATAGCACACATTCCATATTATGTATAGCACATGCACGTTGGATACTAATTGAATTATTTCTATTGTACCACGAACATTATTATTTAATCTATGCTTTCACTCACTTTCAAACACAAGTATCCTTTTAATAAAACTATAAGAATTATTCCTATATATGTATGTTTGAAGAGTGGTGTTATCTTTCACCAATGGGATGAAGACAGCGTTGTATTTTCTGATTTGGGCTGGCGGAGATGATTGTGTTCTAGATGTACACATTAAAATTTTCTATTAAGGCAATTTGACATCGGGAATTAATTAATAATTCGTATCCCAGGACCACTGACTACTCATATTACTAGTTAACGGTTTTGCATCCATCATCAATTCTTTTTCCCGTAATGTTTGCTATGTTCTACCAACATAAATAGTAAATACATTCAACTAGTATCTAATAGATGATGTGTGTCATTTATAATGTATATCATACGCAATATGTATTATGTATTATATGTAATGTGAGTCATATATATTTATATATGACATACATTACGTATGACACATAACACATATTAAATACTAGTTAAATATATTTCTGTTGTACAATAAACATTTAAGTTTAATTTCTATTTGTATATTACAATAAGGTGAATACTATATTACAATTGGTTTTAAGATTAGGGTACAGTTGGTATTTAAACAAATTAATTACATCAATATTGTTCCTATTTTTGTTTTTTATCCCAACAACTCCCCATTCTTTGTTAACATCACCACCACTCATTCATCATCCCTGAGAAGTGGTCCCGGGCCCTCCTTAGAGGGTGTGATGGCGAGTTTTTCGACGACGGTGGGAGGTGAGGCAGAGGGGGAGATGAAAAAGGACGAACGTGCCTACTAGGATTAGGAAAATACCCTTGCAGGGGCTCCTCCCCCTTCTCATGTCATCACTTTCTTGAATTTTTGTTTTCTTTCTATCTTTGATACACTTTAAATTAGAACAAAAAAATAGCAAGAATAATTGAATCAGAACCCATCAAACCATGTGCTTCTAAAAAAAAGAGAAGACAAAACAGAACAAGGTACTTAAAAATAACAATCTAACTTAATAGAAAAAATAATATAAGAATATTTAAATAAATATTTATAATTATGGTTCATGTAACTAATAACACTAACTTTTAATAAAAGAGAGTTAATGTGACAGTTATTACTCTTTAAAAGTATAATAAAATTGGTCGGAGATTATTTATATAATAAATAATAATAGAAAACTTCCTCCTCTCTCCCTTTATAAAAGTTAATGGAGTAATTCTCTAAGGAAGTTACCAGCACATAACAACATACAAAGCCATAACTTCTCTCACCATCAAGAGAGAAGAAAGATAAGGAATAAACAAGAAGATCAAGAAGACCAAAAAGAACATTGAAGTCATATCAAGTTATTGTCAAATAGATCTGAATAAATTTTTCTACATCTCATATAATGTGATAATCATAAATTCTAATATCAATGTTATGATTAGTTTCATAATAGAATCTAGAAACTAATTTACACGTGGTATCAGAACAAATTTATGAAATTTTTTATTATCTATGAATGGTTATTATTTTCCACAATTTCAATTTATATGAATCCTAAATTATGAAATTTGGGACTTTTGTTTTGTTTCTCCGAACAATTGCAGTAACGAAAGGAACTCTAAGTTGTTTTCCAACTTGGGAATTTATTATCATCTCATTCTCTAATTTTTTTTTCTTTTGGAATCGGAGATTAATTGTTTTTAATAAATTTCCTTGTACGGTTTGGAGAAACTATTGATGGAGTTTCTTTTCATCCGTGTAATTTAATGGTCCATTATATGTTAGGCCCCAAGCAGGAAAGGAGAGAGAAAGAAAAATATATTTAAAATTTTTAACGTAGTTTGGTACCTCAAGATTTACTTCACAGTCCCACTGGGACAAATTTCAACAAAAGTAATTTTTGAACAGAAAAATTACAAACCCTCACAATATTTGACACATATTACCTAAAATTTAATACAATCTTTTATATAGATTGAATGATGTGGTGCAAGTGAATAAGACATATCATAACTCATCTCTTATATAGGTCTTTCACTCATCTTCCTTTTTAATTCCCACCAATGTGGGACTTGAATTAACACTACACAACAAATCCTCCCTTAATTCAAAGTCCTACATTATTACTCTCTTACAAAAACAAAATAAAATAAAATAGTGATTCTACAGCGATCCTCTCTTGTAGTAGAATCTTCTTCACCAACAATATAATATACTCGTCTTCATAGGAGGTCATCTCAATAAGTAACCACATATGAAGAATCTTCCTTCTTCTCTTTCAGGCTCTACAAGTCCTCCTGAATTCTGGACATCTACTCTGTATGTGACCCAACTGTCCACAATAATGACACTCAACAGTGCTCATATCTCTCGGCTGAGATCTTTTATCTAGTTGGGCACCTTTCTTCTTCCCTCTATCACCAGACCCTACTACTAGAATCTGATTGTCCCCATAAGACTCCTCACTACCCATCATCCTCTGACTCTCCTTCAAGGTATTCGTCACCTCACCCAGTTGCAGTGTGCTCTTCCCTGCTAGTAATGACTGCACTAGTGGCTTGAAGGATATTGACAGTGAAGCAAGTAGAAGCAGCGCTTGCTCTTCATCCTTGATAGTGTACCCTGCATTTAATAGTCTAGATGTCATCTCATTAAATTTATTTATGTGATCAGTCACATTACCTCCATCTTCCATCTTCGTCATCAACCGATTGGTAAGTGTCTTTGACGCAAACTTGCTCTCCAACGCGTCCCACGTACAACTTCTTCAATGACGTCTCTTTCAGCACGATCACTTTAATTTGTGGGGCTAGTGCCACCCGAATTGTGTTGGCAGCCTTCTTTTGGATTGTACTCCAATCTGACTCTTTTATGTCGCTCGGCTTCTCATCTTGCAATGCTAAATTAAATCAAGACCCTGCTGGACCAAATAATCCTCAATTATGCATTGCCACAGTGCAAAGTTCGTTCTTCCATCAAATTAAATAACGAAACTTCAAACTTCAAAGTAGTCATTATATCTAACTCAACTCTGACTAGATACTTCCACTTCGCTCTCTCCTACTACCTCTCAAAATCAACGAATAATTCTTTTCTGATATGGAAGGTCAAACAGTAGTGCTGCAACCACAGAGCATACTGAGAAACTACTCCCCAAAATATAAATCTTTTCTAATGTGGAAGATCAGATAATGCTGCAACCACAAAGCATACTCAGAAAATATTCCCCCGAACCACAGCTCTTGATACCCAAGCAAGAATAAAGGAGAAAGAAAGAAAAACACACTCAAAATTTTTAACGTGGTTCGACACCTCAAGACCTACTCCACGGTCCCACTGGGACAAACTTCAACAATAGTAATTTTTGAACGAAAAAATTACAAACCCTCATAATATTTGACACACACTACCTAAAATCTAATACATCATTTTAAATAGATTAAAAGATGTGGTGCAAGTGAATAAGACATATCACACTCTCTTACATAGGCCCTTCCACTCATCTTCCTTTTTAATTTCCACCTATGTGGGACTTATTAACACTACACAATACATTATATTGCAATAATTGTTTTATAAATTTAAGTTGAAATGATGTAAAAGTCATTCTTGTAGTATGTTAATTTAGTAGTCAAGAAAACTCAACTTTTATGAATTGACGTGAAAGAGAAGTTTGACTACATTCATTTAATATAGATAATGTTAAAGTAATCTCACAAAACATATCACTTTGATTCATGATGTTCATGTACGATAATGATGATGACTACCTCAGCTCATGTTCTCTGTCATGGTTTAATTATTATGCATATATATGCATATGGTTTGTTATAATTATTAAATAATGATACATGAATTATAGACTATTATAATGAAAAATTATAATTTTTGAAATTATTATTGTATGTGAGATTTGTATTCACCAAAGTGACCAAATCTATTTTTTTTTTCTTTTAATAATTCCATATTTATAATATTTTATTTTAATTACTCATTGATTGCATGCTAAATGATAGTTATTTGTGTGGGGGTAATTGAAGTTATTTATTATAAGACATTAAAAGATCACACCCAAAGGTTGATTATTTGTTCTTATAATTATTGGATATAATAGTTGGTAGTGTAAGTGTACTAATGATTTTATTTATTTATATATCCAAATATAGTAAATATTTTAGTTAGTGCATATTTCATTACCTAGAAAAGTTAATTTATTAGCATCATTATGTTGTTGTAGGTTGATTTACTACCCAAAGGAGAATATTGATGTACATTAAAAGTTTAAATGGAAGTTATCTGAATCTATTGATGTTTTATTTATAGTTCAAAGCATTAATGTATATGAGCATGTATGATATTTGCAGCTTCTATGAGTTCATTTGCCTTAGGTATTATCAAGTTCAATGGGCTAAACTATGATGATTGATCTGAACAAATACACGTACTTTCAGTTAGGTTGTATGAGTTTAGATCGACCTTGCATTGATCATAGATGAAAAGTCCATAGGGATAACTGATACGAGTACAGAAGAATACAAGTCTTTTTATGATGCTTGGAAAGGTCTAATAGGTTGGGTTTGAACTAGATAAGGATGACTTTGGCTGAAAATGTCAAACCATCTATTCCTAAGACAAGTGATGCAAAGGAATTTCTGATAAAAATCAAGGAGTATTCTCATTCGGACATTACTGACAAGTCCATTATGGACAACTTAATGATTGAGTTGACCACTAAAAAATTTGAGTGGTCAAAACTCATTCATGATCATGTGATTGGAATGACAAATCTAGCAGCAAAGTTGAAATCAATGGGAATGGATATGAGTGAATCTTTTCTAATGCAGTTCATCATGAACTCACTTCCTCGTGAATTTGGTCAGTTCCAAGTGAATTATAACACTCTTAAGGAGAAATGGAACTTTCAAGAAATTAAGGCCATGTTGGTTCAAGAGGAATATAGATTAAAAAAGATGAATGATTACTCTCACCATCTCACATTTCATGATGGAGCTAGTAGCAACAAGGCTAAACCGAGTAAAAAGGACAACAAGGACAAAACTTCACTGAAAACTCGTGAAGGCCGAATCCATAAGGAGCAGAGATGTTATTTCTGTAGAAAGACTGGACATTTGAAGAAGCATTGTCCGAAAAGATCGAAAGAAATGGTTTGAAAAGAAAGGGATTCCTTTCGATCCAGCCCATAAGAGGAACTGAAAAGTTCTTGTATATGGGAAACAGAATGAAGACACAAATAGAAGGAATTGAGACGTATAGATTGATCCTCGACAGTGGACATTATCTTGATCTAGAAAAGTGTCTTTATGTTTCCGTATGTGTTAGGAATTTAATTTTTGTTGCAAAGTTGGACAAAGTAGGATTTAAATTTAGGATTGGTAATGGATCTTTTTCATTGTATAAGGATATGTACTATATTATGGTTCTGGTACTTTAATTGATGACTTATATCGTTTCAATCTTGATGTTAAATTTGTTGAATCTCTGTTTCATGTTGAGCATGGTAGTATTGGTAAATGTATTGCACGTAGTGAGAATTATGCTTTCTTATGACATCAAAGGTTAGGTCACATATCCAAAGAAAGAATATTTGGGTTAGTGAAAAATGAAGTCTTACCTCAATTGGATTTTGATGACTAGGAAGTATGTGTGGATTGCATTAAAGGCAAGCAAACCAAACATATTTTAAAGAGTCCCGCCACAAGAAGCACTCAACTTCTTGAGTTGATACACACTGATATATGTGGTCCATTTGATAATCCATCTTGGGGTGGTGAAAAGTATATTTTATCACTTTCATTGATGACTACTCACAGTATTGTTATCTATATTTGCTTCATGAAAAATCACAATCAGTGGATGTCCTTGAGAAGTTCATTAATTAAGTAGAAAGACAATTAGATAAAAAGGTAAAGATTGCGAGGTCAGATAGAGGTGGTGAATATTATTGCATGTTCATTGAAAAGTGAACATTGTAAGGGTCCATTTGCAAAGTTGCTTGAAAGTCGGGGCATATGTGAACAATATACAATGCCTGGTACACCAGAACAAAATGGTGTAGCTGAAATGCAAAATCATACTCTTACGGAAATGGTTAGGAGTATGATAAGTTACAGTAATGTATCTTTATCTTTGTGGATGTATGCATTGAAATCCGTGACGTATCTGCTGAACAGGGTTCCTAGTAAAGCAGTTCCTAAGACTCCTTATGAACTATGGATAGGAAGGAAACTCAGTTTAAGGCACTTTCATGTTTGGGGTTGCCCAACAGAAGTAAGAGTATGCAATCCACATGAAAATAAGCTTGATGCAAGAACCATTAGTGGTTATTTCATTGGCTATCCTAATAAATCAAAGGGGGTACATATTTTATTCTCCTAACCATAGTACAAGAATATTTGAGTCTAGTAATGGTAGGTTCCTTGAAAATAGTCAGTTCAGTGGGAGTGATGAATCACAAAATGTGGATATTAAAGAGAATTGTGTAGAAAGTCCTACATATGATGTCTCTTCTCAGATTGTTGTTCCTTTTGTTGTATCACAGCCACACAACATCTCAAGACATAAAAGATAGCTTGGATGTGGTTAGAGGTGGAAATTGGTTCACCAACTGCATTTAGCTTATCTGTGATCTTTTTGACATCAAGAAGAAAAGCTGACATGGTGGTAGTATTTTTTATGTAATGGATTTTATGCTTGGGTTTGTTGATTTGAGCAACATTATGAGCAGCAAAGATAGCCGCAGTCTTTGCCCAAACATGACAAGAACTGACACAACCAACCATTCTCAAGCGCAGGGAGGGAGAAAGAGAGGCTAGGAGCCAAGATTTGAGAAAAGAATCTTGACGCTTCCATTGTTTTTCTTTAACACCAGTAGAGGGGGTGATGGGAGCACTAGCAACAGTTGAATCAGAGGAATCAACAGTAGAGGATGATTTTGTGATATTTTTTACATCAAGAAAAGATTCAAGGTCACATCCAACTATTGTGGCCATAGCTTCATCCATCCAGGGTAGGTAAAATTCTTCTTCAATGTTTAACTTGATAGACACAGAATTAGAGAAGGTTTGGATAGTAGAGATATTGGAAGCCATGGATCAAAACCAAAGGGCTCTTGATACTATGTGAGAGTATGCAACATAGAGTGAAAAAATAGAGGAAGAGAGAATATGAATATGAATCTAAATAATATTGTGTATTATTGTTGTATTATTTAATGAATGAAGATACCCTCATAGAGTTTTCTATATACAAGACGAGAAAGGCTCATAATAAATCATAACAGTAATTAGGATAACAACAAACTATAACTAACTGAATCTATATAGGCTCTATCATGAATTTTAATTTAGATTCATTTTCACATCCAAACTCTTAAAATACAATAGTACATGAAAATAAATATGGTACAAATAGTATACATTGTTTTGTCATACCCTAACCATTTTATCATAAATATATGTTTGTCCATCTCACGTATGCATATGGTAATATAAGGAAAAAAAAAGTAAATATACCCTCTACTTTCTTCATTCCAGAAATGTACGTCATTCAAATCTGGACATCTTTATTATGACAACCATTAGTTATCCTTCTATTTTTGGTCAGCAAAAGTAGATATGATTTCGAAATAACAATTATATAACTATCCTAGATAAACCTATAATATGCAATAATTCTTCATTCTGTTAATTTAACTACTCACATTTTAGTTGTTTTGAGTTGTAAGTATCGTTAGACACGTAGTCCACTAAACCCCGATTAACGTTTTAAGACAATTTGTTTTGATTTTTGTAACTTGGCATGCATGACCCACAAAAAAGATTTGTCCAAGGGTTCTACCCTATTTCAAAGGCGATGAATTATTACAATAATCTTCAACATGATGCCTTGACAACACACGAAGAAATGAGAGATCCTTATTCTACATTGTTTGATCAAAAAGGCACAGTCATTTGTCCTAAGCCTAGGCGAGTTGGGGCTATTATTAATCCTAATAAGTCTACAATGCCTTTAAAATTGAAAATTAATGGACATGGTGAAGGGTCTGATATAAAAGCAGGAATGGAGCTTCTGGACATAATTTTCAAGGAGAATTATAAAGGTGAAGATCTAGAATTGCATACAATATGCCAAGAAGTATCATCACCTCCATTTTTTAATGGGTCTCCTCCTGTTCGAGCAGCTAATCCTTTGATCCAAAATGCTCAATTTGGATGAGAAATGCATAGCTCTCCAATCAACAAATGCAATTCCATAGTAGTTATCGTCATTAGCATCATCACCGCCATGTTTGTTATCATCTCCATCTTCTTTAGCATCATCAGGTTTATCATTTCCATCCTTGTCGTTGCTGAAAGGAGGGTGTGTTAGGAAGATGTTTGGACTTAAATCAGCCACAATTAGGATAGAAGGATCTGGTTGCCAAGTTCCTGTTATCGCGTAAATATCATTTTAACATAAGTGTATATAGAAGCAAGACGAACCTTATCATAAATCGTGCATTCAACAACAAATATTCAGAATCAAAGAAACTAAGTTGGTGTTGTATATATCGTATGTTTTTTTTTTTTTTGTAATGGTGATCATACTCTAAGTTGTTCAAGTGGGACACTGATGAAATAAAACATAATGAGAGGAACAATATTTACCAATATATATGTATATGCAGACATGATGCACATATTAATAAAAGGAGAAATGTTCGTTGTTTGAGAAACTTTTAACATTGAAGTTATGGTTTTATCTTTGAGTACCAAAAAGTAAGAGGTATAATAAACTCCATGGGATAAGAGTTACGACACTAGCCAACTATCACAAATGAAATAAGGCCATGAGCGACGCTTAGATTAAGTCAATTTACTTCATCCAACAAGAATGAGGGTATAATGGTACAAGAAAAGTCTAGCTAGATGTACAACCCATCTAGCCAACTAGTGTGCCAACCCATTTATTATTTGTCCAAAAAATAAAAAATAAAAACACAAATTAAATACTTATTAATAATCAATAATAATATACTATTAATCAATTAGATATAATGATCAGTTTTGACATTAATGTGATACTATTTTTAACTATTAGAAAAAAAAAACAGCAGATTCCATAACATTTACCTGATCTCGTTCTTGTGTTACTTGGAAGAGAACATATATGCATGCCTAGTTTTCTTTTTCTTTGTTCCAATCTTAAAAATTGTTTTTATTCCATTTCTTCTTCCTTTGTTTCCATCCACATCATATACATCAGTTATCAAAGAACATACATTTTACGATTAATTGGTATATGTAGTTTTGCTACGCAATTAATTTACAATTAATCTGCTTTTATGGTAGTTTAATGGTAGTCACTAATTCTAGGATATTATTGTATATTGATTAGGAACCGTTACAGAATAGAAATAGAATAATGTATATATTAGTGCCTTTAACAGCCATTTAGTAGGGTCTTTAGTTAATAGCCATTTAGTTAGATAATAACATCATGTAACTATTTATGTATTGAATCATTTTATCAAAGAGAGACAATACACTTTGAAATATATTGGATCTTGACATGGTATCAGAGCCAGGTTGAGCTCTGGTATCCAAACAGCACGAGGGCACAATTACACCAAGGAAATGGTGACCGTTGAATCAAGAGTTGTAGAAGGAATACGATAAATCACAGGAATCAATGATGATCAGTGGAAAATACTAATTGAGATGATGAAGTCACGCAAAGTGAATGAAATTGAAAAATTGACTGGTAAGGAATTTCATGAAATGTGGGTTGTGGATAGTGGTGCGTCCAACCACATGACGGGAACAATGAAAAATTTGCAAGAGCACAGGAGAATACAACAATGCCCAGTTGGATTACCGGATGGAGAGCAAGTAATGGCGAACATGGAAGGAACAATGATTCTTGATGGAAAATTGAAACTAAAAAACGTGTTATATGTTCCAAAATTGAGATGCAATCTAATTTCAGTTTCACAATTAATTGATGAGGAAGAATGCACAGTGTTGTTCACTAAAATGTTTTGCTTGATGCAGGAACTACCTACGAGGATGCTAATTGGAGAAGGTGAACGAAAAGATGGTCTTTACATGTATTGTGGCATGTGTGGTGTGAGAGCGTGTCAAGCAATCGTAGGAGACCAATATGAACTTGGCACAAGCGTTTGGGACATCCGTCAGGCAAAGTCATCCAAATGATTCCAAATTTGAGCAATTATGGTGGAAGAGGAGGACTAAATAATATTTGCGAGATCTGTGAAAGGTCTAAACAAAGCAGAGAAAAGTTTCCTTTAAGTGATTCCAATGCTGGTGAGATTTTTGAACTGATACATTGTGATTTATGGGGACCTTATAGAACACCCTCTTCCTGTGGAGCATCATATTTCTTAACCTTGGTTGATGATTGCTCTCGCGCTGTGTGGATATATCTATTGCATGAAAAGAAAGAAGTGTCACAAAGGCTGATTGAATTTTTAACTCTTGTGGAGCGACAATATGGGAAACGTGTCAAGAAAGTCCGCAGTGACAATGGAACAGAATTCATGTGCATGCGGCCGTACTTTCAGAAAAATGGGATCTTGCACCAAACTTCATGTACAGGTACTCCTCAACAGAATGGAAGAGTTGAAAGGAAACATAAACATATTTTGAATGTGGCAAGAGCACTTAGATTTCAAGGGAGTCTTCCTCTTAGTTTTTGGGGAGAATGTGTTTTGACAGCTGGGTATCTAATTAATTTGACACCATCATCGACACTTCATGGGAGGAGTCCTTACGAGATTGTGAATGGAAAGCCTCCATCATATGATCATCTTCGAGTGTTCGGATCCTTGTGTTATGCTCATAATCAGAACATGAATGGAGATAAATTTGCAAGTCGAAGTCGTAAATGTGTCTTTGTTGGTTATTCACATGGACAAAAAGGTTGGAAATTATTTGATTTAGAGAAGGAGACAATTTTTGTTTCAAGGGACGTCAAATTTGCCGAGAATCAATTTCCTTTTGCTGAAAATATTACCGAGCCAGATCCCATTTCAATTGCAAATGAATTGGAAATTTATGGAGAAGAAATTGGAATTGGGAATCAGCAGCCCAAGTCTCTAATTACTCCAATTGGGCCTGGAGAAGTTATGAGCCAAGGAAGTTTAGCAAAGGATAATACATCATCATATGAAGGAGACCTAAGCAGGACCTCCACCTCAAGTGCGCCTGAGGAAGCTGTGTTGCAATCTTCAAACGCGCAACCTGCATCGTTGCCGCTGATGAACTCTGAAGCACCAGAGCTCTCTTCGACCTCTTTAGAACCAGAATCCACTGTTGAACCACTAGGTAGAGGGCACCGGAACAAGCAACCCTCAATCAAGCTTCGAGACTACACCATGATGTCCAACGCACCATCGATTCGTTCCCCTTCTCCAATGGCTGACTCAGGTACTATTTATCCTCTCAATAATTATGTGAACTGTGATAGATTTTTTTCCGGCCATCGTTCCTTTCTTGCAGCTCGATCTCCAAAGTGAAAGAGAACCTATTTCTTATTCTGAAGCCGTTCAAGATGAGCGATGGAGGAAGGCCATGGCTGAAGAAGTTCAAGCACTCCAAAACAATGAAACTTGGGACCTCACGGTCTTGCCCCCCGGAAAGAAAGCATTGGGTTGTAAATGGGTCTATAAAGTAAAGTATCATTCTGATGGAAGCGTTGAACGATTCAAGGCATGTTTGGTTGTCTTGGGAAATCATCAAAAAGAGGGAGTTGACTACAACGAGACATTTGCTCCTGTGGCAAAGATGGTTACAATTCGCACTGCGTTAGCCGTGGCGGCTGCCAAAGACTGGGAACTCCATCAAATGGATGTTCACAACGCGTTCCTGCATGGGGATCTTGAAGAAGACGTGTACATGAAGCTTCTTCCTGGATTCTCGGTGTCACAGCAAGGGTCGGTGTGTAAGTTGCGAAAATCATTGTATGGTTTGCGTCAGGCACCTCGGTGTTGGTTTTCTAAGCTCTCAACTGCTCTTATCAACTATGGATTCACTCCGTCAAAGTCAGATCATTCACTGTTCTGTTTTAGGTACGAAGTTGTACAACTTGTTGTATTGGTGTACGTTGATGACCTTATTATTGCAGGAGTCACCGGAGTCAGTGTCACTGTAGTCACTGTTCTGGAGTCACAATGACTACATTTTCTGTTTGATAAATATATAGAGTCAGAGTCATCAATGACTTGTTTCTGTTTGTTTTGATAAGACAAAATTTGGTGTCACTACCAAAATTACCATTAACTACCCCTAGATTTAAGAATCAAACACGAGTAATTTTTGGATTCATTTTTTTATTCATATTTTAGACTGCATTTTCATTTGCTCATAATAACATACTTCTCCTCTAAGAACACACCAAATCAAACCACTCAAAATTCCAGTACGAATTCAAAGAAAAATAAACAATTCCAGAATTTTTTATTGAATTGTAATTTAATTTCAATCCAAATTTGGATTGAATTTTTTAATCTGGATTGTGATTTAGGCTTCATTTTAATCCAAATTTCACAATTCCAGTACAAATTCAAACCTAGAAGAACACAACTCCAAATTTTAGTCCAAAAATTCACAATTCAGTACATCCAATGTAAACAAAAATAAACCAAAAAAAAAACAGAGGAGAAAGTGGAATCATTCTTTTCATCAGCATGTTAACTCAACAACATCATCATTTACAATAAAAATATATAATAAATAAAAGAATGCAGAGATCGAACCAAGGGAGGACTTCAACATCATCCTCAACACTGCCGTCGCCGGAGGTGGCAGCAGCGGCCACGAACCATCGACGGCAACAACAACGGCGAAGCCGCCTTTGCCTCCGGATCTGCACCACTTTCTTTCACCGTCAGCGGAAGCAGAAAAGAAATCGAGGAACAGCAGGCGATTGCGAGACGACAGACGGCGGTGGCTGCTTTACCCTCTCCCATTCCGTTTCAGCAACAACATCCAAGAACCAGAAGCTCCAATACCAACATCGGTGACCTCCTCTCCTCGGACGAGCTTCCCAGTGAGATAGCAGCGGCGGTGGCAAAGAGATTCAACCCAAAGTCGGAGCGGTGAAGGCGACGAATCACATGAGTATCGAGGAGTGGGATGAACAAATAGCTACAGGGAGGCTGGCTGGGTATCAAGGAGGGAGATGAGTCTCGAATGAGACTGTGTTGTGAGGTTTTAGG
Organism: Aeschynomene evenia; assembly: GCA_013621005.1. Lineage (NCBI taxonomy): Eukaryota > Viridiplantae > Streptophyta > Magnoliopsida > Fabales > Fabaceae > Aeschynomene > Aeschynomene evenia. The sequence continues at coordinate 17,086,629 of CM024267.1, read as the reverse complement.
GTTGAGGGCAAACTCTGGAATTTTACAAAATTAATGAGGGCACTTTTGGAATCAAAAGTCATTAAACAAGAGAGTGACTCTGTGTCCTTTCTTCTTAGTGACTCTGACCCCGGTTTTAGAGTGAACAAAATTGGGGTAATTTTGTTCACTTAATCAGTCTGACTCCGACTCTGAATTACAGTGACTCCAAAATCAAACGTTATACAGAGTCATAATTTTACTGACTCTGTGACTCTGACTCCAGAGTCAGTGAAAACAAACGCAGCCATAGGAATTTGGGCCACAATTATCCAGCCCATTAAAAATATACTCGTATTTAAAAGTGTTATTTGGACTATAAAGTGTTAAATAGGTTTTGTTGACTGTTTTGATTGATTTTTTTGTTGTGCCCCAAGCATTTGTGATAATTCAAATATATTGACTACCGAAAATTTGGCATAACCTCTTAATATTTCACACATATTATAAACTTGTTAGAGAGAATATCTAAATCAAACAACAATCAACATTTTCTCATAATTTAAGTTTTCAAATACAAAAGAACAAAGACACAAAAGATATAACCTATACTATAATCAAATACATTTTGAGACGATAAAACACATGTTCTATATGGCTGCAAATTTCAGGAGTCACTGATATAAAAACCCCTAATAGCAATTGAGGCGTACTAGCAAAGATATATTTACTATGAATTTTGGTTGTTTGGTTTGGCTAATATTATGCAGTATAAGAAATCAATGGATTGCCAACAAATTTTGTCGACAAATTCATTTGCCAGCAATATTGATGAAGGTATCGATGAGAAATATGAAATTTTTTATTTTTTTATGAAAAATTTATTACTGACAAAGTAATGAAATGGCATCAATTTGCGTGCGATAATTATGGATAAATTTTTTCAATAGTTTAAAATTTAAATTATTTTTTTAAAAATGAACTACTAACGGATTTTTTTACATAATTCGCCAATAATAAAAAAAACTTATATTTTCAAAATCCAAAAAACAAAAATATTACGTACAAATTCTTAAATTCAAAATCTATTTTCTTCCCTTCGCACAAACAAAAAATTCAAAATCTATCGGTAATTTGCATTTCAATTTAGTGAATAAAATAGCAAAATTGTAAACATATGTTTTGTTTTTTATTTACCAATTTATGCATTGTCATGTTTTATTCTTCTTCTAATGCGAGCCTTAAGCTTTAATTTTCCCTTTTTTTTTTTGGTTTAATTACTCCAAAGGTCTATATAGTTTCATTGATTTTTCAAATGGGTCCCTATACTTAAAAATTTTGTAATTGAGTCCCTACATTTTAAAGTAAATTTTCATTAAGTCCCTAACACTAATTTTGCCACTTAGCCACATTTTAGAAGTGTGGTTAAAGATAAAAGGAAAAAAAATATTACAACATTTTAATTATATATAGTATTTATAATGAAAAGAAAAAATAATTGTATTATTAACTTTTATTTATCTTTTATTTTTTTATTTTTTGTAATTTTATTTTGATTCATGTTATATTTTATTTAATTAATTAATTTTTATATTTATTTTATTTTGAATAAATTTATTTTAATTATAAAATTAAAAATAAAGTTTAATTGAAATTAAATATAATATAAAATTAAAGTAAAAAGAAAATAAATCTAAAATTAAAAATGTCTATGTTAAAAATTAAATATAAATAAAATTTAATAATACTATTATTTTTTCTTTTGATTATAAATACCATATAATTAAAATGGTGTAATATTTTTCTTTTTTATCTTTAACCACACTTCTAAAATGTGGCTAAGTGACAAAAAATAGTGTTAGGGACCTAATTAAAATTGATTTTAAAATGTAGGGACTCAATTACAAAATTTTTAAGTATAGGAACCCATTTGAAAAATCGATAAAATTATAGGGACCTTTGAAGTAATTAAACTTTTTTTTTAGAGTTATAATGTAATGGATAAAATTATCAATCTTAAACTATAAGTATCATTCTAAATCATCATGATAAGTATCAACCTTAAGAATTTTATTTCCTCCGCCATGAAAAATTAAAAGTATTATTCTTCTTCTATCCCATATAAATAAATAAATAAAAAAACATTTTACCTCCCTAGATATTTGGATCGTTGCAATTTAGCATCCGAACTTTCAAAACGGGCAATACGATTCCCTGTATGTTTTAAAACGTGCATTCTGCCCCATCTGTCACAACTCCATCCATTTTTCCGTTAAATAAGCACATGTAGTGCACATATCATTTATTAAATGACTAAAATCCCTTTTTTTACGGGGAAAAAACACACAGTATGCTTTTTTCCCCCGCCAAAAAAAAGATATTTTAGGGGGTAAAGTGCTTTTAGCAGGGTAAAGTGCTTTTTTCCCCGCAAAAAAAAAAAGGTATTTTAGTCATTTAATAAATGACATGTGCACTGCATGTGTTTATTTAACGGAGAAATGGGTGGAGTTGTGACGGATGGGGCAGAATGCACGTTTTAAAACATACAAGGAATCGTATTGCCCGTTTTGAAAATTCATGGGCTAAATTGCAACGACCCAAACATCTAGGGAGGTAAAATGTTTTTTTCCCTAATTAATATATCAGACAAATAATTTTTCTTAATGTTTAAGAACTAATTTCTCTCTCTTTTATAAATATTACATATACACACATTAACTTTGTACCCAAAAAAATACACACTAATATAGTGTTTTTGTTTCGTGCATCACACAGATTTAAACTGATAAGGTAAAATTTGTTTGAATATTTTATGTACAAAGTAATTTATTAGTAAGACGTAATCATTATATAACAATATTTTCTTGATTTTCTATTCAACACATAATTTTTAAATTTTTTAATGAACACTAATCCATTAAATTGGAAAATTATGCTAAAAACATGACAACTGTCAACCAATGTGTAATTATGAGGAGTTTTTATTTTCTTGAATCATTAAAAAAATTCCTTAATTAGGAAAGATTTAATTTTAATTCTATCATTATTTTTAATTATAAAATAAAATTAAAAATATTTTAATGACCAGACATTACGGGCTCAAATATTAATTTTCCTAGACAACCTTCTTTACTGTGTATCTCTATTTAATTATTTATTTTTATGAACATTTATGTATTAAGAAACAAGAAATATGAGCTCCATTACCTAGACAATAGGTTTTTATTTTTGGAAACAATGATGCTAGATACACACCACCATTTCAGCCACTTCTCAGGCACTCTATCATTCTCACTCATGGGACTCACATGCTCATTAACCCAAACCCACCTTCACTTCTCCCCAACGCGCTAGTTATCATTCATTGTTGATTTTTGTATTTCCTTTCCAAGTAACTGCACACTACCCCACCACACGCTACCCCATACCCAAACTGCCACTCTCTCCTTCCTTCCCTCATCATCAACAATACCGAAACACTTCTGCTTCTTTCCGCCATTTTTGCTCTTTTGAGCTTTTTTTTTGTTCCTTTGTTTCTACACTACATCAACTGGTCCCAGGTTTGGTGGACAAAAAAAATGTGCGAGTTTCCAGTATTCTCTATTTCGTGTGTGTGTTTGTGTTTATTTTTCTTTTTTACAATTTTTTTTAATGTAATAACATGGGTTTGTGCTCGAGATTTTCACTGTCCTTTCTAGTTGTCCTTTTTTTTGTCCCCTTTTCCACTAATTTTTTATTCTACTTCCTATTTATGTAACAACATGGGTTTGTCCCAATGATTTTTCGACTTCTTCTGTAGTTTTTTTTTATTTTCTGATTTTTTTTAAAACAGTTCATCAGTGTTTTGTACGTTAATTGGGTTTTTTTCATCCTCTGTTTTGGGTTTTTTACATTTGTGTATGAGTTTTTTTTATCAACCTGAATTTATAATTTCTTTTGTTTATTACGTGTGGTTTTTTACATAATTTAACTTGTGGTAGTTTTCATTTGTTTAGCTTCATTCCATACCCCACAAAAAAATGCCAAGGCAAACACGACAAAACAAACAATGCTCTCTGTTTGCACGAGAGGCGCGATCAAAGCGTTGGGATGATCTTTCCTTTCCTTCTGTGCTGACTGAGTTTTTTTCTATTACTTGTTGGGTTCTCCATTCATACTCATTGGGATTTATTCGTTCTTTTAATGTTTCCTCGTCCTTTGTGTTAAATGGTTTTTTTCCTATTACCTATTTGGGTCCTCCCTTTTATACTTGTCGAGATTTTTTGTCCCATAATTTTTCATTGTCGTCACTGCTAAGTGGGTTTTTTTCTATTATCCGTTTGGGTTCTCCCTACGTACTTGTTGGGTTTATTTATTATGTTAAACTTTGCTCGTCAATACATACTTACATAGGTTTTTCTTATATCTTAATTGCGTTTTTTCTTCATATTCATTGAGTTTTTTTTTCTACTTTTAATCATAGGAAACTTGTGCACGAATGAGGAAAGAAATTATCCTATCTATGCTGCTGAGTGACAATAACGCAAGCAAGTTCCTGGTCCTGCGTGAATCAACAAGTGTACCTGACGGAGAATCAAAACCAACAATCAAGTGTATCTTGATTGAGTTTTTTCTTGTTGTTAGTTGAGTTTTTTTAGTCGTACTTTTGGATTTTTGTTTTTGTGTGAGCTCTTGTTATGTTTCCTGTCTAAACACATGTAACAAAATAGTTTCTTCATTTCAATCTGTTTGTATAAATCTTATCTGTTAGTTTTTCATTTGATAACAAAAACCAAGCAAAAAGGATTAATCATCCACAACGTCCACGCCCCGCGCCCACACGCAAATGAATTGCTGACATACATCAACCATCATCAATGGTAGTTACACTTGCAAAAAGCAAAAAGAATAGGCACCTACTAAAATAAATTACAAAACACCTCACATGGTACCCACATCTGGCCATCAATCTAGTAAACTAGGCGCACCTTCAGAAACAGTTGGGGGCACAGTAACAAAACAATTATAATAACTGGTTTTTTTTGTTGATGTTGATTGGGTTTTTTTGTTGTTATTGGTTGGGTTTTTTAGTCGTACTTTTGGGTTTTTTTAGTCGTACTTAACGAGGCAGTCGTCAACGAACTTCTGTTGTCGCTAAGTGTGTTTTTTTCTTATGACTTATTGTGTTTTTCCTTCATACATCGGTGATTGGGTTTTATTGTTAACGCTAATTGAGTTTTTTCTATACAACGGTTGTGTTTTACATTTCTAGCCATGTTGGTAAATCTGCAACATACATGCCAGAAAATTATAACATATAACATATAAGATTGTTCATTTAAATCTTCTTGTAGCAGTCATGTACTAGCATAGTTCTTTCAACTCATTCCAATTCACCCCCACGATCTGAAATATCTGTTTGATTATCATGTTTAGTCTTTCTAGACTTCCCACCACTCTTAAACCTTGATGACTGGAACCTCTTTGTGCGCTTGCGGCCCTTACATGACACGTGTGCTGGGCTGAATACAAGATTCGTCTGGATACAAATAAAAAGGAATTAAAACCCAATTAGTGCCTATTAGAAACCCATATACAACCTAAAAAAACCCCATTTAAAAGTGCTGCTTGTCATACGTACACTATGTTTTTCCATTAGAATATTAATACATAAAAAAATACCTCACTGTCACTATTGTTCGCCCCAGCATCTTTTCCCCCGCGCATGCACCATCTACACCCTCGATTTGCTCACCAACCAACCTCCAAGCATCATCCAAAATACATTTGACCGTATTTGTAAATTTGTCACAAGAACATGCAACCTCTGCAAGGTTGTAAAACTTTTTACACATCTCGGAGTATCGCTCAACATCAGGCTTCACGCGTGAAACATTATGCAAGAGTTGTTGGGTTTTTTATAATCATTATCTGAGTTTTTCTTTAGATGATATTGGGTTTTTTATCATGCTCGTGTGTCTGTCATTTATCATTGTTAAATATCACTGTTCATTACATGAAATAAAGTTGTTGGGTTTTTTTATATTTGATAGTTGAGTTTTTTCATTGCATTAAATTGGGTTCTTTGCCAAGTTGTGAAAAAAATCCCCGAAAAAAGGACATCATTTTATTAACAAAATAAATGATGATACTACATACAAATAACTCCATCATAACTGTACATTACGTCTATAGTTTGTTGGGTTTTTTATGTTCGTTAGTTGGGTTTTCTTTTGCATTATTCTAGGTTTTTTATCTTTAACGTGTCTCTACCATCTATTGTTGTGTCCACTACACAGCATGTCCCTGTTGTCAACAATCTGGGATGAGGCAAAACACCACACAAGACCATACAAGAAAAATGACACAAATGGTACGACCCACTGGAAAAAAAATGAAAAACTGATTCCTATGAAAAAAAAAATCTATAATAACACTTAAAAATAAAAAAATCATCATCTTCATTAAACAAAATAAAATGAAAGAAAAAAAAAACACCCCGTATAGACCCCATGAAAAACATCCACACGTGACTACCATTTGCTACATGTTCAGATGAAGGAATGAAAAACAACGAAAGAAAATTGGTGGGGTGGGGAGGGGGGGTTTGATGAACAATCTCTCCATCTTCATGTGCCATTTTTGTAGCTCACTACTCTCAATATCACAAGCCTTCAAACACATCCATGGGTGTTGTTTTTTCACACTGAGAAATGAAGAAGAAGAAAGTTGGGGGTAGGGGGAGGGGGACAGACCATCTATGCTTTAGGGGACTTCTCCTTTAGCTTCTCATCAAAGCCAGGGTGATGTGATGTGTGCTGAGTAAAAGCTTCTAGAAAGCTTCTTCAAAGGCGCGTAAGTGGAGAGCCTTTGTACTACTTGTGGGCTTGTGTCAGGAAGAGAGAGAATATTACATTTAATAATAATCCTTTAAGTGGCTGGGGTGGTGGCAGCAATTGGGGTGTGTAATAAGCATTTTTCTTTTGGAAATATAGACAACCTACATGTCTCTTTTGAGGCGCTTGCTCACATGAAGACAAGGTAGGAAAAGACAAGCTTAGCCACACTTTAAAAGTGTTACTAATAAATCAAACACTTTTATATTTGGACACATGTTTGTTTTTAATTGATTTGCTCTAGGTAAAGACATGAATGATGTCTTCATATGAGAACTCCCCCTCTTGTGAATATTGAAATATAGCCAATGGATTTTTTTGGAGTATATAGTATCCCACACCTTCTCTTTTTTTTCATAAAAAAAATTATGAAAAACTTTATTATTTAACAAAACACAATATATTTATGGATTTAATTTTCATAAACTGGTGGTAGAGTGCAAATTTTTTACACAATAATCTAATTATGTATTGTCACGTCAGTCAAGATAATTTTTTTTCTCTCCCCTACTATGTTGACTAACCTCCATTCTCTTAGTTAGTTTCTACAGCTAAGTTAGTTATTGTACAGCTGGGTTAGTTAGAATTAAGTTAAATAGAAGTAGTTGTAGTTAGTTCATTGCTCTGTAAATATAAATAGTCATCTCTGTACCCTTTACTGATTGTACTCATCACTTCTGTTAATGAGAAGAGTTCATTCAGCCATCTCTCTTGTTCCATTCTCTCTCGTCCTCTCTTGTGTTCTTGCATTTTGGATTACCGAATCACAATTTTTCTCATGGTGCGGTGAGCATGGATCCAAAGTGCATTCCGGATTTGAGATTGAGAATGGAATTTGCAATTCTTATTTCGAGCAAAATTTTGCCTCTCTGTCATGGCAAATTTTGTAGAGCAAGTGATGGATCAGGGTTCCAATTCAAATATCGGGGGGATTGATCTTCAAAGCTTGGCACAATTGGTGGCACAGATTAATGTCATTCAAGCTGCAGCTTCGAAGGCGAGTCTTAATCCTCAAATGGACCCAATGAGCCCGTACTATGTTCACCCTGGAGACAATCCAGGTATTTCTTTGATTTCAAAAGTTCTTGATAATCAGAACTATCACTCTTTGGCTCAAACTATGCTTAGTGCATTGAAATCAAAGAACAAGATACCTTTCATAAATGGCAGCTTGCCTAAACCTGACAAAGATGATCCCATTTATGGTGCATGGGATAGATGTAACAATTTTGTTGTTTCTTGGATAAAACAATCATTGAACACTGAAATTGCGCAAAGTGTCTATGGAACGAGAATGCACTTGATCTGTGGAATGAGCTGAAACAAAGATTCTATCAAGGAGATGTTTTTCGCATTGCAGAATTGGAAGAAGAACTGTTTTCGATCAAGCAAGGAGAGCTCAGCATCACAACCTATTTCACGAAATTGAAAGCTATCTGGGAAGAACTGGAGAATTTTAGGCCAATTCCCAACTGTATGTGTACACCAAAATGTGAATGTGGAATAGGAACTATGAGAGGTTACAGGAAAGATACTTATGTTGTGAGGTTCTTGAGAGGACTAGATGATCAATATGCTCCTGTAAGGTCCCAGATCATGTTGCTAAAACCACTGCCCACAATTGATGAAGCATTCTCTTTATTAATTCAGCAAGAAAGATAGTCCATCACTGCACCGACGTATCTAGCTGCTACAGAATCTAGAGTCTTGCTGACTTCTGCTGATCAAACTAATCCTCCAAATCAAGGCTCAAGAGGAAGGGGTCGTGGAAGAGGAGGAAGGGGTGGCAGAAATTCAAAACTTCAATGCTCTTACTGCAAGAAACCAGGACACTTGATAGATACTTGTTATAAGAAGCATGGTTTGCCTCCTCATTTGAAACAGCAAACCATTAACAGTGCTATATCCAGTCCAGTGAATGATGAGGACAATGCTATTTCTCTGTACAGGGAGGAGGCTGATAAGAGTGAGGCTTTGTTCACTCCCGAGCAGAAACAAGCTTTGTTAGCTTTACTCCAACATCAAAATATTCAACCGGTTCAAAGTGTAAATCAAGTCTCTTCTTCCATACAAAAAGGTACAAGTCCTAAATGGTCTGCATTGTCTTTGAAAAATGACCCTTGGATCATAGATACAGGGGCCACCATTCATGTCTCATATACTTTGGATGCATTTCATACATACAAATACATAAAACCCATAAAGGTCAAACTACCAAACAAACAAATCCTCATAGCATGCATATCTGGTATTGTAATATTCTCAGATACCTTGTGTCTTGTTGATGTTCTATACATTCCTGCATTCACCTTCAATTTGATCTCAGTGTCACATTTAATCAAATCCATTGATTGCCAATTTGTCATTAACAAATTTGGCTGTGAGATTCAGGATTATCTTTCTCAGAAGAAGATTGGTGTAGCTGAACTCCAAGATGGGCTATATGCACTCCATAAGAATTCTGCAGAGCACAATATCAACACAGCATACACTAACTTGGACAGCTCAAAATCCCTAGGATCTAGGCTTACCCTACGAGATTTGTGGCATTTTAGGTTAGGTCATATCCCTTATAGGAGATTGAAAACGATTCAACAATTGTATCCCATTTTCAGCAATTTAAATAAAGATAGTTGCAATTTTCCATGTGATTCTTGTCACTATGCCAAACAAAAAAGGCTTAGTTTTCCTGATAGAACTACTCATTCTGAAAAATGCTTTGACTTAATACATATTGATATATGGGGACCTCTTGCTATCACTTCCATTGGTGGTTTCAAATATTTTCTTACTGTAGTGGATGACCACAGTAGATTTACATGGATATTTTTTATGAAACAAAAATCTGAAGCATCCATATTGGTTCATAACTTTGTGAAAATGATTCAAACTCAATTCAATACTACAGTTAAGAGTATTCGAACTGACAATGGAAAAGAATTTTTGCTCACTGATTTCTTCAATAAAAATGGCATTTTACATCAAACCTCATGTGTTGACACACCACAACAAAATGACATAGTTGAAAGAAAACACCAACACATATTGCAAGTAACTAGATCCATTCTTTTTCATTCCAATGTGCCACAAAATTTTTGGAACTTTGCTGTTGGTCATGCCATACACATCATCAACAGAATACCCAGCACATTGTTAAATAATGAGAATCCTTTTAAACTGTTGTATAATAATGATCCTGACTACATGCAGCTTAAAATTTTTGGCTGCTTTACCTACATTTGCACTCTTAAACACAACAGAACAAAACTTGATAAGAGGGCAAGAAAGTGCATTTTTCTAGGATATAGACAAGGGACAAAATGATTCTTATTCATGGATTTAGTAACTAGAGATTTTATTGTGTCAAGAGATGCAAACTTTTATGAACACATTATGCCATATGCAAACAGTACTGATACAGATCACACTATAAGGGATACAATCTCCAAACCACAAATCTGCACTTCTGAAACTTACCATAATTCTGATTTCTTCACACCCATTTTACACTCACATACATTCTCAAACAATCACAATACTTGCCCTCCTATAGATACTAGAGCAGCAGAAACAGCTAGTGAATCTTCTCCAAATAATTCCATTAGTCCACAACATTTAAACCAATCCAATGAAACTTTACCATCTCCTTCTTCTGAGCCTAACCATACTGAACCTGCACCTTTGCTTGAATCAACCATTAGGAGATCTAATAGAATTAGAAAACCACCATCTCATTTGAAGGATTATGAGTGCATGCAGCTGAGTTCAGTTCCTACATGCCAATCTTCCAAACAGGTTTATAAATCCAAGTATCCTATCTCTGATTACATATCATACACACATAATTCTTCAAATCATACTGCATTCCTTTTGGTTGTTTCTTCCATGCATGAACCCACCAGTTATGAAGAGGCTATTAAAGAACCTTGTTGGACAAAAGCTATATCTGCTGAGTTATCTGCTTTGGAGAACAACAAAACCTGGACTCTCACTCAACTTCCAAAAGGCAAGAGGGCTATCGGGTGTAAATGGGTGTTCAAAGTGAAGTTTAAGCCCGATGGGACAGTTGAAAGACATAAGGCAAGGTTAGTTACAAAAGGTTTTACACAAAAACCTGGTTTTGATTACTTTGACACATTCAGCCCAGTTGTTAAAATGACAACTATTAGGATCTTACTCACATTAGCTGCTGCTAAGAACTGACACATTCACCAACTAGATGTAAATACTGCTTTTTTGCATGGAGACCTTAATGAAGATGTCTACATGAAGATCCCTGATGGCCTTGCAACACCCGAGCCTGGTATGGTATGTAAACTAGAGAAATCCCTTTATGGTCTCAAACAGGCCAGCAAACAGTGGCACACCAAGTTGAGCTCTAAGCTGATGGAGTTGGGCTATGTTCAGTCCAAGAATGATCATTCCCTCTTTACCAAGACATTAGATGAAAGCTTCACAGCCATCCTTGTATATGTGGATGACTTAGTACTCTCTGGAAATGACTTACAGGAAATTAATCACATTAAAGCTACTCTTGATGATGCCTTCAAAATAAAAGACATTGGTGATTTAAAGTTCTTCATTGGCTTTGAGGTAGCTAGAAATAAATCAAGAGTCACTGTCAATCAAAGAAAATATGCCCTTGATTTGTTAGAAGAATTTGGCATGATTGATGCCAAACCTGTGAGCACTCCAATGGATTATTCTGTTAAACTTTCAAAGGACTGGGCCCCTGCCTTTACTGATGTTACAGCATACCGAAGGATAGTTGGGAGACTTCTCTACCTCAAGAATACTAGGCCTGATATTTCCTTTGCTGTAGGGAAATTAAGTCAATGTCTTGACTGCCCTACCACAGCTCATTACAAAGCTGCTCTACGCGTCCTTAAATATCTCAAGCAGTCACCAGCCACAGGTCTATTCTTTCCTTCTTCCTCAGATTTATATCTCAGTGGCTTTGCTGACTCTGATTGGGCTGAATGTGGAGATTCCAGACGCTCTGTTTCTGGATATTGTTTTTATCTTGGGACATCCTTGGTTTCTTGGAAAAGTAAAAAACAAGTGGTCGTGTCTAGTTCATCTGCTGAGGTTGAGTACAGAGCCTTAGCAGCCGCAGTCCGTGAAGCACAATGGCTCTCTTACATACTACATGATTTTGGCTTTCCTGTCACTAAACCTATTCCCCTATACTGTGATAACCAGTCTGCATTACACATAGCTGCAAATCCAGTCTTCCATGAGAGAACGAAGCATATTGAGGTTGATTGCCATGTGGTGAGAGAAAAAGTTCAGTCCAACTTCATCAAACTACTGCCTATAGCCAGCAAAGATCAACCTGCTGACTTGTTTACCAAACCTTTGTCCCCTGCTCCTTTCAGCTCTTGTTATTCCAAGCTCGGACTCTTCCATCCTCCACGTCCAAGCTTGAGGGGGGGTGTTGACTAACCTCCATTCTCTTAGTTAGTTTCTACAGCTAAGTTAGTTATTGTACAACTGGGTTAGTTAGAATTAAATTAACTAGAAGTAGTTGTAGTTAGTTCATTGCTCTGTAAATATAAATAGTCATCTCTGTACCCTTTATCGATTGTATTCATCACTTCTGTTAATGAGAAGAGTTCATTCAGCCATCTCTCTTGTTCCATTCTCTCTCGTCCTCTCTTGTGTTCTTGCATTTTGGATTACCGAATCATAATTTTTCTCACACTACCTTAAAATTTATACAAATAAAGAGTTTTGATTAAATGACATAAAATATTTAATGTGAGTGCATTAAAATTAAACTAATACTTGTTACTCATTGTTCACACTGGAAGCCAAGAATGAACCACACTGTCTCTTTCAATTTGTTGGAACTCTAACGAAACCAAGAGCTGCCTCCATCTTGCTCTTTCATCTCTTTTCTTGCCTTCGATATAAAGACAAAGCAATAATCAAATCAAGTTTTACGAGAATATAACAATCTTAATGGACAGATAATAATACTTGACCTATTTAATACTTTATGGCTCAAATAGCACCTTTGATCATGAATATATTTTTAATTGGCTGAATGATTGTGGCCCAAATTCTTATTTGTTGGCTGTTTTGGCTGGTTTTTTGTTGTGCCTCTAGCAATGCTTAAACTAGAGAGTGACTAACTCTACCCATTATATTCTAATACTTGATGGATTTGCTATTTGTTCTATGCTTGAATCTTCATCACAATCTCAACATCCTTTCTCAGTACTCTTATACTTTTCTTTTATTCTTCAGATATCTACTCCATTTCTCTTTTTGTGATCATTACCTTTTTGAGAAAATCTCACCACGGAAAATTTTGTGTAACTCACTTCACCAAATTACTCGTGTGAGGGAAGGCTGGAGAGTATATGGATTTTATTAAGTTTTAAGAAACCATCATACTCATTTTAACAACAATAATGTTAAATGAACAATGAAAAACCAGCTCATACAGTTAATGGGCCTATTTTGACTTTGGTTTTAGCCCAAATAATTATTAAGATTGTAATGAGCTGAGTAATTATGGCTCAAAATCTCATTTATTGGCTGGTTGGGCTGGTTTTGTATTATTCATTTAGCATCATCCATTTTAACAATATCGAGATAATATGATGATTTTTGATGTACAATGAAATTTTTTGCTTATTTAATTATAGCTCAGCACGTAAAACCATTAACAAGAAAGGAATATTATATATTCCATTGAAATGTAATTCAATTCATCACCACTTATTTACATGAGATTTATGTATAGTGTGATATATAGTTGTATAATCAATTACCGTTGAAGAAAGCAATCATAGGATCATAAACAATTTGCTTAGCATTGGCACCTAATATAAAATCAAAATGAGCATAGTCTTGATTGAACAATATCTTGAGCTTATTCCCATCATGAGCTTTGAGGTCAATGAGCAAATCCTGAACATCTTGTTCATCAGATAGCATATCTTGCCCTCCATAAGCGAGGAAAAGAGGGAATTCATTCTGAATGCTGGCCATGTTGTAATTGGGAGGCCTAGGTTGTCCATAATATTTCATATTTCCCAAAATACCATAATCATACTTTGCTATTGTTCCCATTGCGATCACTGCTCAAAATTTACAAGAAGGAAACAATTATAAAACAGTCACAATAAAAAACTAGTCAAAACAGTCAACAATAGGAAATTAAATCTAAATGACTCAGCCCATTAAAAAAACACATTATTAATAATGCCATTTGGGCTAAAAGTGTTAAACGAGCTTTGTTGATTGTTTTGGCTAGTAAAATATTGTTCCCCAAGCATTTATGATTATAAAAAAAAAATAAGCAAGAAGCTAGACCTATTACGGTAAAAAGCATTACTCCAAATGATAAAAAAAAAGTTTTAATTTACGACTCTCTACTGTTTAAAACAATTTCAATCAGATGGCTAAACTCATCAATGTTATAAATCAAAGGTGAAATATAATAGAATAATATTAGAATATTGTAGAACTATTTCATGAAATCTTACTTTTTGTTGAAATATTTTATTGAATTTAAACATTGATAAATGAGTTCATAAATCTGATTGAATTTTTTAAAATATAAGTATTCAAATTAAAACTTTTTAAACTATAGAGACCCGATTGAAATTTTGACAAAATTATTGGACTTATGGATTAATTAAACCTAAAAATAATGTTTTCACTTAAAATGAAACGATATTTAATTAAATACAGCAAATCAAAAGGTTTACTAATTAAAGACTTACTTTGAGATAGATGAATTAAATTCTTTGTTGCTGTTGGTTGTGGTTCATATTTAAGGAATGTATCTGACCATGAAGGATTTAGGCAGCAATTTGGACCTAAAATTTTGAGTTAATCAGTATCAAATTAATCAATAATGTTTGTCAATAATGGTACGTGTACAACAGAAATGCGTCCAATAAGTATCCAACGTGTGCTATACGTGATATGAGATGTGTATTATTTGTATAGCACACGTATGTATATCACACATTCCATATCATATATAGCACATGTTGGATACTTGTTGGACGTATTCCTGTTGTACACATAGCATTATTGCAAATTAATGCATATATTTTTGACCTAATTAATAGAAAGCACGGAATGAAATTCCCTTATCATTCCCCTCTCATTAAAGTACCAGTGAGAAGAGTCAATAGGTTTCCACAGTTTAGTCGTAGTTGTTGGCAGATGAGCACCAAAAATGCGTGTACTATACCACTGCGATCATTATGAGAACATTTTGGCAATGTTAAAATTCCTTTCAATTTATTTCATACAAGAAGTTGACACTGGTATACTCAAATAAACATAATTAAAAACAGAGTGATATAGATAATAAATAAAATTCGAGCAGATATAACAAAAAAACCAGCCAAAACAGTCAACGAATTTGGGCCATAGTCACCCAGCTCATTAATAATATTTTTTTTTGTTACAAGCCCATTAATAATATACTCATAATTAAAATGTTATTTGGACCATAAAATGTTAAATAAGTTTTATTGACTGTTTTGACTGGTTTTTTTTGTTGTTACCCAAACATTTATGATAAAATTCCAAGGGTAAGATTTTTCTGTTACCCGTTTGGAATGAATTCAGCGATTCTCAACCAGTACAAGATCTGTCATATTAAGGAAAAGAGAATTATTTTGTCAAGTTAAATTGTAACCAATTGATATTTTAAGGACAAATTACATCAATAATCTTTACTTTCTTGTTATGAGATTTGATAAAATTCATCATTCTATCTGCTCACTATTTATTAAACTTGCTTAATAAATTCTCAATTTTTTGAAATTGTTACTATACACCGATTTTATATAAAAGTTAAACTGATCTTTTCCTTGATGAACGATATATTTTGAAAAAGTGTGAATTGGACAAATAGAATAAAATTTAGATGAAGGGAATTCTATCATGGAACATAGATTTCATGGAGCATCATTTAGCTACATTTTAGAAATGTGGTAAAATATAAGTGTGGCTAAATACAATAATTTCATTTAAAATTCAGATTTTATTATCTTCATCTTCTATGATCTTCTTCTCCATGTTCTTCTTATTTTAATTTCTATTTTATATGATTTATAATTATTTATTTTAAATTGGCATAAATTTATTTATTTTTATATAATATTTAATGTGAGTTATTCAATTTTGAATAGAGAAATTTAAATTTTATTATACCAAAAATAGAAAGAAATATATTTTAAAAAAATAATTGTATATAGCTACACTTATATTTAACCACATTTTTAAAATATGACTAAATGATACTCCATGAAATTTATACTCCATGTGAGAACTCCCTTAAGTGAATTTTCTCAAATCCCAATAAAGATAAGTATAATTCGTCCATATTTTAACTGCTCTATTATTAGCAGTGCTAGAATAATAACAAATGGGCAGTCAAACCAGTCAAAATGAGATTTATGGGTCAAAATTCAAATTGAATCACCAAGCCCAACAAATGTTAGCACATTGTATAAAATTTAAATTGGACTTTTTGGCTGGTTTTGACTTTTAATTTTTTGTCACCCAAGAGTTTCTGTTGCTCTGATAGTAATAAAACTTTCATGATTTTTTGTATCTTACACGTGCTAAAAAGAGGTCCGCGGCTAATTTTATCACTTGGGAAGTAATTTGAGCCATATGAGCAATCGGGCTAAGTAATGCTGCTGATCTCAACATATTCTGCAGCTGTTGTTGAGAGTCTTGAGACAATGCACCTAAAGCCGTTAAAGTTCCCTAAAATTTCATGTTATTGTTATATACGCACATGTATACACTTTAGAACAAAAGAAATTCTTAGGTGATCCTGGACCACATTTAATGTATAATTCAAGAAAATTCATAACCATATATTTTAATTTATAACACCAAAAATTTATATAAAAAATAAAATGTACGTGGTTGTGAATGTTTATGGATCACACATTAAATGTGGTCCAGGACCACCTAAGAATTTCTCAACAGTAAGATGAACATGTAAAGAGAAAATATATAGATACGTACTCACCAAAGAATGACCTACGTAGTGTATTTTGGCACCATTGGTATGGTTGAATACATATTTTACTGAAGCAGGAAAATCTTGACTAATTAACTCATCGAATGACCAATTCCAGTATGCCTACATATAATAAATAAATCATTAATCATCTAGAGGAGGTATCAATTTGGTTGGCCAAAAGTCTAAAAATAATACAGAATGTGTACTATACATACGTGTATAGCATATATACATTACGTATCATATATATAACATATGTTGGATATTAATTGGACGTATATTTGTTGTACGATAAACATTATTGTTTATCTTATGGGGTGCAACTCATTGTGGTGCGGCCATAATGACGGTACAATGTGATTTGCCAATTTTCATTAGATATTTGCATTGCCAACTTTTATTGTTTGTTTGCCAACATATTTTTTCCGTTTCTTTTCTCATATGACCTTCATAATAAAAGGTGAGAACAAATGTTAGAAAATGACAACAAATTAAAAGTTACAAATATGGATAAAATATTGGTAAAATATGATAAAAATTCATAAATGCTTATATTTTTTCAGCCAAAAAATCTCATTTTAACACTTTTGATCCAAATAACAGTCTTAGTCATGTATGTTTTTTTAATGGGCTGAGTAATTTAGGCCTAATTTCTTTTTTTTTGACTATTTTAACTGTTACCTAACAAAGCTCATAAAAATTAGGCAATTACATTGTGTCACTACAGTGGCACCACAATGTGTTGCAGCGTAGAGTTGGTCGTATAAGAAAACTTGTAAAGAAAGAGAATAACCTTATCTTGAGGGTTAAGTGATGTGTGGCCACTACTATATTTTGTCCCACGAGTGCTAGAAAGCCACACATCAAACCCATTGTCTGCTAAGATAAACGCTAAAGATTCGTTTGGAGAGTTGAGCAACCATAATATTGCATCCTGAAACCACACACACAACACATTATCTTATTAGTTGAGTAACCACAACACTAACACTTCTCACTTTAATTATATCTTCTGAAATAATCACTACAAGAATTGTTAGTGCAATTCGCAAAATTCTTGCAGTGCAATCTCCACAAAAATCACAACTTACAGCAAGGATACCATGTTGTAATAGAACTGGCGGCTTGTTTGCCGGCTTACCGGACCGGCCTACCGGAATCCTCTGCATACTCAGGATGTAGCCATCCTGTGTTGTGACCTAAGCTCAACAAAAATATCACCTTAAAAATTTGTTTATAATTATCATCTGCAGGTTGAGTGAAACCGGCTAGTAATAATATACTCATTGGTAGGAAATCCAATAATGTTTGACGTACAACAGAAATACGTCCAACTTGTATCCAACGTGTGCTATTCATGTTACAGGACGTGTGCTATGTGTATATGTGCTATATGTATAGCACACATCCTACAACATGGATAGTTCACGTTGGATACAAGTTGAACATATTTCTGTTGTACGTAAAGCATTATTGGTAGTAAATATATATGTACCCAGAAATGATAGACGTACATCAGATTTTTATCCATAAATCATCCATCAAATATTATTTCAATAGGAGAGTGAGAGATATGTGTGCGTTTTTTTATTTTTATTTAAAATGGTGGGCCCAAAATAATATAATATACTTGATGGATGGTTGATGGATCTATATGTACCTGATGCTCTTCGCACTTGTAACCTTGTGTCTCTACCATTAGTTTGCAAATACCATCATCATTTGCAGCGGGAGACGATACCAGAAATTCATTGTTTGTGTATAGCGTTTGTTCCCCTTGTGCTACAGTATTGTAAATTAGGAGTATTGAAAGCAGACTAATAACAATGTTGTTGGCCATTGACAAAATGGTTATAGAATTATGCATTACAAAATATCACAAGGTTGAAATGCATCACCTTTGATTGAGTTATAACATATCTACAAAGATTACATTCAATATATAGTGAGCGTTAAAACAAAGAGAATTGCTCCTGTAATCTAACAATACATATATTGGGCTTACTCCTACTAAAAAATAGAAAAAGGGGAGAAGAACAAAAATAAATATTTAATTAGTTAGTTAGTTACTTACCCATGTATGTATGGATTATGGAATACATAGAAGTAAGTATTTCTAGTGTACAGTGACAGATCCAGAAAATTTTAACAGTGTGGACAAAAATATTATATCACTAATATATATAAATATAAGATAATATTTTTTGAATTTTTTATAGTATGTGGACAAACTTAATAATACAATTGAAATAAAATATATACATTTATATATACTTTAACTAAAAAATAAAAAAATCTAAGGGGCATAAGCCCCATATTTATACATATAGATCCGTCTCTGCTAGTGTACATGTAGAATTATTGTAAAACAAAAGGTACTGATGTAAATTCAACCGATTGATTAATTACTATGTTATTCTTTTACATTTGAGAATTTGTTATATTTGGCAAAAGGTTACTGCTTGGTTTCCATACTTAATTTTCATTTGGCTTTTATAAATGTGTGATACTATTTTTGACCTATGATATATATTAGACACTTAATTGCATTAGTAAAATTTATAAATTAAGTCACATAAGCGAACACTTACCCAAATGAATACATTCCCTAATTCAGGATCTTTTTCCATTTTGTGATAAGATGTGCTTAATTAGTTAATATATAAACGTAGAGTATCTTTGGTGACTGCTAAATGATGAGTTACTTATACCCAATTTTTAGATATACCACCATATATAAGGAATTAAGGATATCATAAATTGTAAAGTAATAATTTCCTAATATGTCTACAAAATTCGGGAATCCATTTTTTGAAAATTGTTTTTTCTTAATCGTTTCAGACCCATGCCCTCACACACACACATAGATAATAATATCCCTATTTTATATTATGTTAAAATTTAATAATAGACTAAAAGAATAATAATAATGAATAATTATCTGTGTACCGCGTAAATACTTACTCCGTATTTACTCCGTACACAAATAATTAATTGTCACGTGCCTCTTAAACCAATTTCCAGATCTTAGTTGTTCATCTTCTCCGGCTTGATTCTTGTGCGCCTTTGTTGCAGCTCTCGTGCTTCATCATCTCAGATCGTTCTTCTTCCTTTCCAATCGTGTGTTATCATCTTTGTTCGTCTCTGTTGCAGCAGTTTCATCGCAGAAGCGGAACGTTGGTCGCGCCAATGTTCATCCCTGTTGAGCGAGGTTCGAAGCATTTCGTTGATGATAGCATCGCTGGTTTCGATAATACTACTCCAAAAATACTACTCATGTATTTACTCTCAAACTCTTTCTTTTCATCTTCTTCTTCCTTCCATTTCCAACAACCATTATTTCTCTCTAAGTTTCCATTTTCTTTGACAACAACTACCGCCGCCGCCGCCGCGTTCATCCCACCACCACCATCCATCGACGATAACCACCAGCCGCCACCGACGACAACCACTGTCACCGACGTGTCCACGTTTGTTATTGTTGCTACGTGATTGCGTTTTATTTTGTTGCAGGTGCGCTGTTATGGTGGTGATGGTGAGTGATGATGATGAAGATGGTGGTGGTGGTGATGATGATGAAGATGATGGTGGGGTGGTGATGATGGTAGTGGTGGTGGTGGTGGTGATGATGGTAGTGGTGGTGGTGATGATGATGATGGGTGTTGAAATTAGTGGTGATTATTGAACGAGGATGTGAAGACGGTGGTAGTGGCCTGGTGATGGTGGTGATGATGATGATAATGACAGTAATGGTGGTGTTAGT
Source organism: Aeschynomene evenia (assembly GCA_013621005.1). Taxonomy (NCBI): domain Eukaryota; kingdom Viridiplantae; phylum Streptophyta; class Magnoliopsida; order Fabales; family Fabaceae; genus Aeschynomene; species Aeschynomene evenia. Next base: position 17,066,018 of record CM024267.1, on the reverse strand, counting down.
GGTGGTGATGAGTGTTGAAGATGATGAAGATGGTGGTACTTTTATAAAATATGTGAGCAAACATGAATCATATTGTGAGCAGATGTAGATCATACTGTGAGCAAGTTATATAAAAAAAATGAGCAAATGTGCATGTTACTGTGAACCACCCTTCAAATTCACTAAAATCTCTTCCCTAACCTGCAAATCTCAAATACTCCCAAATAATCGCACATTCACTAACTGCAGCGGCCTCCCCTCCCTCTTCACCACCCTCCATTATTGTTGTTAGTACTGGTAATGAGAAAATTGGTGATGCTTTGGTAATGGTGAGGGATTTGGTTTAGAATTTTACCTTGGGTTAGTTTTGGTACTGTTGGGTTTCATTAGCATATGAATTTGATGATGATGATAATGAAGATGATGACGATGGTGAGTAATGATGATAGTAACTGCGGTGGTGGTGGTGATAATGATAAGGGTTGAAGATGATGGTGATTATTAAATGGTTATAATGAAGATGGTGATGTGAGAAAACATATCTCATACTCTGTGTGAACTAAGTTAAAAAAAACTGTAAACAAATGTGTGAGCAAATATGTATTAAAGTGTGAGCAGTAATGCCAACGTTTTTTAGGCGGGACGCATATTTTTTTGGAAAGTAGTAGGCCGCACTGTATTATGGTACGGAGTAAGCCCATACTCCGTATTTAAGGAGTACACTGAGCAAAACCGAATAATAATTGTATCGGAGAACAATAATATCAACAAATAGTTTCAGAAATTATTAGAGGATATATGATCAGGGACGGATTTAGAGGGGGAAGCATGGCCTTGCCCCCACTAAACTTAGTTTATATAAATATTCTTGTACCATGTATTATCTAATATGCACTTGATTCAGTGGTGATAGTTCGTTCTTTCTTTTTTCTTCAAAGTGCAAGGTTCTAATCTTACTTGCATTTAGTTTTGTTATTTTTCTCAAAACAAAACTCCTCTCACTCTCTCCATATATATATCTACTTATTTTTTAATATTAAACTAATTAACTTTAATTCATTTGCCTATGATCAATATATTTAAGAACAAAAGAATATAAATTTGTAAACTAATTAAAAGATATAAAAATAGATTAAAATAGATTTATATTAAATTGAATAAATTTTATTTATCTAATATATTAAAGTATTTTAAAATAATGTAACATGATTATTATGATGACTATTTTATATTAATTTATTATGTTTTTATAATAAGAAAATAAAAATAATTATAAAAATAGAGATGGAGAAATATATTTTTTATAATTGAAAAATTTTAAAATAATATAAATTTAAAGGCTAATACATTATCTGATTTTAATAAAAAATTTAATATATAAATTTATATACGTTTAAAATATTTATTTGATAATTTAATATATTATTATTCGGTCCCTTTTATCTCCATTCCTGGATCCGTCCCTGGATATGATGATATATCATATCAGTGATTGATATGATGATATCCTTGATTGATATGACGTGATTTAGATTGATCTAGGAGAAGATTACATAATATCATTGATTGATTTACAATGATATTAGATTGATATGTTTTGATTTGATATTCCTATAAATAGGCATTGTTCTTTGTACTTGAGGAAGACGAATAATGAAAAATATTTCTATATTATTTTACATGTTTATTTAGCACAGTTTCTCTCTATGCTCTCCAAACATGAATTCTAACATGGTATAAGAGTCATGCTACCCACCTGGAACATACTTCTTCCGCTAATACGTCTACGAGTTCTTAGAACTCTTTTTATATTTTATTGCTCGTCACACAATATTATTCTATTCTCTATACTATTTTTCTAAAAAAAAAATTTACATTACTTCATAAAATCCTACAAACAATCATCTTTACATCACCTTCATGTCATTTTGACCCCATTACATGTCGACTGACGAAGGGGTTTGCAACTTTGTCCATAAAAGTTGAATTGAAAAAAACAGGTTATCAACTTTGTTCATAAAAGTTGCACCGAAAATGGTTTGTAACTTTTACCACAAAAGTTGCATTGAAAAGGGTTTGTAGCTTTCTCCACAAAAGTTGCAAGAAAATGAGTTTGCAGTTTTTTCCATAAAAGGTGCACGAAAATGGGTTTGCAGCTTTCTCCACAAAAGGTGCAAGAAAATGAGTTTGCAGCTTTTTTCCACAAAAGATGCATGGATCGACATGATTATGATGATCAAATAAGTTATGAAGTGATATATATGAGTTTTGGTTGTTGTAGTGGACATTGTAATTTTTTCTTTCTTTCTAGTTGATTGTATTACATTAGTGATTTCAAGTTGGAAATGCTCAAATTTGCACATTCCAACTTGCGGGAGGGTATTAGAGGATATGATGATATATCATATTAGTGATTGATATGATGTGATTTAGGGGAAGATTATATAATATTATTGATTGATTTACAATTATATTAGATTGATATGTTTTGATTTAATTTTGATTTGATATTTGCCTATAAATAGGCATTGTTCTTTGTACTTGAGGGACGAATAATGAAAAATATTTCTATATTATTTTACATATTCATTTAACACAGTTTCTCTCTATACTCTCCCAACATGAATTCTAACAATTTTCTTGTAGTGCAAGCTAAGTGAAATTTGGAGACTACAGTAGGCACATTGTCGAACCAATATAAAAATTTATGTGTGTGCTTCTCTCTCCTATTTAATTACTTTTATTAAGTTATTTTATCATATACACTTACCACATACATTAACATGCAATCTTTTATGTTTCATACAAACTAGTTTTAAACGAAAAACTTATTCAACCCCTATTCTCACGCTATAATTACCTTCAACGAATTCTCCTAATAAAACAAAAAATAGGACATTTTGTGGAATTAATATCTCTCTCACTCTATATCTGGAATTAATTATTTTTGTTATTTCATCCGGGGAAAAAATCTTCGTATTGCATAACAATAACAATAATACACTACCTATGAAAACAACATATATGGATAGACAATAAAAGTAGTAATACTAATACCCTTTAGAATAGACAAGAAATTTATAGCTAGTTATGAAAGCACTTAATTTTGGAAGCATTAAAAAGTGTTGCCTATTTCAACATATAAATAACTAATGTTTGTTGTACAACAGAAATATGTCTAACGAGTATTCAACGTGTGCTATATATAAGACGTAATGTGTGCTATACGTACGTGTGTTATACATATAACACACATTACGTCTTATGTATAGCACACATTGGATGCTCGTTGAACGTATTTATGTTGTATGACAAACATTATTGATAAATAACGCATAGATAATTTAGTTTTTTACTAATATGTTGGATTCGATATCTAACAATGTCTTATTTATTTAAAAGTTTTAAATAGTTGAAACGTAATCTCATAACATACAATTCTACGAAAAATATGGTCTTTATAAACTAAAAGGATTGTTGCCTTTATAGGTGTCGGGTTATCAGAAATTACGTGAACCACGTCATTAGATCAGAAGCATGAAACGATTTGGTTATGCTATTGGTACATACATTTTGAACATACATTCATTTCTACACTCATTCAAATGTTGGCAAATTTGATAACTTTGTTGGCAATTTGCCAACAAAGTTATCAAATTTGCCAACATTTGAATGAGTGTAGAAATGAATGTATGTTCAAAATGTATGTACTACTATTATTTCTGATTCTATATTGCCGGATTATGGAACATGATGTAGAATTATATGTGCATTATTTATTGCTTGTTATATTGTGATTTTAGCTAGTGGCGGCTGGCGCAGCATTTAGTAGGTTTATCCAATTACTTAGATTTTTTATTGAATAGTGATTTACAAATACAAATAATAAATACTAATGTTCGATAAAATATAAGTATTTATTTTAGTTTTAACAAATTAAAATATTGAAATGTATATTTATTTATAAAATTAAAGTATTTAATATTTAAATAGCATACACTAAAATTATAACATAATGAAAACATGATAAACACAAATGGTAATATAAAAACTTATATATATATTAAAAATTATCGTGCTATGTATCAGTATTCATATTGAGTATGAGTTTTATACTAATTTTCTTGCAACTTAACTTATAATTTGTATATTTTATTTGTTCTCTACTAACTTCTCTTATGGCATCTTAACATACATGCATAAAATAAATAACAACATGTATATATATATAAAATACAAATCAAAACTTATATATGTGAAGTAAATAATAAATTTAAATAGAATATAAAATATAAGTTTTAATATTCTTACCAAAAAAAATATAAGTTTTAATAAATCTAATCTCATCAACATTATATTTAATACATAAAAACAAAAAATAATTAAAAATTAAAATCAAGGTGAGCAACCAATTGCAAAAAATAAATTTGTTAGGTACATTATATGAAAATCAAGATGAACACTCAATTGTAAAAAATTATGATAATTATTTTAGGAATGTAAAAATATCGAAAAAATTTTATACTCAAAAATTATATTATGAGAATTCTTCATAATAGACAAAAGCTCTTATTTTGAAAATTAAATATTGTTAGAATATTGAGAAATACATAGGTGAAGAAAATTCAAATATATTGATAAAAGTGTACAACAATCTAGAACATGAAGGATTATATTGTACCTTTTTTACTGTGTACCTTCTTCACTGTGTTGAAACTTGATCTGAAACTAAATAGAGAAATAATTCAAACTCATATAAATAATTAGAGAAGAGATAATTAAGAGAAATAGTAGAAGATTAAGAAAATTTAAATATTTAAAAAGAAAATAAAAAATAAATAGTCAGAAAAATATACAATGATTAAAGAAATAAAAAAAATTGGAATGAAAAAGAAGAAGTCATTCATGGAAAAATAATCATAGAAAAAAAAAAATAGAGATTCAAGGAAAAAGGAGAAGAAGATACAAAAAAATGTAAGAGATGTGGTAAAAAAAAGTAGAAAGAAGTAAAGAAAAAAAACACACCGTAAATTTATGGATGGAGATGAGTCAAATAAATTAAAGTAGCGAAAAAATTTATAGTAGATCAATAGGCAGGTAATTTTGAAAACAGATTCATGAGAATAATTTGATTCTTAATATTTATCCTTAAATTGATTCTTGATATATATCATTAATTCCTTAAATCATTAAAAAATGAGATGATTTAAAATTATGTAGGATATGTTATAATTGATTAGTCTACTCTTTCCTTTTCTAAAAAAATAAGCCTCAAAAGTTAGTTTTTTTTTTTTTTATACGTACTGAGTTCCAGAGGAAGCTCATGGAAGAAAATAGCAACACAAGAGGCAAGCATCCAAACCAGCAAAACAGAAGGATCGAGCAGAAAATAGAGAAAAGACCAGCACTGCCCTGCAATCTAACACTGCTGGCACAACTTCCCTTCTTTTTATTCAAATTATATTTATTTAAATATATATGTTAACATATTAGTGATGAATAGATACAAATCTTTTGATTATAATTATATTCGTTATATTGTCCAATATATTGAAGGGTGGATTAATATTATTTTAAAACCTTTCCTTTTTATTCAAATTATATTTATTCAAATATATATGTTAAATATATCAAAGGAAATATTTTAATCATATTCGTCATATTAATTGATATGCCAATCAAGATCATATATGGCAATCAAGAATTAATTGATATAATTTATTAAAATAATAAATCTATACATATAAAATATCCAATCAATAATTAACATGATTCTAATTCATGATTATTCCTGTTGACTTTGTCAAAAATATATCAAATGTAAACATTTTGTATCCTATTTATTGTCTACTATTTTATATGAGATTCTTCACCTTTTTAATTAAATCAATTCATAATATGTAATATCAGTAATTCAATCAATACATAATATTCAACTATAATATTAATGCAATCAATTAATTCAATATATTCAAATCATCATTTTAATTGAATAGATAATATCTCCCATCATGATTACATTCAACTATAAAATTGATAAGTGATTTTTTAAAAAATTTGAGAAAATGACACGTGGCAAGAAATTATTGCAGGAGGTTCGTAAATATTATATGTATAGATATGTATAGATTAGTTAACGTTATTTTTCGTCACTTTTTTATAATGTTTTCCATCACTAATTAAAGATTAAAAAATATATAATGAATTGAGAAAAGATAACAACAACAATAATTTAATCAATACTACTTATTGTATAATAGAAATACATCCAACTAGTATTCAACGTGTGTTATATACTATATGTAGTATGTGTCATATGTAACGTGTTATACATATAGCACACATTATATATGGTATATAGCACATGTTACACATTGGATACTAATTGGATGTATTTATATCGTATAATAAGTATTATTGATTAACTAGTCATATAATATGCAATAATATTTGACGTACAACAAAGATACGACTAACTTGTATCTAACATGTGCTATCCATGTTACATGATGTGTGCTATACGTATATCACATATCCTGTAACATGGATAGCACACGTTAGATATAAGTTGGACGTATTTCTGTTGTACGTCGAATATTATTGTATAATATGTAAGGTGTAGAGACATGATTAGCTTCTCATAGGTAATAACACAAACACCTCTAATGCATAGAAACACGTCCCAGTAATAAACCTTATGCTAATAAACCATAAAACAACTAAGACATGCTTAAATGAATAAATAAAACATGCCTATAACCGGAAAAATGCTAAATGTACATAGTATAATATCCCTTTATCTATTTTTCACCTTATTTAAAAATGTTGACAACGTTGATAAATATATTAGCAGTTTATCAATATATTTTTTCAAAATTATCAACATTTGAATAGATAGAAAATGGATAAAAAATTACTATGCTATGTACCAATAGCACTCCCTTGTAACAAGTTTAGTGATGAAAATCATAAAAGGGTGAGTGAGTTACAAATCACAAACATAGATCATATATATACTTCCCTGGTGCTTGGGCAAATCAATTAGTGATGTGCAACACTTTTATGATCTTCACCTTCTTTATTTGCCAAGAATTTATCAAGCTACCCTTGAGTCATGTGCCATGTCTCCTTCGTGCAATACTTGGCTAGAATCAGATCCCTTGATGACCCATGTTGATTGCAGCAACAGCTTTGAAGAAAGTGAAGCTGAATTAGGACCCTCGGAGTTCGATAAGGTTTCGACTTGGTGCGGTAACTTCAACTTTGTCGTAATGACTATCGGCATGTTACTCTTCAAAATAGCATTGAGTTTGAAAGGAGTGGATCGGAAAAAATTGATTAGGTTTATTTTGTATTTTTACTTTTAAAAATAATTGACTCTAATTAGAAGCTAAAAAATTAACTTTTACTTTTATTTCCAAAGTCATTACCTTCTTCGGAGGAGGCCGAGGGAAAATCAACCATCGCAACTCATCAGAGATTTTGGATCCCGCTGCTACAAGCTTACATGGTCATCATCATTTCTTGGTTACTCTCTCTGATGAGGGCAGAGCGTTGGTGGTTTGATTCAAGAGCTAATGAAACCCCATTTCATGAATTAGACAAAAGTTGTAGTTTTCTTTTCCATCTGGAACCATTAATGACCAATAAAAAGCTCAATCTTTCGATTTGGGACTGTCATTCGTCCGCCATCACAACTCCTTCTCGGCAATGACGCCATCCGGGCGTATGATAGGCGGATTAAAATTTTAATCCTGGGAATAAGCAGATAAAAATGTAAGATTCCTATGTATGGTGGGCGGATTGAAAAAAAAAAATTCTTAGGAATAAGTTAATTCCGCGAAGAAAAAAAAGTTAAAATTTAATCTTATCTCTAGGTGGGAATTTTCTATTCCCATAGAAAGGAAAAATGATATGGGTAAATAAAATGTCAAAATTACCCATATATTAAAACTAATAGAACTCGGCTTTTCTCTGATCCTAATTTTTTTTTAATTTTCCTAATAAAAAGTAAAAATTCTTAATTTTTTGTCCTTTTTCTATAAATAATTTTTAAGTTCAAAATATTAATTTTTTGAACTAAAATTATTAGGGATATTTTTGTAAATTGTATAATATTCTTAGAAATATAAGTGTCTATCAAACATTTGAATGCTCATTCCCATGCATATTTTATAATATTCCTAAAATTTTAATTCATTCACCAAACACTTCTAATATGTTATCCTGGGAAAGTTAATCCTATTCCTGGAATTAAAATTTTAATCCGCCTACCACATACGCCACCATATATTTTAGCCTAAAAATCTAGTATTGTTCAAGACTCAGGTTGGTAACTGACGAAGAATTTAGGTGTGGGAAAAATAAGTTTTCTATGAACGCGATAGATTTAATGAGGAAGAATAAAGAAATCAACCAAGAAAAAAAGAAAGAACAATGCATCTTCATAAAAAAGTTAGGGAACTCAGTGGTGTTCCAAGAACAAAAATACCAAACCTCAATATTCTAACAAGAGGAAAAAATCAGTCTCCCTAAGGAACCCTCTCTTTTAACTCTATTTTTCTCTTCCTCGAGCCTTGCTGTCCAACTTGGATCAGTGTTGCTTAAGGCTCATATTTTAGGTCTAGCCGTCTAGGCTTTGGGTTGATGTGTTAAGGATGCTAGGAAGTTATTTTAGGCTTCTAGCCTATTCAATTTTATTTATCATCACACATAATTTTACAACATGTTCCTTTGTTTCTATTTAAGGATAAAAAGTAAACAAGTTTTGTAATTGGTCATTAGTAGTGGTAATCTTGATTTCTTCTTAACTAGCTCACTCAACCTCTTTTTCTATGGGCACACTCAACTACTCCTCTTATAACCCCTCACTTGTGTTTCTTGCATGAGTTCCATAATTATTGGAATATTATGATGCTCTCTTTGGACTTGAATCCAAAGAAGGAGAGAGACATACATCTCCTAAAAACCTATATATCATATCACACAGGTTGTAGTTTTCAAGTACCACAATGTTAGACCCCAATCAGAATGAACCTTATCATCCAAAACACTTCCTTTGAATGGATTTGATCCGACACTTTATTACACCAAAAAATAAATAAAGGAAAATGTTTGGTGGACAATAGATAACCAGCCAAACCAACCAATTGGTCAATTGCATAACTTATGGCCCAAAAAAAATTATCTCTAAATAGTTAGTTTTTAGGGAGCTGAAATATTTGTGATCCAAAATTTCTATATGAACTGATTTTGACTAGTTTTTCATTGTGCAAATAGCAACACTAATGAATAAATAACAAATTATTAAATGCTCACAATCAGTTATGCATGCTAGAAGCTAAGTTTTAATCATAGTCACTCACATTTGTAAAAGACAAATGAACATTCCATCGTGGAAACCTAGCAATAACGTTATGCCAGACAAAACAAAACAAATTCTAAGTGTGAAAAAATAACATAATAATAAATCAATTGGACGAATCTAGACATTACCATACTTCTGTGTGAACGCTAAGTTTATAATGACCGTAATTTTGTAAACTCTAAAAAATGGTGCAACCTTTTCAATCTTGCCTTTGCGCTGAAGAACTCTATAAAATGACAGCATTTATTTGCTTTTTCTATACACAACATAACCACTTAATTTGTCAATGGCCAATATTGTTATTAGTCTGCTTTCAATAGTCCTGATTTGCAACACAGCAGCACAAGGGAGAAACAAGCTATACACAGATGATGATGAATTGTTGGCATCGTCTCGAGGTACAAATGATGGAATTTGCAAAATAATGGTAGAGACACAAGGTTATGTTTGTGAAGAGCATAAGGTACGTGACCGTCTTAAATTAGAAGATCAGGTGGTCATGGTAACCCTAATATTTTTAATTTATATATAATAGTGTCTTGTCCGACAGCTTATACCCATCAAATTATATTTTAATTATTTTTTATTTAATTTTAGTTCTATATTTTTAGAATTTAATTTCAATTCACTATAATGTAAAGTAATTTTACGACGTCCAATTATGAAATGATGCATCAACAAAAGTTTTTAACTCAACCAATCACTAACTAAAAAGTTATACAAATTAATGGATATGATTGACTGATAGTATAAAATTTTATACACTGTCAGTATATCATAATAATTAAACTCATATTTTTATTGTTTTTATTTAATTTTAGTTTAAAAATATATAAATTAAAATTAAATAAATAATTAGTAGCTAGGATTGAGATAGTAGAGAAGTAATTATTATTTTTTATTTATTTTAGTATTTTTAATTTTTTATTTATGTTCTAAAAAATAACTATCTTAATAAGGGTGGACACTAATATTAATATGATGACGGATCATGGTTGTTATCTGATTTTATGTTGTACATGTCGCATTACGTACTCTCTATATATATTTATGTATAGAAAATACCTTATTTGACCTCTCAAGATTAATACGAGAGACAAAATAGTATTTCAAGGTATATATATAATATAATTGACAATATGATCCCTCAAGATTTGATATAAAACCCAAAGTAGTCTCTTGTCAAGATATAAAGTGACAATATGGTCCTTAAATATTGAAAACTTATGACAACATGATCTTTTAACTTGTCCTAAATTTTCAATTTTAAAGGCGACCGTATTGTCCTAAATTTTGTAATCATGAAAGACCAACATGTTGTCACTTTCATATTTTAATTTGACATAGTATATTTTGTCCATTATGTTCAATCTTTAGATGTCACATTGTTATTTTCAAATCTCAAAGAACTATTTTTTCTTCTTATTAATTTTGAGGGACTAAATAAAATATTATATATATATATATTTGACTCTTTAACAATTTTAGAATGATATATTAATATTTTCATAATAAATTATATAACATCAATAACTTAAGGGGAGTATTATTAGTACATAAAATAATATCTTCCACCTGTTTTTTACACATTCAAATATTGGCAACTTTTATAAATATATTGGCAATTTGCCAACATATTCATCAAAGTTGTCAAGATTTAAATAAGATAAAAAATGGATAAAAAAGTATTATAATATGTACATTTAGCATTTTACATAACTTATTAATAGTTCAAACTTCAAACGTATAACATTCATTCTTCCTGGGTGAGGTATCTTAATATTATAGATATTTTTAATTTTACATATATATATATATATATATATATATATGTTTTTTGAATTTTAATTGAAATGTGTATTTTAATTTCTTTCAAAATTAAATAACCCTTATAATTAAAAATTGATTATTAATAGAAACACAGATAAAATAATTGATTATCGTAACATTCTTTGTTTTTAATTTTTATAAGAACTACTGACTAATTAGAAAATCCAATCAGTCAACATTATTTTTATTAGAAACTTACTTGAGATATATATATATATACAACAATTTTATTTTAAAATTTGAATTAAGTAAAAAATAAAAAGTATATTTATTTTACATGTGTATTGCTTGTAAGAGTATGATTAGTTGAAAATAGAACTTTTTTTCAAGGAGTTGAAAAATAAAACTGAAAGAGTTTCTCATGTGTAAATTTTATGTACTAAATTATATAATAAATATATCTATATATTTTTTCTCTATTCTTTACCATAAGCCAAATATATATTTTAGTTTGACCCCAAAAATTATAGTCTAGGTCCGTCCTTGACTATAAATTATATTATTTATTTATTTTGTACTAAAATTTTTGCAGTTATCCTATCGATAAATATTTCATTCATTATTAGATAAAATGTACGTAATATTCAAATATTATCAAACACTCCATCAAATGAACTGATAAAATATTCATCGACATAAGCAAAACTTAATAAAAAATTATTTCTCTATTGCCGGTCGTTTCATGCAACCTTCCATTGATTATGAAGGAAGTTTAAGGTAATATTTTTGTTGAGCTCAGGTTACAACAGAGGATGGTTACATTCTGAGCCTGCAGAGGATGCCAGTAGGGCGGTCTGGTAAGACAGCAGACAAGCCACCCGTTCTATTACAACATGGTGTCTTTATTGTAAGTTGTATATGGTAACATATATAATTCAATTTACCTTAATTATAAATTTATAATGTATATGTATGTCTTATTCTTATTAATTATAATAATTTTAATATTTTTTATGATGATAAAAAATGTCTACAAATATTTTAGATTAATTTAAAAATTGATTCACATGATCTACATAAATGTGAACTTCTAATCTAATTCATAAAAAAGAATATAATTTGAATAATTATAAATGAGTTAGAGGAAAGTCATAAAAAAATGTCTACTAATGTATTTGTAAGTTTTCTAGATAAATTTGATAGATTCATATCATATATATATATATATATATATATATATATATATATTCATATCATATATATATATATATATATATATATATATATATTTAGAGTAGATATCATATGTAGCCTCTCAACATATGTACCCTCTCAATAACTTTGAGAACAATTTAGTCTCTTAAGATTTGATAGCTACAAAATAATCTCTCTCAAGATTAATTTTATAGGACACATACATTAATTAAATGAGAATTTAGTCCCTCCGCTAAGTTTCTGTTAAATGAGTTGCAGTGATGTGTATGACACATTGTATTACATATATCACCTAAGTTACATTATGTTGTAACTCAGTTAACATAGACTTAACATAAGGACTAAATTGCCACTTAAGATGTCCTATAAAATTAATCATGGAGGACTTCAAATCATGAGGGACTAAATTGTCCATAAAATTAATCATAAGGAACTAAATAGAATATTCACTCATATATTTATGTTGGTGCATTTACAATCGTGTCAGTATGAAATAATTTTTATGATTTTTTAAAAAAAATATTAGAATATTTATAATGAACATTGTTATATGTACAACAAAAAAATCAGTCAAAATAGCCAACAAGTAATGCACAACATATGTAATATAAAATGCACAACGTATATTACGTGATGTGCACAACATATATCACATGTTGTAAAGAAGGATAATACTGCAACATGTGATATATGTTGTGCATAACAAGTGATATATGTTGTGCATGACATATGATATACATTGTGCATCTTATATTATATATGTTGTACACAATATATTGACTGTTTTGACTGTTTGATTTTTTGTTGGTCACCGAATATTTACCATTTATAATATATTGTCAGGAATTTAATATTACCATATAAGTTTTTTGGTTATATAATTTTTTTACTTAATATCATATAATTAAAAGATAATTAATAATTAATATATGGTAAAAAAATAGTGAAAAAATGATATTAATTAAGTGAAAGAAAGTTAGAGGAATTGCGGAAAACATATCGTATAACGCATTAATATGGTATGTACATTTATTTTCCTATTGTCTAAGTGTTAATCAATATTTAATTAATTATGGATTTTATATCAAACATTTCTAATAATATTTCATATTAGGAGTAAAATGTGACCCTCCCTAACCTCAAAGTTGAAGTTGTGGAGGAAGGTATGAGTATCATTCTCATTTACTCAATTAAGATATGATGCTTTGTGGTTTTCAGGATGCTATAACATGGTTGTTCAACTCTCCAGACGAATCTTTGGCCTTTATCTTAGCGGACAATGGGTTTGATGTGTGGCTTGCCAACACTCGTGGGACAAAATATAGTAGAGGCCATACATCACTTAGTCCTAGTGACACGGTTCTTCTCTTTCCTTAGTACTCATTCTCTCATGTAGTGTTTGTTTTTGAATGACTGAAATCGGAATTAATTCAATTAATGGAGTTATGGAGTTAGTGTCATATAAGTTAGAGTCACATTGACTCTAAAATTGACTCCGAACACATCATTTCATATTTATGTCTCACTCAAACACATAGTGACTCATTTCTAATACACAGTAATTCCAAAATTGGAGTGAACAAAAAATTGACAATTTTGTCCACTGAATCACTTTGACTCTGTTCCCATCTGTACAGTGACCCTCGCATCAAACAGTTGACAAGGTCAATTTTTTACTGACTTCCTGACACTAACTCCAGAGTTAGAAAAAATAAAATGCAACCTTAATAACGAGATAAGAGTAGGTCGAGTATGTTCGAAGTTTGAAAATCATTAAAAAATAGAAATGATTCCATAAAATTCATTTTCAAACTTCAATGATAAAAAACACAACCCTTATACTTTCAGCAAACCAATGCATGGATTATGGATACCTCCTCTAATTAATTTCTAATTTATTTATTTTATAGGCATACTGGGACTGGTCTTGGGATGAATTAGTTAGTTATGACCTTCCTGCTTCAGTCAGTTATGTATTCAACCATACTACTGGTCGCAAAATGCACTACGTAGGCCATTCCCTAGTGAGTTTATATTTTCTCTTTTCATTTATTTAATATATAAATTCTTGAGTAAAATGCTAAATTGACATTCAAAAGTGGATGCCCTGGTAGAATATTCACTTGATAACCATTAAATTTCATTAGTCTCCACTTGACACAAATTATCTATGAAATCTAATGATATTTAAATGGATATCTCAATGGGACATTAATTTTGAACGTCAATATAGGATTATTGGTCTTCTTAATTAGCTTCTAATGTGTATGTAACAATAGCATGAAATAATTTCAGGGAACTTTAATGGCTTTAGCTGCATTTTCTGAAGAGCAGGTGTTGAATATGTTGAGATCAGCATCTTTACTTAGCCCAATTGCTCATTTGAGTCAAATTAACTTCACAACCGACAAAACTTGCTGCTGATATCTTTCTAGCTAATGTAAGATATAGTAATCAAATTAATCATTATTCTATCTTAGTGATGGAGAAAATTTTTTTCCTTAGTGTTTCTTCTCACAATGGGTATCAATGGGCGGATATGCCCCTACTTCCCATCCCAATCATGAGTACGTTCTCATATCCTGGCCTCATTCCTCATGAGGATTATGCTAAAAAGAACTTTAAAACTCAATAATGCTATAATAAAAAAATATGTTCAACAAATATTCAACGTGAACTATACATGATATGAGAGGTATGCTAATAAGTACGTATGCTATACAAAAAGCATATATTTCATATCATGTATAACACATGTTGGATACTTGTTGAACGTATTTCTGTTGTACGACAAATATTATTGCTTTAAAAACTATAGTTATGCTAAATGGACAATGAAAAATCAGCCAAATCATTATTGTTAAAATTATAAAAAAAAAGGAAAAAAGAAAATCTGAAATTTACTGTTAAGCATAAAAATTATAGTTCATTCTTCACCAATCACCATTGTAATATTATATACTCAACATTAATTAAGTTAAAAATAAAATATATTCTATAAATTAATTAAAAATAATTAAAATACCGAGAGTTTATAATGAATTTGAGTGGTTGAGAAACACATGGAGTAATAGAAACATTTATATAAGAATTTCTCACAGAAATCGGGCAAATTTATTAGTGGAACAATTAAAATATCAATATCAATTATCGAAGACTAGAATTTGACTTGACAAAAAATATTCTTCTTTCCTTGATATGACAGGGAGTATACTGGTTGGGTCTCCATGAATTCATTCCAAACGGGTAACAGAAAAAACTTACCTGGAATTTTACTTATTATTTCTTTTTTTTTTTAATTATGTTTGAGTATATCACAATGTTTGAAATAAATTTAAAGGAAATTCAACATTGCCAAAATGTTCTTGAATTGTAATGTGCAGGGATGTTGCAGCCAAATTTCTTGATGGCATCTGTGAAAACTTAAATCTGAATTGCTCAAATCTAATGACTTTTTTCACTGGTACTTTATGCTAAGTTTGAAATTTCACTTTGAAAATTATATTGATATCGCATAGCATTCTTATGCCTTTTTAATTCTGATTCCCACAATTTTAGGTCCAAATTGCTGCATAAATTCTTCACGGATAGATATATTACTTCAGAATGAACCACAACCAACCGCAACAAAGAATTTGATTCATTTATCTCAAAGTAAGCCTTTATTAGCTAACTTTTTTCTATAACTAAGTATTGTTTGATTTGAAGCATTTTTTATAACATAAATGTTTGGGAACAACATTTTTTCAGTCAAAATAGCCAACAAAGCTCATTTTAACACTTTTGGCCCAAATAGCATTATGAATCATGTATGCTTTTTTAATGGACTGAGTGATTTAGGTCCAATTTTCTATTGTTGGCTGATTTTTTGTTGTACCTCTAACAATACTCTTTTTATAATGCAACTCCGATTTAGAAAAAAGTAAGTTATGAATTGTAATTTATAAATAAATTATTTTTAACATATACACATAATGATAAAAATATTTATTTATTTTAATTGTTTGAAATGTATTTCTTTTTAAAAATTAAATATTTTAACTTCTTAAAAAATATTAAAATAATTTTAGAGAAATAATAAATTATATAATCAAACAATAAACATAAGAAATAATAAATTAAAAAAAAAAGTAATAGGAAGTTTTATCCAACTGGCCCTTAATACCTTTTACATATAGTTATATGTTTCTTGTTAACCTCACTATTACTCTTGTATGTTCCTTCTTGTGAATTTTGAGTAGTGATCAGAACAGGGAAAATCGCAAAGTATGATTATGGTGATCAAGAAGAAAATATGAAGCATTATGGACGACCTAGTCCTCCAATTTATGATATGTCCAACATTCCGAATCAGTTCCCTCTTTTCCTCAGCTATGGAGGGCAAGATATGCTATCTGATACGAAAGATGTTCAGGTTTTGCTCAATGATCTTAAAGACCATGATTGGAATAAGCTTGTGACATTATTCAGGGAAGACTACGCTCATGCTGATTTTGTTATGGGTGTCAATGCTAAACAAGTTGTTTATGATCCTATGATGGCTTTCTTCAATGCTAATTGACTTTAAAATTACTATAATTGTACATCAAATCTTGTAAATAAGTGGTCGATTATATTGGAGAATAAGAATATAATTAATATTGATTTTATTTACTATGTGCATGTATTACTAGGTTCAAATTAAATACAGGTGCATGCTACAATGAAGCTGTGGAAAAAGCTTCACAATGAAGCTGCGAAAAAAGCTTCATAATGAAGCTTATTATTACTGAAGCTTATTATTACTTTTTAAGTAAACCCCAAACTGGTCCCTGACAATTTTTGCGTCGGACAAGTTGGTCCCTAACAATTAGAAATACCCTACCCAGTCCCTCACAATGTCAAACCTCGGACACGCTAAGGTCCCTAGACGAATTTCGTAACGTTTGTCCTACGTGTCACTCCAGCACAATGCACTCGTGCTGACTTGGCCATTTAATGCTTGAAACGGTGTCGTTTCGTTAAAAATAATTAACATTAAACAGTTTGTTGTTGGATTTGAGTCACAAATCACCCTATCCTCAGTAGTAAAAGATGTTTAATGTTAATTATTTCTAACGAAACAACGTCGTTTCAAGCATTAAACGACCAAGTCATCACGGGTGCACTGTGCTGGACTGACACGTAGGACAAACGTTACGGAATCCATCTAGGGACCTTAGCGTGTCCGAGATTTGACATTGTGAGGGACTTGGTAGGGTATTTCTAATTGTTAGGGACCAACTTGTCCGACGCAAAAATTGTCAGGGACCAGTTTGGGGTTTACTTAAAAAGTAATAATAAGCTTCAGTAATAATAAGCTTCATTATGAAGCTTTTTTCGCAGCTTCATTGTGAAGCTTTTTCCACAGCTTCATTGTAGCATGCACCTGTATTTAATTTGAACCTAGTAATACATGCACATAGTAAATAAAATCAATATTAATTATATTCTTATTCTCCAATATAATCGACCACTTATTTACAAGATTTGATGTACAATTATAGTAATTTTAAAGTCAATTAGCATTGAAGAAAGCCATCATAGGATCATAAACAACTTGTTTAGCATTGACACCCATAACAAAATCAGCATGAGCGTAGTCTTCCCTGAATAATGTCACAAGCTTATTCCAATCATGGTCTTTAAGATCATTGAGCAAAACCTGAACATCTTTCGTATCAGATAGCATATCTTGCCCTCCATAGCTGAGGAAAAGAGGGAACTGATTCGGAATGTTGGACATATCATAAATTGGAGGACTAGGTCGTCCATAATGCTTCATATTTTCTTCTTGATCACCATAATCATACTTTGCGATTTTCCCTGTTCTGATCACTACTCAAAATTCACAAGAAGGAACATACAAGAGTAATAGTGAGGTTAACAAGAAACATATAACTATATGTAAAAGGTATTAAGGGCCAGTTGGATAAAACTTCCTATTACTTTTTTTTTTAATTTATTATTTCTTATGTTTATTTTTGATTATATAATTTATTATTTCTCTAAAATTATTTTAATATTTTTAAAGAAGTTAAAATATTTAATTTTTAAAAAGAAATACATTTCAAACAATTAAAATAAATAAATATTTTTATCATTATGTGTATATGTTAAAAATAATTTATTTATAAATTACAATTCATAACTTACTTTTTTCTAAATCGGAGTTGCATTATAAAAAGAGTATTGTTAGAGGTACAACAAAAAATCAGCCAACAATAGAAAATTGGACCTAAATCACTCAGTCCATTAAAAAAGCATACATGATTCATAATGCTATTTGGGCCAAAAGTGTTAAAATGAGCTTTGTTGGCTATTTTGACTGAAAAAATGTTGTTCCCCAAACATTTATGTTATAAAAAATGCTTCAAATCAAACAATACTTAGTTATAGAAAAAAGTTAGCTAATAAAGGCTTACTTTGAGATAAATGAATCAAATTCTTTGTTGCGGTTGGTTGTGGTTCATTCTGAAGTAATATATCTATCCGTGAAGAATTTATGCAGCAATTTGGACCTAAAATTGTGGGAATCAGAATTAAAAAGGCATAAGAATGCTATGCGATATCAATATAATTTTCAAAGTGAAATTTCAAACTTAGCATAAAGTACCAGTGAAAAAAGTCATTAGATTTGAGCAATTCAGATTTAAGTTTTCACAGATGCCATCAAGAAATTTGGCTGCAACATCCCTGCACATTACAATTCAAGAACATTTTGGCAATGTTGAATTTCCTTTAAATTTATTTCAAACATTGTGATATACTCAAACATAATTAAAAAAAAAAAAGAAATAATAAGTAAAATTCCAGGTAAGTTTTTTCTGTTACCCGTTTGGAATGAATTCATGGAGACCCAACCAGTATACTCCCTGTCATATCAAGGAAAGAAGAATATTTTTGTCAAGTCAAATTCTAGTCTTCGATAATTGATATTGATATTTTAATTGTTCCACTAATAAATTTGCCCGATTTCTGTGAGAAATTCTTATATAAATGTTTCTATTACTCCATGTGTTTCTCAACCACTCAAATTCATTATAAACTCTCGTATTTTTAATTATTTTTAATTAATTTATAGAATATATTTTATTTTTAACTTAATTAATGTTGAGTATATAATATTACAATGGTGATTGGTGAAGAATGAACTATAATTTTTATGCTTAACAGTAAATTTCAGATTTTCTTTTTCCTTTTTTTATAATTTTAACAATAATGATTTGGCTGATTTTTCATTGTCCATTTAGCATAACTATAGTTTTAAAGCAATAATATTTGTCGTACAACAGAAATACGTTCAACAAGTATCCAACATGTGTTATACATGATATGAAATATATGCTTTTTGTATAGCATACGTACTTATAGCATACCTCTCATATCATGTATAGTTCACGTTGAATATTTGTTGAACATATTTTTATTATAGCATTATTGAGTTTTAAAGTTCTTTTTAGCATAATCCTCATGAGGAATGAGGCCAGGATATGAGAACGTACTCATGATTGGGATGGGAAGTAGGGGCATATCCGCCCATTGATACCCATTGTGAGAAGAAACACTAAGGAAAAAAATTTTCTCCATCACTAAGATAGAATAATGATTAATTTGATTACTATATCTTACATTAGCTAGAAAGATATCAGCAGCAAGTTTTGTCGGTTGTGAAGTAATTTGACTCAAATGAGCAATTGGGCTAAGTAAAGATGCTGATCTCAACATATTCAACACCTGCTCTTCAGAAAATGCAGCTAAAGCCATTAAAGTTCCTGAAATTATTTCATGCTATTGTTACATACACATTAAAGCTAATTAAGAAGACCAATAATCCTATATTGACGTTCAAAATTAATGTCCCATTGAGATATCCATTTAAATATCATTAGATTTCATAGATAATTGTGTCAAGTGGAGACTAATGAAATTTAATGGTTATCAAGTGAATATTCTACCAGGGCATCCACTTTTGAATGTCAATTTAGCATTTTACTCAAGAATTTATATATTAAATAAATGAAAAGAGAAAATATAAACTCACTAGGGAATGGCCTACGTAGTGCATTTTGCGACCAGTAGTATGGTTGAATACATAACTGACTGAAGCAGGAAGGTCATAACTAACTAATTCATCCAAGACCAGTCCCAGTATGCCTATAAAATAAATTAGAAATTAATTAGAGGAGGTATCCATAATCCATGCATTGGTTTGCTGAAAGTATAAGGGTTGTGTTTTTTATCATTGAAGTTTGAAAATGAATTTTATGGAATCATTTCTATTTTTTAATGATTTTCAAACTTCGAACATACTCGACCTACTCTTATCTCGTTATTAAGGTTGCATTTATTTTTTCTAACTCTGGAGTTAGTGTCAGGAAGTCAGTAAAAAATTGACCTTGTCAACTGTTTGATGCGAGGGTCACTGTACAGATGGAAACAGAGTCAAAGTGATTCAGTGGACAAAATTGTCAATTTTTTGTTCACTCCAATTTTGGAATTACTGTGTATTAGAAATGAGTCACTATGTGTTTGAGTGAGACATAAATATGAAATGATGTGTTCGGAGTCAATTTTAGAGTCAATGTGACTCTAACTTATATGACACTAACTCCATAACTCCATTAATTGAATTAATTCCGATTTCAGTCATTCAAAAACAACACTACATGAGAGAATGAGTAAAGGAAAGAGAAGAACCGTGTCACTAGGACTAAGTGATGTATGGCCTCTACTATATTTTGTCCCACGAGTGTTGGCAAGCCACACATCAAACCCATTGTCCGCTAAGATAAAGGCCAAAGATTCGTCTGGAGAGTTGAACAACCATGTTATAGCATCCTGAAAACCACAAAGCATCATATCTTAATTGAGTAAATGAGAATGATACTCATACCTTCCTCCACAACTTCAACTTTGAGGTTAGGGAGGGTCACATTTTACTCCTAATATGAAATATTATTAGAAATGTTTGATATAAAATCCATAATTAATTAAATATTGATTAACACTTAGACAATAGGAAAATAAATGTACATACCATATTAATGCGTTATACGATATGTTTTCCGCAATTCCTCTAACTTTCTTTCACTTAATTAATATCATTTTTTCACTATTTTTTTACCATATATTAATTATTAATTATCTTTTAATTATATGATATTAAGTAAAAAAATTATATAACCAAAAAACTTATATGGTAATATTAAATTCCTGACAATATATTATAAATGGTAAATATTCGGTGACCAACAAAAAATCAAACAGTCAAAACAGTCAATATATTGTGTACAACATATATAATATAAGATGCACAATGTATATCATATGTCATGCACAACATATATCACTTGTTATGCACACATATATCACATGTTGCAGTATTATCCTTCTTTACAACATGTGATATATGTTGTGCACATCACGTAATATACGTTGTGCATTTTATATTACATATGTTGTGCATTACTTGTTGGCTATTTTGACTGATTTTTTTGTTGTACATATAACAATGTTCATTATAAATATTCTAATATTTTTTTTAAAAATCATAAAAAATTATTTCATACTGACACGATTGTAAATGCACCAACATAAATATATGAGTGAATATTCTATTTAGTTCCTTATGATTAATTTTATGGACAATTTAGTCCCTCATGATTTGAAGTCCTCCATGATTAATTTTATAGGACATCTTAAGTGGCAATTTAGTCCTTATGTTAAGTCTATGTTAACTGAGTTACAACATAATGTAACTTAGGTGATATATGTAATACAATGTGTCATACACATCACTGCAACTCATTTAACAGAAACTTAGCGGAGGGACTAAATTCTCATTTAATTAATGTATGTGTCCTATAAAATTAATCTTGAGAGAGATTATTTTGTAGCTATCAAATCTTAAGAGACTAAATTGTTCTCAAAGTTATTGAGAGGGTACATATGTTGAGAGGCTACATATGATATCTACTCTAAATATATATATATATATATATATATATATAATATATGATAAATATATATATATATATATATATATATATATATATATGATATGAATCTATCAAATTTATCTAGAAAACTTTACAAATACATTAGTAGACATTTTTTTATGACTTTCCTCTAACTCATTTATAATTATTCAATTATATTCTTTTTTTATGAATTAGATTAGAAGTTCACATTTATGTAGATCATGTGAATCAATTTTTAAATTAATCTAAAATATTTGTAGACATTTTTATCATCATAAAAAATATTAAAATTATATAATTAATAAGAATAAGACATACATATACATTATAAATTTATAATTAAGGTAAATTGAATTATATATGTTACCATATACAACTTACAATAAAGACACCATGTTGTAATAGAACGGGTGGCTTGTCTGCTGTCTTACCAGACCGCCCTACTGGCATCCTCTGCAGGCTCAGAATGTAACCATCCTCTGTTGTAACCTGAGCTCAACAAAAATATTACCTTAAACTTCCTTCATAATCAATGAAGGTTGCATGAAACGACCGGCAATAGAGAAATAATTTTTATTAAGTTTTGCTTATGTCGATGAATATTTTATCAGTTCATTTGATGGAGTGTTTGATAATATTTGAATATTACGTACATTTTATCTAATAATGAATGAAATATTTATCGATAGGATAACTGCAAAATTTTAGTACAAAATAAATAAATAATATATTTATAGTCAAGGACGGACCTAGACTATAATTTTTGGGGTCAAACTAAAATATATATTTGGCTTATGGTAAAGAAAGAGAAAAATATATAGATATATTTATTATATAATTTAGTACATAAAATTTACACATGAGAAACTCTTTCAGTTTTATTTTTCAACTCCTTGAAAAAGTTCTATTTTCAACTAATCATACTCTTACAAGCAATACACATGTAAAATAAATATACTTTTTATTTTTTACTTAATTCAAATTTTAAAATAAAATTGTTGTATATATATATATATCTCAAGTAAGTTTCTAATAAAAATAATGTTGACTGATTGGATTTTCTAATTAGTCAGTAGTTCTTATAAAAATTAAAAACAAAGAATGTTACGATAATCAATTATTTTATCTGTGTTTCTATTAATAATCAATTTTTAATTATAAGGGTTATTTAATTTTGAAAGAAATTAAAATACACATTTCAATTAAAATTCAAAAAACATATATATATATATATATATATATATGTAAAATTAAAAAATATCTATAATATTAAGATACCTCACCCAGGAAGAATGAATGTTATACGTTTGAAGTTTGAACTATTAATAAGTTATGTAAATGCTAAATGTACATATATAATACTTTTTTATCCATTTTTTATCTTATTTAAATCTTGACAACTTTGATGAATATGTTGGCAAATTGCCAAAATATTTATAAAAGTTGCCATATTTGAATGTGTAGGTGGAAGATATATTTTATGTACTAATAATACTCCCCTTAAGTTATTGATGTTATATAATTTATTATGAAAATATTAATATATCATTCTAAAATTGTTAAAGAGTCAAATATATATATATATAATATTTTATTTAGTCCTCAAAAATTAATAAGAAGAAAAAATAGTTCTTTGAGATTTGAAAATAACAATGTGACATCTAAAGATTGAACATAATGGACAAAATATACTATGTCAAATTAAAATATGAAAGTGACAACATGTTGGNAAACATAAGCGGAAACTGACGACGCATCTCGTCCTCCAGCTCCCAAGTGAAGTCGCCCAGCCGACCTCCGCCCCAGGCCACCTTGACAAAAGGCACATCCTTCCGTCTTAACCTTTTTTACGCTGCGGTCAAGGATACTCATAGGGGGTAACTCAAAACTCAAATCGTCCCTTAGTTGTACACTTTCCGGCTCAAGAACATGACTAGGATCAGACACATACTTTCTCAATTGAGAGACATGAAAGACGTTATGCAAGTTTGAGAGGGTGGGAGGTAAGGCCACTCGGTAGGCGACGGGCCCGACACGACTCAAGATCTCAAAGGGACCAAGGTACCTAGGGCTAAGCTTTCTAACCTTCAGGGCTCGTCCTATACCTGTCGTGGGGGTAACCCGCAAAAAGACGTGCTCGCCTACTGAGAACTCTAAGGGTCGTCTCCTCTGGTCCGCATAGCTCTTCTGGCGGCTCTGGGCCGCGAGCATTCTCTCCCTAATCATCCTTACCTGCTCCGAGGTCTCTCTCACCAGCTCAGGTCCTAATACACTCGCTTCTCCCGGGTCATGCCAACACAAGGGTGATGTACACTTCCGTCCATACAAAGCCTCGAAAGGCGCCATCCCTATGCTTGCCTGGTAGCTGTTGTTATAGGAGAACTCTATCAAAGGCAACAACTTGTCCCAACTCCCCTGTCCGTCCAGTATACACGCCCTCAACATGTCCTCCAGGGTCTGGATAGTCCTCTCCGACTGACCATCCGTCTGCGGATGATATGCCGTACTCATGCTCAACTCCGAGCCGAGTGCTTTCTGGAAAGCTCTCCAGAAGTGAGACGCGAACCTCGGATCACGATCTGAGACTATCATCTTCGGCACACCATGCAACTTCACAACTTCCCGGATATAAATCTCAGCTAGCTTCTCCAAGGGGTAGGTCATCCTGATCGCCTGAAAGTGAACCGACTTGGTCAGTCGATCAACGATAACCCACACACGTCGTGTCCCGCCTGAGTCCTCGGCAACCGGACACGAAGTCCATAGATATGCTCCCCACTTCCACTCAGGTACACTCAGCGGCTGAAGAAGTCCCGGCATCCTCCTGTGCTCCGCCTTCACCTTTTGGCAGACTAACATCTGCTGACCCACTCCGCTACATCACTCTTAAGTCCCTGCCACCAGAACATCTTCCTCAGGTCCTGGTACATCTTGTCTATCCCGGATGAATGGTGAAATGGCTCTTATGAGCCTCCTCCAGAATCGCTCTCCGAAGGTCACCACTCGCAGGAACGCAGACACGCCCCTCAAACCTCCACAGACCATCTCCGTCCAACCGAAAACCCTGCATCCTCCCTTCACTAACAGCCTTCAACACCTTCCCGAACTCCTCATCTTCCTGCTGCGCCTTAGCTATATCCCTCAGAAAAACACTCGACACCTGAAGCTGACTCACTCTCACATTGGTGGGGGTAAAGGTAACTCCTAGGTCAAGGTCTCTAAACTGCTCTATCAGTTGCGCCTCCCTAACCATCATGTGGGCCACGCTCACCGTCTTGCGACTCAACGCGTCTGCCACCACATTCGCCTTCCCTAGGTGGTAGTTCAACTCAAAATCGTAGTCCTTCAGGAACTCCACCCAGCGCCTCTGCCTCATGTTCAGCTCCTTCTGATCAAACAAGTACCTAAGACTCTTATGATCAGAAAACACCTCGAACCTGACTCCATAAAGATAGTGCCTCCACATCTTTAAAGCAAACACCACCGCCGCAAGCTCCAAGTTGTGGGTAGGGTAATTAAGCTCGTGTGGCTTCAACTGCCGTGAAGCATATGCCACAACGTTGCGATGCTGCATTAGCACGCAACCCAGCCCCTTCCCTGAAGCATCACAGTAAACCTCGAAAGGTTCACTGGGGTCCGGTAACGTAAGCACTGGAGTCGAGGTCAACCTCCTCTTCAACTCCGTGAAGCTACTCTCACACTCATCCGACCATACAAAAGCAGCATTCTTCCTAGTAAGCTTTGTCAAGGGTAACGCTATCTTGGAGAAGTTCAAAATGAACCTACGGTAATATCCGGCTAGTCCGAGAAACCCGAATCTCCGTAACCGTAGTGGGTCGCTCCCAGCTCATCACAGCCTCTATCTTACTAGGGTCCACAGAGATACCTCCCTTCGACACCACGTGCCCCAGAAACTTCACCTCCTCCATCCAAAACTCACACTTAGACAGCTTGGCGAACAACTTCTTCTCCTTTAGCACCTCCAACACTACCTTCAAGTGACTCTCATGCTCCTCATGCGTCTTCGAATAGATAAGAATGTCGTCGATGAAGACAACAACGAATCTATCCAAATAGGGTCTAAAGATCCTGTTCATGTAATCCATGAACACCGCCGGAGCATTGGTCAGTCCAAAGGACATGACCGTGAACTCGTAGTGACCATAACGAGTCCTGAAAGCCGTCTTCGGGATATCCTCATCTCTTACCCGAATCTGATGGTACCCTGACCTCAAGTCTATCTTTGAAAACACCTGGGCACCTCTCAGCTGGTCCATCAAATCATCAATCCTCGACAGTGGGTACTTGTTCTTGATGGTCACTTTGTTCAGTTGCCTGTAGTCGATACATAGCCTCATACTTCCATCATTCTTCTTCACAAACAGAACTGGCGCTC
This sequence comes from Aeschynomene evenia, assembly GCA_013621005.1. Taxonomy (NCBI): domain Eukaryota; kingdom Viridiplantae; phylum Streptophyta; class Magnoliopsida; order Fabales; family Fabaceae; genus Aeschynomene; species Aeschynomene evenia. Next base: position 17,039,290 of record CM024267.1, on the reverse strand, counting down.
CCCATGGTGATACACTAGGTCTAACAAACCGTTTCTCCAACAGCTCCTCCAACTGCGTCTTAAGCTTCGCCAACTCTCCGGGTGCCATCCTATAAGGTGCTATGGATATGGGTCCGGTTCTGGGCATCAGGTCTATAGAAAACTCTACCTCTCTGGCTGGGGGAAACTCGGGTATATCCTCAGGGAAAACCTCCGGGTAGTCTCTCACTATGTGTAACTAACCCAACCCCTGACCCTTCTCTATCTCACTAGCGGCGAGGAAAACGTAAGCATTGCTCATAACCCCACAACAGTTCAGCCTAATAGCGCTAACATATAGGTCTACAGGGGTGACACATGCAGAAGGAATAGAAGGAAAGATCACATACTTTGCATGGCAATCAAGCAGGACTGGATTGGCGGATAACCAATCCATGCCTAAGATAATGCCTAGACCTGTCATGGGCAAGCAGATGAGATCAAATGTAAATGCCCTATCATCTATATGGAACTTACACTTTATGCAAACTAAGCATGTCCTAATGGGTGCAGCAGTAGGGGTGGATACTAATAAATCAAAAGGTAGTTCTGACATATGCAAACCTAGGCTCCTAGCATGATCATGTGAAATGAATGAGTGTGTGGCACCGGAATCATACAGTACAACTAAGGACTTGCCATAAATCATACACGTACCCCTAATGAGATCGTCGGACCGCTCTGCGCCCTCCGCTGTAACCGTGAATACCCTGCCTTGGTGCTGTGGCCTAAGAGAGGAAGAAGGCTGTGAACCTGTAACTCTGCAGTCTCTGGAGATGTGACCTGGCTGGCCACAACGATAACAGACACCCTGTCCGACACGACAAACCCCAGAGTGAAGCTTGCCGCATGTGGCACAAGGAGGTCGCGGTGCTGCTATCGCCGGACGCGGCTGCTGCTGCTGCTGTGGGCGTGGCTGAGTCTGTGGTCTGCGAGGCTGGCCATACGGCTGAAAGCGTGCAGGGGCAGGCGGTTAGCCTGCTGAGGAGCCGCACCCCTTCTCTGAGTATCAACCCTCTGTGGAGCCACTGGGCGGCTCGTCTCCTCCACAATCCTGCAGGTGTCTACCATCTCCCGGTAATCTCTGATCTTCATATGCTTAACCATCCTCTTGATGTCTTGGTTAAGCCCAGCGCAGAATTTCATACACTTCCAACTCTCCTTTGGGTTCTCCTGGTATATCTCAGAAAACCGTATAAGCTCCTCAAACTTAGCAATGTACTCTGGAATGGTCATAGAGCCTTGGCGGAGATCAAGGAACTCCATCTCCTTGTCTTGGCGGACCGTCTCTGGGAAGTACTTCTCATAGAAGATGTCTTTGAACATGTCCCATGTGATAGCTACACCCGCCGCATCAGAAGCGCGACGAGCGTCGTTCCACCAAGAACGCGCCTCCATCTGTAGCATGAAAGTAGCCAGCTGCGTTTTCTGGACCTCTGTGCACTGAACCACCGTAAAAATATCCTCTATACCTCTCAGCCAATCCTCGGCTTCAGAAGGGTTAACGGTGCTGAGAAATGGACAGGGGTTAGCCCTCTTGAAATCAGCAAAATAAGAGCTGCCGCTACCCGTAGGTGGTGCTGCAGGTGGAGGGGTGTGCTGTTGTGTCATGTGGTCCACCATCTGTTCATGGCTCTTGCCATCTCCATGAACGCTCTGCAGAAACCCGCTTCTTGCCCGTTCTCCTCATGATGTCGCCATCGTCCCTAGTGCGTCTGTTATGTGGTGCCATATTCCTGTGCACACAAAACAAGAAACATTGAGTTGATCAGGCTCCATATTACAGTTGTGTATGCACAATTACTATGACAGTAAAACAGACCAATCATGCACCCCAAACTAACTAAAACACATAAGAGGCATACGCATGATATAACTAACGTGCATGCAACAATAGCATAACAGGTCCATTACCCCAAGCCCTGTAGGATAGACCTGCTCTGATACTAAAATGTAACACCTTGCTAGATAGCCCTTAATGCTTAAGACATTTTAGGCCATTTCATAAGGGTTACTTCCTGTTATCATAATTATTTTTAAATTCAAAATACATATACGCAGAAAATACGTGGAGAAATTTTCGTAAATCGTTTGCGGAATATAAAATAAGGGCCTTGCGAAATAATACAACGTATATAGACGTGAGAACAATAATCCTGATAATACCTCAATATAATTAAATAACCATGTAATCTCCAAAGCATACATCAAAGATAATGATAATAATAGTGTTATCTCATGAGCCTAAAACAATGACTCACAAGACTCCACAATACAATCCATAAATAAATAATACTTGCCGCTAGCAAAGGTCCGGACTTAGGAAAGTAAACGGAAACGAAACAATAATTCAGACATATAATCCATAAGAAAGACATAGTCCAATAGATATCTCTGAATAAATAGTAATAATGAATCTAATCTACGACTGTCCAGGCTCCAAACCCGCGCCGTCATCCTGCTGATACGCATCATCTAAAAGGGGTGAAACAACATTGGGTGAGTACTTGAAAGTAACTCAGTAGGGGAGTCGTACCGGGTTTATTTAATAAATAAGTGAGCATGAATGAATTCAATGCAGTTATAAGTTTCAAAGCAATCTTTTCCCGATACGACTACCTATGTGCGTCTTGTTCCTTTTTAATTAACAATTATACATAGCATAAAAGTTCATCAATGTGTGGTGTAATAAGTGCTTGACCATCATATAATTACATAAGGTAGTATAACATTCTTTACTTAAATTATCTTGAGTCTTTTAAGCATACTTAGTATGCCTGTGATCCGTTTCATTAAAGCACGCCCTTTGGTGCCTGTGGATCATTTACATTGTTTGGCCTGACCATCCTCCTGTAACCTCAGATCACCGACCTAGGTATGAGCTCATCCTATACTATTGGTAGAGGGTGTAATTAACCTTCCGCTAATGAGTCGGTTACAACCGAGGTTGCCAGCCCCCTGTAACGTTCATCACGAACGGAAAGGCTACTCTGTGTGTTTTTAACTTTCTTTTCACTTTGCACATTAATCTCTTCATATAACATGTACTCATTCATCATATACATCGTATAATTCATTCAGGCAGCATATATAATCACATATATTCCATAGGACATTCATACATATCATTCATACAAGTTGTAGAACACATTAGGGTGCATAAAGGGTTAAAACGGTTCATTTTCGCACAAACAGCAGTGCTGTAATCGATTACCACGGGGTGGTAATCGATTAACAGAGAGCACGCATTTCTGACGATTGGAAATTCACCTGCTGTAATCGATTACGAACTCGTGGTAATCGATTACAGCGTCGTAAAACACGATTCTAGAGTTCCAAAACACGATTTTTCATAGCCAATGGCCAAAATAATAACCTAGAATCGTTCCAATCATTAGAAAACGAAGCCATACGAAAATCAAACATAAAAATACAATTTAAACACTTTTTAATCGGTGAAAAACGCTTTTAATTTTAAAACCTCTCGGTACAAATTACCCCTTCGTGATCCCTAATGGGAAAAACAACAAGAACATTAATTTCATCAAAAACCATTATCAACATGCACGAAATTCAACATTTAGAATGTCTAAACCCCTACCTCTTAGAAGATAATCATAAAACTCGATGACAACACTCTAGCCCGACGCTTTCCCGTGAATCCTCTTTTTCTCTCTAAACTCACGAACGGTCCGGTGACAACGGTGACACTTGATGAAGAAAAGGAACCATGGTTATGTGTATTTTGGTGTGAGGATTAATATGTGGTCGGTTTCTTGATCGGTGAGAATTGGTGGGTGTCTTGGTGTGGAAGGGTTTTGGCTTTGTGCGTTCATGAGAGAAAAACCTATGGAGGCTCAAAAATGGAGAGAGAGAGTTTTCTGATGGAATGATAGTGGTATTAGGGTTTACTCACGTGGTGGCTAGGTTAAACATACTCTGGAGTCACCGTGGGGCCCGAACGTCACTTAAACGTGCTGAAAAACGCGTTCTGCGCACATGGAAATCGATTACATCGATTTTGTAATCGATTACACATAGCGAAAACAGCTGTAATCGATTACCACGGGATGGTAATCGATTACTGGGCTGTGAAAAAGCTTTAAAACACTTCTAAACGTCCGACTCGTACCTTAACATCCGTACATCCTTTATAACTTTTAAATATCATAAAAATCACATACTTGGGCACATAAACACATAGCATCAATACTTAAGCTAGGAAAACTTATCCACTCAAATCCAATTAAGTCCCAACTAAGGTCCTTTACCCTTAATTTCTCTTAATTAGGACTTAATTAAAGATCGGGGTGTTACAATTGGCACTTCCGGCCATAGAGAGCCTCATAAGGCGCCATTCCGATGCTTGCATGGTGACTATTATTGTATGCAAATTCCACCAAGGGCAGGTGCGTGTCCCAGCTGCCCGGCATCTCCAGAACAACGGCCCGCAACATATCCTCAAGAGTCTGTATCGTCCGCTCCGATTGGCCGTCTGTCTGGGGGTGATACGCAATGCTCAAGCTCAGCTTAGTACCAAAAGCATGTTGCAAGGCTCCCCAAAATCTAGATGTGAACCTCGTATCCCTGTCTGAGACGATCGAAGAGGGTACTCCGTCCAAGCGAATGATCCAATCGATGTACAATTGAGCCAGTTTCTCCAACGGGTAAGTCGTCCTTACTGGCAAAAAGTGGGCAGATTTGGTCAACCTGTCCACAATGACCCAAATTGCGTCAACTTTCCTCTGAGTCAGAGGTAACCCCGTCACGAAATCCATCGTGATGTGTTCCCATTTCCACTCCGGAATAGGAAGGGGGTTCAGAACTCCGGCTGGCTTCTGGTGTTCGGCTTTGATCTTCTGGCAAGTCAAGCATCTACTCACGAATTGTGCCACATCCTTCTTCAATCCAGGCCACCAAAATCGCTCCTTCAAGTCATTATACATCTTCGTCATCCCTGGGTGGATAGTGAACTGGCTCCGGTGTGACTCCTGGAGTATGTCCTCACGCAAATTCTGGCCCTTAGGCACGCAAATCCGTCCATTGAATCTCCAAAGGTCGTTTGATCCCTACTCAAACCCATGTATCTTGCCTTGTCGTGCTGCTTCGAGCATATCTTGAAATTCCCGGTCTTGTTGTTCCTTCTGGGCTTGTTCGATTCGTTGCTTGAATTCGCTGGTGATGACCAAATGATGAAACTTTATGCTTTTCGGTGTCAGGTCCATGTTGAGGTCCATGCCCTCCAGTTGTTGTACTAGCTCCAGTTCTTTCACCATCATCCAAGCCGCGTTGGCTTTTCCAGGGTGGTAATGGAGCGTGAAATCGAAGTCCTTAAGGAACTCCATCCAGCGGCGTTGCCTCATGTTGAGCTCCTTTTGATCGAACAGGTACTTGAGACTCTTGTGATCCGAGAACACTTCGAACTTGGTTCCGAAAAGATGGTGTCTCCACATCTTTAGTGCCGATACAACGACGGCTAACTCCAAGTCGTGCGTCTGATAGTTCAGCTCATGCGGTCGAAGTTGCCGTGATCCGTACGCTACTGGCCTACCTTGTTGCATCAAAACGAAGCCTAACCCTCGTCCGGAAGCATCACAGTACACTTCGAACGGTTTCTCGGGATCCGGAAGCGTCAATATCGGGGTTGAAGTCAATCTCTTCTTTAGTTCCTAAAAACTTTGCTCGCAAGCTTCATTCCACACGAACGGAGCATTCTTCTTGGTAAGCTTTGTCATCGGGGCTGAAATCTGAGAAAACCCTTGGATGAATCTTCGGTAGTACCCCGCGAGTCCTAAGAAACTCCGGATCTCAGTTGCCGTGGTCGGTCGCTCCCACTCTATCACTGCTCTTATCTTTGCTGGGTCCACGGCTATGCCTTCTTGAGATACCACATGTCCCAAGAATTGAACCTCTCTAAGCCAAAAATCGCACTTAGAGAGTTTGGCATACAGTCTCCGATCGGCCAAAACGCTCAGAACCGTCTTCAAATGCTCGACGTGTTCCTCCTCCGACTTTGAGTAGACCAGAATGTCGTCGATGAAGACCACCACAAACCCATCTAGGTATTCCCTGAACACCCGGTTCATATAATCCATAAAAACAGCAGGCGCATTTGTGAGTCCAAAAGACATCACTGTGAACTCAAAATGCCCATACCGCGATCTAAAGGCTGTCTTCGGGATGTCGGCTTCCCGAACTCGGATCTGATGGTATCCGGACCGTAGATCTATCTTTGAAAACACGGTTGCTCCCCGCAAGTGGTCCATGAGGTCGTCGATCCGTGGCAAAGGATACTTGTTCTTGATAGTGACCTTGTTTAACTGCCGGTAGTCTATGCAAAGCCTCATCGTTCCGTCCTTCTTTCTCACAAACAGCACAGGTGCTCCCCATGGCGATGTGCTTGGGCGTATGAATCGTTTCTCTAGCAATTCCTCCAACATTGCCTTTAGTTCCTTAAGCATGGCTGGGGCCATCCGATACGGGGCGATGGAGATCGGTCCCGCGCCGGGGACTAAGTCGATCGAGAACTCCACTTCACGTTCCGGCGGAAACTCCAGTATCTCTTCGGGAAACAACTCCGGAAAGTCGCAAACCACTCGAATGTCCTCAATTCTCTGTTCTTTACCAACCGTAGCTGAGGCGAACGTGGCGAATTCCTGGGTATCCACTCTACAACTGTATAGGGACGTTTGGGAACTAGAGGAACCTTCTAAGTTATGGATTCTATTTTGTTCAAGTTTCTCTAGGTCATCGGGGAAAAGGACAGTCTTAGAATCACAAAATAACATAACTCGATTCAATCTCAGCCAATCCATTCCTAGGATAATGTCTAGCCCAGTTAGGGTATGCATATCAAATCAGCCTTAAAGGTTCTCCCTAACAAAACGAAAGTGCACCCAAAAATGCATGATGAAGTATTAACATGTGAAGAAGTTGGGGTAGATACATGCAAAGTATATGGTAGGGTGGTAACTAGCAACTTAAGTCTCTCAACGCATGTATTAGATATAAAAGAATGTGATGCGCCAGAATCATATAAAACAGATAAAACACTTCCAGACAACCTACACTTACCATGGATCAGCTCTCCCGCTGCCCGGGCCTATTCTGCCGTGACCGCTTACACACGAGCTTGACGTGGTTTTTGCTGGTTTCTTCCCTGGGGGAAAGCCCTTGCATAGTGTCCCCTCTGGCCGAATGCGAAACAAGTTGGGCAGTCTCCATGATGCCTTAAGCCGCATCGACCACAGCAGTCAGGTAGCTGCATATCTGGTGCTTGAGGCCTTGCTGCAGGCTCAGCAGGACGAGCGTATTGAGGTCGCCTAGCCGCATTAGGTCTCGGCTGGGAGGCGGCCTCCTGTTCTGTTGTTGCTGCCTCTGCTGCGGAGGGAAGTGCTGCTGGGTGGTTGAGGGCGGAACTGGGGCTGCCTTTGCGGTGCTGGCACTCCGGGCCTCCCTTGGCGGTGGTGAAAACGAGGGTGGCGCCTCTGAGGGTGCCCACCGTAATGAACGGGAGGCAGGGCCCTTTGTATCTGGCTCGGACCCGCCTCGTTGAACCTCCTCTTTTTCCCCGCCTCTCTCTCAGCCTCTACTCTCCGCTGGGAGCTCTGCTCTTGGGCTATGCACATGTTCACGAGCTCAGCATAAGTTCGGAGATTACGGTTCACCATCCGCTCGTTCAGATCTGGCCTCAGCCCTTGCTCGTAGCGGATGCACTTCCATTCCTCATCCGGGTTCAGCCTGTAGGTGTGGGAGTAGCGGCACAGCCGGTCAAACTTTGCCGTGTACTCCAGAATCGTCATATCCCCTTGCACTAGCTCGAGGAACTCCTTGTCTTTGGCATCCCGCACCGTCCAGGGGAAGTACTTCTCGTAGAAAGCTGCTTTGAAGCCTTCCCATGATAGTTTAGCCCCTGCGGGCTGCAGCACTGGCCGCATGACCTCCCACCAGGATTCGGCCTGGTCCTTCAGCTCCCTGGTGGCGAACTTCACCTTCTACGCCTCGGTCAGGGTGATATCCTCGAAGATGCGCTCTATGCCCCGGACCCATCCGTCAGCCATGTCTGGGTCCAACTCTCCGCGGAAAACAGGGGGAGTCCTCTGCTTGAACTCCATGTAACGGCGAGATTCCTCGCTCCCCGCCTGCGGGTGTACACATCCCGCTTCCATAGCCTGCGCCATCCTCACAGACGCTTCGGCTTGGGCTCTCATCGCTTGTATGGCCTCTTGGAGGTCAGGTGCATCCCTATGCCGTCGTGGAGGCATCACGTTCAGTCAATGCCTGCACAGCCAATGAGTTGATTAGGCTCATGTCAATGCAGATCATTGGAGAAGTAATGGCACACAAAACAGATAGATTCAAGGAAAACAAGGCTCAAAGAATGACAGACTAAGGGAAGGAAGCAAGCTCAGTCCTCAGGCTTAATTGGACCAAACTGCTCTGATACCAAAAATGTAACATCCCAAATTATTAACTATGTCATGGACATAATTAACAACTTGCAATGTTACATAACACCCAAAATCCCCATGTTTTTTTTTTGTTTTTTTTTTAAACGTATATATGTAAAATATAATTTCGCAAACCCCTGTGTACAATAAATCGGTATCGAGACTCAAAGCCATGACCAATCAGATTAGTAGCACGAATAGATAACCTGGATAAGCGTCTAGAATAACAATAGAAAATGTCAATAATATAATAAAGGCCCATGCAACAAATGGCCATGATATTAATATATAACATATGCGTCAGAGTTGAAAATATAAAGGTTTGAGTGTATCAGGATCCTGTTTAGTACATACAGAAATAAGAATGGAGCTGACATGATCAAAATAAATAAGTCTGGAATCCTAGTCCGAATATACAAAAAGGACTCAGGTAAAACTGCAGTTCGTCAGATACATATACATGCCAAAAGAGTTAATCCCACGCAGGGGTACAAAAAGCTCCATATAAAAGATAACTTATAAACAAAAGAAAAGATTGTCAATGGTCAGCTGCACATCCGTCAGGTTGGTCACGATCAGCGCCTCACCTACTGGCGCTCCCGGTATCCTCACTCATATCCGAGCCTGTTGCGGGAGAGGACACCTCTGACTCCACCAAGATGTAGTCGACATCTGGCCAGACGTCCGCTGAGTCGTCGCTCTGGTAGCCTCCGTCTTCCTCCGGGTCCGACTCGACCATAATGGAGAACGGCGCTATCGACCATACAATGCTTCAAAAGGAGCCATTCCTATGCTAGTATGAAAACTATTATTGTAAGAAAACTCAACTAAGGGTAACATCCTATCCCAACTACTCTTCTCATCCAAGACACAAGATCTCAACATATCCTCTAAAGTTTGGATTGTTCTCTCAGATTGTCCGTCGGTTTGGGGATGATAGGCTGTACTCATACATAACTCTGTACCAAACGCCTTTTGCAAGGCTTCCTAGAAACGAGAAGTAAATCTCGGATCACGATCCGAAATAATACTCTCGGGTACCCCGTGTAACTTCACTACTTCACGTATGTACAAACTCGCTAATCTTTCCAATGGAAATGTCGCCTTGATGGGTAAAAAGTGGGCCAATTTAGTCAATCGATCCACTATCACCCATATGGCATCATTACCGGCTGGTGTCCTTGGTAATCCCACTACAAAATCCATCGCTATACTTTCCCACTTCCAATGAGGAATTTGCAATGGTTGTAGCATGTCAGGATCCTTTTGATGTACTATCTTTACCTTCTGGCACACTAAACACCGGTTAACCCACTCTGATACTTCCTTCTTCATACCCGGCCACCAAAACATTTTCTTCAAATCTTGATACATCTTGGTAGCCCCAGGGTGAATGGTGAAATGGCTCTTATGAGCCTCCTCCAAAATACTATTTCGGAGGTCACTGTGAGCCGGTACACAAATCCTACCCTTACATCTCCACAATCCATCTCCGTCTTGACAAAACTCTCTCGCTTTCCCCTCTTGCACCGCCCTCAAAATTCCCTTGAATTCCTCATCCGTCACTTGGGCTCGTGCAATGTCTTCTTTAAACTTACTTGAGACCATAAGGTGACTTACTCTCATGCTCACCGAGGTGAAAGACACTCCTAAATTAAGGTTTCTAAAATCTTCTAATAATTCCATCTCCTTAATCATCATATGGGATACATGAAGCATCTTACGACTCAAGGCATCTGCCACTGCATTTGCTTTTCTAGGGTGGTAATTCAAACCAAAATCATAATCCTTTAGAAATTCCATCCACCGTCGTTGCCTCATGTTTAACTCCTTCTGATCAAAGAGATACTTCAAACTCTTATGATCAGAGAAAACCTCAAATCTCACCCCATATAAGTAGTGTCTCCAAATTCTTAAAGCAAAAACTATTGCCGCAAGCTCCAGGTCATGGGTAGGATAGTTCACCTCATGTGGCTTCAACTGCCGTGAAGCATATGCCACTACTTGGTGATGTTGCATCAATACGCAACCCAACCCTTTTCCCGAAGCATCGCAATACACCTCAAAAGGTTCATTAGGATCAGGCACAACCAATACAGGTGTGGTGGTCAATCTTTCCTTTAACTCCATAAAACTTTTCTCACACTCCGACGACCACACAAATGAGGAATTCTTCCTAGTGAGCTTGGTTAAGGGTAAAGCAAGCTGTGAGAATCCCTTTGGTTCAAGCCCATTCTCCCTCTCTCGCCATGAGTACGCTTTCCTTAAGATGGATGCACAACTCCTAGCCATTTGCGGGGAGTCAACATCTTCTCAACTTGAGGCATCTTGGGAACCAAATTCTATTGGTATTGTCCATGTGAAGGCTTCTTGTGAGGTTCACCATCCCTCCTCACTTGAAGTTAGTTGCTCTTGGGATGCTTTGTCAAAGGGGAGTTCTCACTCCCTAAGGAACAAATTGAGGGCCAAGATGCATTGGTCCGGAGAAAAGAAGAGGATCGTGCTTCGTGTTTTCATTTGCTTATTATGGGATCCCGGCGGAGGCGTTGAGAGCACTCCGTGGTGGAAGCTCCTAGACCAATTCAAGCATAAGCCGCCTTGAGGGAGTTTCTACAACTTTCTTTTATTTTATGTTTTGCATTTAAATTCAATAAAGCATGTTTTAGGTAAATTTTCACATGTTGTGTGATAGTTTAGGTAGTTTGTTTGTTTGAATTAGTGACTTGTTCGGTGAGTTTTCTTGTTCTAGTCTTGTTATTTGCATTTCCATTTGTTAGGAATTATATTTTGGTAGTTTAGGGTAGTTTTAGCTTCATTTAACTCAATTTTCTACATAAATTCTGCACTTAGGAGGAGTTGGTCGCTAGCCACCAACACCGCCGTCGCGCGACGTGGAAAACTTTCTGCCAAATGCATGATCAGCACTTGGTCGCTAGCCACCATGCATCTGGTCACTAGCCACCACCCTGCTCGTGGCGCGCCACCACCCATTATCAAAAAAGAAAAAAATCGATAAAAAAGTTTGAAAATGAAAATTTTAGGTAGTTTAGGTTCACTTTGTGTGCTCCTTGTCTTTCTTTGTTGCTTTGTAAATGTTGTGCTTGAGACATTCATCATTTTTAGGTGGTTAGGTGTTCCAACACGGTTGCATTTCATTTAGTTTTTAATTCTTGCTTGGTGATTGATCTTAATTTGTATAGATGATTTGTGTTTGGATATGCACCTTGTGAGTTTTGAGCCTTACATTGGGTGGCCACATTACATGTCATTCCATTCTTGATGCGTGTATCTCTTGTGACTTTGTCGTTCTAGGGTTTGCCTTATCTCTTAATTGAGGCTACATTTCATATGCATTCTTGAGTGTGATAGAGGCACTTTTCTTCTTTAGCTCACGGCCATATTGCCCACCCTCTACATTACCATTGCAAGCCCCTTTGAGCCTTATATCTCATTCTTTGATCTTAGCTCACCTTTAGCCTAAAAAGTGAAAAACCATTTTACACCCTACCTTAGGAAAGTGGAGTAGCATTGGTTTTATCATTTTGTGTGCTTGAGTCTAAGTGTGGGGGTTTGTCGTGGACGACAAACTTTTAAGTGTGGGGGAGGGACATCTTGATGTGTTGTTGTGAAAAATGGTGTGAATTGTATGTAATTAATATGTAATTGAAAAAAAAAATTAAAAAAAAATTAGCAAAGGAAGAAAAGCACACAAAAGCAAAGTAAATTCAAGGTCAAAGACCTCATGGGTAAATGTTTAAAGGTTCAAAACGAAAAAAAAAGAGTAAAACTCTTGTGCTTATGCTTTTGTGTGCTTAGAATTCTCCCTTGTGTTTGATTGAGACTCACATAACCTATGCTAGTCTAACTTTCTTCGGTCCTTTAACTCACTTATCCATACATTCCACACCTTAACCTTGGCCTCATTACAACCAAAACAAAGTCCTCTTGATTCTTGGGTGCGTTGAATTTTAGTGGTGGAGATCTAGAGGTTTGGCAAACCTACGTTGAATGCTTGGTCTAACAAGAGAATTGAGAGGAAGATCAAGCCACTTTATAAGTGAGTAGAGAGCATACACACTCCCTTGAGGTCCTTCCATTTCATCTATGGATTTTAAGGGATTTTTGCTTGGCTTTTGATGTTGGGTCTCTTGATATTGAAATGCTTGGTTGCTGGAATTTCTTGCTTCTTTACATGTTTTCTTGGTCTTAAGCCATAGCACTTTTGAGCATTCATTGAAAGCCAAGTAGAACCTTGTTTCTTTTGTTTTGATTTGTTAGCTTTAGTATCTCTTGCATGAGGACATGCAAGTGGTTAAGTGTGGGGGTATTTGATAGGATGCGAAATTCTGTGCATTCTTTATCCATATATGTCCATCTTGCATCCTTTATTGCATTAATAATAGTTGTTTGCTTTGTTTTTGCATATTTTCACTTTCTTGGTTGGTGTGGCAATTTTACATCTTTTTGAGGCTTGTTAGTGGCACCTTGGTCTTGTTATCTTTTGATGCACTCTTGGGTAGTGTTTTGTGATTTCAGGAGTCTAGGCCGGAGCTACTTCGAGTCTTGGGAGCATTGGGAGCATTGGAGCGAAGGAGCGGACGCATTGGCAAGTCGGAGAAAGCAACTTAATATTGAAAATGCTGTGTTGGTCGCTAGCCACCACTTTTTGGTCGCTAGCAACCAAGTCCTGACAGCATCATCAAATTTTGCATAATTTTGCAAATTGGTCCCTCTAGCTTTGTATTAATGAAACTTTTGTAATTTTGCTGAGACACTCTTTCACACCTTTTCTTTAGTCTTAGTTTAGGTTATTTTATTAGGGAATTCTAAAGAGAGAAGCTCTCCCTTCTCTCTAGAATTTCTCTCTATTTCTACACACTTTGTTCTTACTCTTTTCACACAATTCTCCAAGTTCAATTTAATTTCCATTTTCATTTCCATTTTTGCTATTGCTTTAATTTCTTGTTTCTTACTTGTTTTAATTATGGTTGAGTAGTTTCTTGGTTCTTGGTGTTGGGTAATGCTAGAATCACATTTTCTCTTGAAACCCATTGCATGATTTTGCTCTTGCTTCCTAATCTCTTAGTTCCAAATGCAATGATGGTTTGTTTGTGTGGATCCATGTTTGCTGATTTTAATTGTATATCTTGAATGCATTGTAGTTTCTTGATTAAGAGATTATTGTGCATTTGAGTTGTTTTGGGTGTTGAGTGAGGATTATCATTTGATGCCCATTTGCTAGGAGAGTAGGAATAATTCTTGATTGAGAATTAGGTTTGCATATGTTTAGGATAGTTTTACTATTTTGGTTTGGATCCAAATCATTTTGGTTGAATAATTCTTATGCATGTGTAAGTTGCTTGCAAGGTGTTTGATAAAATGCCTAGGTGGATTTAGGATGGGGAAAATATGGTTTGATGCATGTCCCAACACCAAGACTCTTTTACATTGCTATTTCCTTTCAATTTCATAGCTTTATTTACTTCTTGCACAATCCCAAATCTACATATACTATACACACTAGATCAATGATATAAGCCTCCCTGAGAGACGACTTGGGTTGACTAGCTATACTACTATAGCTATTCAATTCAATCCCTTTTTCTTGGGAAAACTCTTTTTGTTCTTTAAATTCTAAGTTGGTTGTAGCTAAAAGAATTTACGACGCTCTTAGCTACACCAGTCATCAATAAAGACAACCACAAACTTATCCAAGAACGGCCGAAAAATTCTATTCATATAATTCATGAACACTGCCGGGGCATTAGTTAGTCCGAAAGACATAACTGTGAACTCATAATGCCCATAGCGAGTCCTGAAAGCTGTCTTTGGTATATCCTCCCCTCTGACTCTAATCTAATGGTAGCCTGACCTCAAGTCTATTTTGGAAAACACTCTGGCTCCCCTCAACTGATCCATCAAATCATCAATCCTAGGGAGGGGATACTTATTCTTATCGGTCACTTTATTCAATTGTCTATAATCTATGCATAACCTCATACTCTTGTCTTTCTTCTTTACAAACAACACCAGTGCTCCCCATGGCGAGGCACTTGGCCTAATGAAACCCTTTTCTAACAACACTCCCAATTGGGTTTTAAGTTCTTTTAACTCACTGGGTGACATACGGTACGGGGCCATAGAGACAGGCACTGTTCCAAGAACGAGGTCAATACTAAACTCTACCTCTCTAGGTGGAGGAAACTCTGGTATATCATCAAGGAAAACCTCAGGATACTCTCTTACAACTGGTATAGCAGCCAAATTTGGCGTGGCTTCTATATTGTTTGAGGCAAGAAAAACAAGACTTTTATCTGTAACCCCACTTTGTTCCACTTCCACAGGATGAACCAACAGACTAAACGAAACAACAGAGGGCTCAGGTGTAGGAATACTATATGAGTCAGGAAAGACAACCGACTTAGCATGGAAATCTAACAAAATTTTATGTGCTGACAACCAGTCCATACCCAGAATCATTCCTAACCCAGACATAGGTAAACATATGAGATCAAAGATGAACGACCTATCCCCTAACATGAACTGACACTTAGTGCAAAGAGTGCAAGTCTTTATGGGTTTTGCTGTAGGTGTGGAATCATATAGGTCATATGGTAATTCACACATGGCTAAATGCAATTCCCTAGCATGCTTATATGATATGAATGAATGGGTAGCTCCGGAATCAAAAAGTACAACTAACTCTTGATTTTTAACCTTACACTTACCCCTAATCAAATCATCAGATCGAGATGCATCCTCTGCATTTACTGTAAAGACCCTTCCCTGGTGCTGGGGCCTGGAGGGGGTCGGAGCTGTTGTAATCTGTGACTGAGAGGATGAACAACAGTCCCTTGCGATATGCCCCGGTTTACCGCATCTATAACACACGTTCTGCCATGCATAACAAACTCCTCGATGTGCCTTATTGCATTGTGCACAGATAGGTACCTCTGGAATTTTAGGAGGATCTGCTGATCGAGACGGAGGTGATCCCTGTTGAGGCCGTGCACGATTAGGACCCCTACACTGACGAGATGGAAACTGGCGAGGTGGGGGATGCTGTCTCTTGAACTGAGGAGCCTGTGGTGCCAAACTCCTCCTAGTAGTCTCTACAGAACTACTTTCCCCAAGTGGCAGGCTTGCTCATGAACTCTACATGCCTCCACCAATTGTGCATAACTACCAAAGTGAAGATGATTCATTGTCCTCTGCATCTCCTGTGACAACTCATCCCGATATTTCATACATTTCCACGACTCCATCGGGTTTCCCTGAAACATCTCTGAAAATTTGATGAGATGTTCGAATCGCGCAGTATATTTTACAATGGACATCCGCCCTTGGGTCAGATTCAAAAACTCTCTTTCTTTGGCTTCCCTCACGGACCTGGGGAAATACTTCTCGTAGAAAAGCTCCTTAAACCTATTCCAGGGAATAGGAGTCCCCATAGCCTCCAGGCGGGTCTTTTCCCCCCTCCACCAATCCCCTGCATCTTTTTCTAACATGGAAGTAGCAAAAGTGGTACGCTGTAAATCTGAACAATGTACTACTGTAAAAATCTTTTCCATCCTTTCAATCCATTCTCCAGCTGCCGCCGGGTCTGTAGAACCTGTAAAAACTGGAGGGTTTACCCCCCAGAACTCAGCAAAATCAACATTCTCTCTTTCAGCCTCTGGTTGTGGTGCAGGAGGTGTCTGACGTCCCATGTATTCCGCCAATTGCTGCACCGCCCTAGCCATCCCAGCCAGAGCCTCATTAGTTACATTTTCGGTGTCATTGCCACTTCCAGATGCCCCCGTCGTGCGTCTCTTAGGTGCCATTTGTATCTGTACACACCAACACAATCACTGAGGTGATCAGTCTCAATAATCACATTAGGTATACATAGCCACTATTGCACCAAACAGACAAGTTATGTTTTACGGTAACCAACTATAAACATAACACTATCGTACTATGCAACAAAAGCATAGATGGCCATAACCCCAAGGCTTAAGGTTCGACCTGCTCTGATACCAAAATGTAACACCCTAATAATTACCTCCTTATGCTTAAGTCATAATGAGTTAATTACCGGAAATTATCATTCTGTTTCAGAGTTGGTTTTCAAAAATATGGATACGTGGAAAATAGGGCCGTAAAATTTTCAAAGTAAATAGCACGAGTTCTAAATCGTGGCTTGTACGCGATAAGACATAATCTGATATATCAAACTATGAAACTACGAATGCACATAACCATAATACAATATTACATGAAAGTGGCCCATTACATACATATAGATTCAGGTACACACAGGAATTACACATATAAACGTAAAATCCGAAATAATATTACGATAATAGAGTATTAGAGTTTCTAAGAGTACCATAAGCGTGTACAGTCACTTATGAATCCCTTATAAACTCAACTAAACGTCAGATAATACATAACATGATTATACAAAATATCAGAGAAATAAGACTCTAAAGTGTAAGCCCCTCAAAGTGTCCGAGTCTTCAATCCTCTGTCAATTTCAGCCTGCTCACCTAGTAGTGGTGCCTGTGCTTCGATCTGAATCTAAAACAAATAGTGGTGGAATTGGGGTGAGGTCCACTGACTCAATAGAGGGATCACTCCGGTTTATTTTAAAAGCAGTGATACATGCATAATTTAATTAATATCATTTTCAAAGAACGCAATTACATAGATTTCCGGAGTGTCACACCTATATGCATCTTTAATAATTATATTAATGCATGCATCTGATATGTAAGCAATGTTCAATACATACTTATGATACAATATAATACAAATAAAACATCAATTATGTCATGTGTCATGATCCTTTACTATAAATGGCACAACCCTCTTGCTTTCTACCTCCGCATCACCATCCCCTAGGCTATGAGCTCATACCTCTCTAGTATCTACTAGGAATTTGTGGGGAAGAGGGGTTTATTCACTTTCTCTTACAAAATGGTATTGGGGACCGAGGGTGCCAACCTCCCTTGCCAATACCGTTTGTAGAGAAAGCTACTCATAAACTCATTTCTCACTTCACATGACATTTTATCATAATCCTTATCATTCAGCATATACATATAGCACATATATTTACACATCTGTCTCAGATTATTCACACCAAAATTACAATCATAAATACCTAAAAATATTCATTTGAAATTCCTTGCATAAGTCATTTAAGAAATCTTTTTGATAACTTAGTACTGATGTATAAGTACATACTTATTATGCTGACATATAGAAGATATGACCATGAAATTCAAATTATTAGAAATGCTAAAATATCAAAAAAATGGAATTCTGCAGAAAATCCTGTGATTTGGCCACTAGCGCGCTCCACGTGGCCGCTAGCGCCCAAAGGTGTATAGCAACTCGCTAGCGCCCGTGATATGAACGCTAGCACGTGTACTCTCGCTAGCGGCTTTGGCCGCTAGCGCATGCTTCGATCCTGTTCTCAGCACTGGTTCATCTTAGTTGTCATTTTAATGCATAAAACCATTTCAACCCGAAACTAATGCATGAAAAACATAAGAATACATTGTCTAAAATAAACCTAACCCCTACCTCTTGTAGTTTTGCCTTCTAGAGTCAAGAACCACTATGTCTTTCTTGAAGCTACTTGCTTATGAAGCTTTCCTCACTCTTAATGATGGTGATTGAGATTCTAGAGCTCCTAGATGATTTCTATTCAATTAGAATGAATGGATTTGATGTAAGGATTCTATGTATGGTCTTAGTTTCTGATTTAGGTGAGTTTTTGGTGAAGAGATGATGAGGTTTAAGTGTATGGAGCTATGGAGTTTCTAAGAGAGATTTTGGAGTGTTTGAAGGATGGAGGTTATGAGTTTCTGATGGAATGAGGTTTCTTCAGAGGGTGGTAACTATGTTGGGGACGGAGGGACCTATGTGAAAAATTTAAAAGGTGAAGGACTAAAAGAAAATTGTGAAGATGCAGAAATTCTGTTCTGTCATCGAGCTGGTCGCTAGCGAGCTTACTGCGGCCGCTAGCGACCGCTTTCACCGCCTCCCACCGCTAGCGCCTGATTATGGTCGCTAGCGATGAGCCTTACCATATTCCTCGCTAGCGAGCAGGAGCTAGCCGCTAGCGACGGAATGCTGATACATGACAGCAACAGCAGCAGAAACTGTCTTTCGTGCTCTAAAACTTCAATTACTCTCTAAAGCTTCCTAAACCATCACCAATCACCTAAACAACTCTAATATACTTATATAAACTTATACATGATCTTAATTACTTAAAACCTCTCATGATTCCTAATTAGATTGTTTCTCTAAACTCGTTTTCCTATTTCAATTTACATTTTTACTCACAATGCAACATAAATATCATTTTATCATACACATATAGCACATAACACACATAACACATATTTAACCATGCAAACATATCAAAACACGTTCTAAATGCACATACATCCTAATTATACCTTAAATAATGCGATTATTTCTCAAATCACCTTAATTAAGGTATGATTAAGCTCTCGGGGCCTTACATTAAGGTATTATTATTATTATTATTATTATTATTATTATTATTATTATTATATATTTCGAAAATTACATAAAAATAGAGAATCAAAATCAAATCTCTATTTTACACATTATTATTCAATATTTTCGAAAAATATATATATGGGGAAATCTAGAAAGATCTTGTATGGAGAATTAAATGCAAATGATTTAAAAATAATTATCTAGAATTTATTCTAGAATATATTTTGCATTTAAGTAATAGAATAATTTTTTTATGGAAAAGATTCTGTGAGCCTCCTAAAGATTCTATATGAATCTACAAGATTCCAGAAGATTCTATGCGGGTCCAGAAGATTATGTCAGAATATTCTGCACGAAGTCGGACGATTCTAAAAGATTCCAGAAGATTCTGTCTCAAGCCTGAAGAGTCTCAAGATTTCCGAAGAATCTCAAGCCTCAAGATTCAAGAATATTCATGATTCAAGAATCAACCTACAGAAGATTCCCTGGAAGACCATGTTTGGTGATTTATGATTTTCAAAAAATGAGAAATTGTGAAATCCTAATTCGTACCAATATGGAGGCACACTTGTGGAGCAAGAAAAGCTAAAAACCCTAGCCTTTGTCTCTCCAAAAGTGGCGCAAAATGCTTGCATATTTTTGCAAGATTTTGTGAAATTATGATGAAGCAATGCACACCACAAGATCAAGGCACAATTCAAATTCAAGAGCCAAGATTAAACTTCCTCTTATTTGATTTTTCTATTTTTGGAAGGTCAATTTCATATCAAATCAAGGAGCTCTCACCATTGGATCAAAAGATTAGAAATTCAAATCAAGGGTGGAGATAAAGCTTCTAAATTTCAAAAATGAGGTGCTATTTCCCCTATAAATAGAAGACCTCAATGCCCAAGAATTCAAGAGATTACACAAGCTTACAAGTGCCAAAACGCTGCCGAAATCAATCCTTATTTCTCTTCATCTTCAACCTCTAAACCTCAAGTTTTATTTTTATTTGGGTAAAGGTTGTAATTCTTATAAATGAGTGAGCTTTATTGTTTATTCTAGCTTTGCTAGTTATTCTCTAGAGAAAAATCCATTAAGGCTCAAACTTAGTTGCATCTAAGTTCTTGATTGGTAAAAATCACACCTTTTATACAAAGTCCTCATTTTTGTAAGGCAAGAAGTCCTTTGTGGATCTAAGGCAAGGGTAGAAAGTCCTTCGGTGTTGAAGGCAAGGATTGAAGTCCTTTGTAGTTGTCAAAGGCAGTGAGTCACCTAGTTGTTGGTGCAAAAGAAGTTAGTCACCTAGTTGTTGGTGTAAGAGAAGTCCTTTGTGGATTCAAAGGCAGTTAGTCACCTTGGTTTTAGGTGCAAGGTTGAAGTCCTTTGTGTTGGTGTATAGAGGGCCAATCATAATTGCGTTTTATTATGATATTGTGACATTTTATTTTATATATTTATATATATATGAGGCATTGTTTTCATTAATTGTTTATTTATTTTAATAAACATTATGATGCCCTTAGAATGGAATAAAGATTAGGTACATAACCTAATAGTGAGACTCCATTCTTCAATGTCCCTAGTCAAGTATTACTGTAAACAACAGGACAACAGTAATACGTTGAGACTAGTATGTGTATGGACTGATAACCTTTTCTCACAGGTTATGGATATGTGATATCAAGTCTGCACATAGGTATATATGGTGATATATATTGGACTGACCCGCCATGAGAACATCACATGGATCGTAACGTGAATGTCATAGATGATTCTCATAGTGATGATGGTACATGTGATCCTTCGACTTGAAGTTATTGCAATCCGCTACATGAGAAACTGTATGTTTTAATATCGTCAAACGTTATCCGTAACAGGATAATTATAAAGTCGATTATTGGATATATCGCGAATCATGTACGCAGATGTGAGTAACGTAGATAGGATTTGTCCCTCTCACATTACGAGAGATATATCTGTGGGCCCCTTGATGAGTAGGACTGAGTAAATGCATGGCCGTGCTGAAATGAATTAATGTGTGACATTAATCTCATTTAATTTTATCAGTCTACTCGGTAATCAAGAAACTAACGATTTAACTATACAAGATGACTAATTCCATGCTTGTGTTAAATCTAGATATTTGGACAAAGGGATTGAATTGTACAATAACATCGATCACGTAAAGGTTATGTCAAACCGTTGACTTTCTTATAACTTGGGTAACAGTGATGTGTTGCTAGATACCGCTCATTGTTTATATTATTAAATAATATTTAATAATATTTCCAACGTTATAAGAACCTATAGGGTCACACACTAAAGCAGTTTTAAATTGATGCTTAATTAGATTAAATTAGTATGACTAATTTAATTGCATTTGGGCTTACATTAGTTGGGCCCAATAAGGCACAAACTAGGTTTAGGTTTTCTATGAGATGAGAGTGGAGTGTTGGCTATAAATAGCAACACATATGAGCCTAGCCTCAGACACACAAGAATTTTGAATTCACTCACTCTCACTCAGAGAAAGCTAATCCTTGTTTTCTCTGAAATTCACTACTAGCATAGAGAGTCTCAGAGGAGCATCAAGGTGGACGTGTGACGACCACAGCTGCTATGTGGACTTCTAAAGGCCGCCGCTGCTACTGCGTCGGAAGGATTGACATAGCTCATTTCGTGTAGCTGCCACGCTTCAACAGGTAAATCAAATATGATTTATGATGTTTCACAAGGGTCTATGGGAGGGAATTGCATGTAAAATTTTTGTTTTCCGCTGCTTCTATATGCATGATTTCCCAACAGTGGTATCAGAGCCACTTGTGAAAACGTATTTCTGTTTGATGGCATTACCTGTTATTTATATGATAAATACGGTTTTGTTATGTTTTTGTTTTTGTTTATGGGATAAACATGGTTTTGATTTTTTCTGTATGAATATCTTTTGTTCATTTGATTATATGATAATCTCGAAATATACATGTTATGTGATAACATGTTTTTTGTTTCTTTGTGAATATGGATTCATAAAAGCATGTTTCTGTTGATAGTTTTATGAGATAACTCTGTAACTCGTTTTATATATTGATGTGTTTCTGTCAAAATTCGATTTTGATATTTGTGGTTTAAGAAACACTCTTGTATAAACTTGATTTTCAGAAACATGTGAGACACATAGGTTCAAGAGTTGAATTCATATGTGTTGAATCATCATTTTCAAAAAATTTGGAATTCTTGGTGATGAATTAGATTTTTGGAAATCCATATGGCTATTTTCATGGTGATCAATTAATATTTTTGAATCCATATGACTATCCCAAATTTCAAAATTTATTTCTTTTTCGAAATCTTGGCAAAAAAATGATCAAGATTGGCTATTCTTGTATTTCGAAATTCTTGTATCCATATCAAAATAATTCAGTTTTGAAGTATGATTATTTTGAATTTCAAAAATCTTGTATCCCTTAAAAATTGTGAGACCAAGTGCATATCATGAAGATGCTACATCTCACGAACAAGATGACTGCCCACACGAGAGAAATTAATTCTGGAACAACAGCTATTGCGGGGCCCACGCACCTTGGAAGTTCCGTGACCCACGCTTCTTGGAAGCTCCTGACCGTGGCTCCAAGTGACCTGCAACAACGCCAATTGAAGATGCATGTTATGAAGTAACTTGCCACTGCTTGTGCGCCTATTGGATATTAATCCCGTTGCCTTTTGATTCTTGATTCCATATATTACGTGAATGTATATATGGCTGATACAATATATATATATATATATATATATATATATATATATATATATATTATATATATATATTTCAAATTTTGAAATATTTTAATTAATGAGATTAATTAAAAACAGAACACCTATATATATATATGGAGTATCTATATTTCAAATTTTAAAATCCTTTTAATTAATAAGATTGATTAAAACGGAACACCTATATATATGGTATATTTGTATTTCAAATTTGAGATCTTTTAATTAATATGATTAATTAAAATTTAAGATCTTTTATTAATATGTGATTAAATTTCATACGGGGCGCGTGTTTAATTTGTAATTGATTAAAATGATATAAAGTATTTCTTTTATCATGTCATGGGATGCATGTATATAAGTTCTCATATGCTTTATTTATTTTATTCTATTATTACATGTATGTTGCATTTGCATGTTTTTATGTATATGTATGAGATACATGTATGAATTTTATATGTTAAATGGTTTAACATTATATGGTGAGATCTATTTATAAAATCCTTATTATAAAATATTAAGTCATGATAGCCTTCCGATGCCTGGCACTCGTCAAGACTGTTATCGATGTAGTGTGGGTCTGCCAAAGCAGGGCACTCTTATCTATAGCAGTAAGGCGCGATAGGACAAGCAAGTAATGTCCGACTGCCAACCATTGGGTTTGACTTAACTAAGTGAGATTCAATAAGATTGAGAGGCTTAGAGGCAATGAAAAGTTGGGCTTTAATTCATAAGATGAATTAGAATAAGATGTTATTCACCCAACTATCCAAGAATTGTATAAGATACAATTGGAAAGAGTTTCCTACCTAAATAGTCGAAACTTTAAGCGATCAACCAAAGTTGACTTAAAGCTAGATGAAATATGGATCTTGGCCTACTATAAATATTCCAAAGGAAAATTTTATGAATCAATGTAGAGGGTCATTGATTTGAATAAAATAGTGGGAGAAATATTTAATTAAAGACCTAATTAAATATTATATATATGTCATGATACTCACTTTGCATATTTTCTTTCTGTAGTTTATTATGGCATCACACGCATCAACTAACCTGTCATTGCGATCTATCCTTGAGAAGGATAAGTTGTCTGGAACGAATTTTCTGGACTGGTACAGAAACTTGAGGATTGTCCTCAAGCATGAAAAGAAATTTTATGTCCTCGAAGGACCTATTCCTGAGGAGGCACCAGCTGCAACTGCTTCTAGGGCTGACAAGGATGCTTATAAGAAGCATCAGGATGATGCCTTAGATGTTTGTTGTCTCATGCTTGCTACCATGACCCCTGAGTTGCAAAAACATCATGAGAGCATGGATGCGTACGATATGATCGTACACCTCAAGCAACTCTATCAAGGGCAAGCAAGGCAGGAGAGGTTTGAAGCTTCCAAAGCCCTTTTCAGCTGCAAGATGTCAGAAGGAAGTCCTGTGGGTGCTCATGTGCTCCAAATGATTGGATACATTGAGAACCTTGAAAGGTTGGGCTTCCCTCTAGGCCAAGAGTTGGCCACTGACCTGATCTTACAGTCATTGCCCGAGTCATATGGACAGTTCGTCATGAACTATAACATGAATGACTTTAATAAGACCTTGCCTGAATTGCTGAGCATGTTGAGAACAGCTGAGCAGAATATAAATAAAGGCAAAGGTAAGGCCATCTTGATGGTTCAAGGTGGAAAGGGCAAAAAGAAGCAAGGCAACAAGCCCAAGGGCAAAGGCAAGGCAAAGGGCAAGGGCAATGAAAAGCCCAAGTCGAAAGCCTTGAAGCCTAAGGGTGGTGTGTCTAAAGAGGGCACCTGCTTCCATTGCGGTGGGACCGGACATTGGAAGAGGAACTGTGAAAAATACCTGGAAGAATGCAAGAAGAACAAAGGAAGTGAGACTTCCGCTTCAGGTATATTTGTTATAGAAGTCAATTTATCTACTTCTGCATCATGGGTATTAGATACTGGATGTGGTTCTCATATTTGTACAAATAAACAGGTGCTAAATGAGAGTAGATCATTGACGAAGGGTGAAGTCGACCTACGAGTTGGAAATGGAGCAAGAGTTGCTGCATTAGCTGTAGGATCTTATGATTTGACTTTGCCCACTGGGCTTGTAATTCAGTTAGAGAACTGTTATTTCGTACCTTCCATTAGCAAAAACATCATTTCTATTTCCAGTTTGGATGAACTTGGTTTTAGTTTTATAATTAAGAACAAATGTTGTTCCATTTATTATGATGATGTGTTTTATGGTAGTGCACCTATGTTTAATGGACTTTATGTACCTGATCTCGAAAAGCCTATCTATAACATTAATACCAAGAGGTTCAAACCAAATGAATTGAACCCTTCTTACCTTTGGCATTGTCGTTTAGGCCATATAAATGAGAAGCGCATTTCAAAACTCCATAAGGATGGATTATTGGACTCATTTGATTATGAATCATATGAGACATGTGAATCTTGTTTATTGGGAAAAATGACTAAGGCACCATTCACTCAAAAAGGTGAAAGGGCCACTGAGCTTTTGGGCCTTATACATACCGATGTATGTGGACCCATCAGTACCTTGGCCATAGGTGGTTTTCAGTACTTCATCACATTCACTGATGATTTCAGTAGATATGGATATGTGTATCTTATGAGACACAAATCGGAATCCTTTGAAAAGTTCAAAGAATTCAAGAATGAAGTAGAAAACCAACTTGGCAAGAGTATTAAAATCCTTCGATCAGATCGAGGAGGTGAATACTTGAGTCAAGAGTTTGATGACTATCTACGAGAGTGTGGGATACTATCCCAACTCACTCCTCCTGGAACACCACAATGGAATGGTATTTCTGAGAGAAGAAATCGAACATTGTTAGACATGGTTCGATCAATGATGAGTCATGCAAACCTTCCAAATTCTTTCTGGGGACATGCTGTCTTAACAGCAGCATTTACACTTAACCGTGTTCCAACCAAAACGGTAGAAAAGACACCATATGAGATGTGGACTGGTAAACTAACCAGTGTGTCTTTTATGAAGATTTGGGGTTGTGAAGCTTATGTGAAACGTCAAGTATATAATAAGCTTGAACCTAAATCTGAAAAGTGCTTCTTTGTGGGATATCCTAAAGAAACCAAGGGATATTATTTCTACAACCAATCTGACAACAAAGTGTTTGTTGCACGAACTGGTGTATTCCTTGAGAAGGAATTCATTGGAACCAGTGGGAGGAAAGTAGAAATTGAAGAAATACTTCAACCACAAGAAGAGACTGAGGTGGAACAAGAGCAGAGCACACAAGTTGTTGTGGTACAACAACCTGCTCAAGTAACGCAAGAACCACGTAGGTCAGACAGAACACGTCACCCACCTGAGAGATATGGATTTCTCATGACTCAACAGGGTGATGTGCTGCTCATAGATCAAGATGAGCCTGTCACCTATCAGGAGGCCATTACTGGGCCTGAATCTGAAAAGTGGCTAGAAGCCATGAAATCTGAAATGGATTCCATGTACACTAACGAGGTATGAACCTTGGTTGATCAACCTGAAGGGGTAAAACCCATAGGTTGCAAGTGGGTTTTCAAAAAGAAAACTGACATGGATGGTAATGTGATTACTTTTAAAGCAAGACTGGTTGCAAAGGGTTTCAAGCAAACTCATGGTATAGACTATGATGAAACCTTTTCACATGTCGTAATGCTTAAGTCCATTCGGATTTTACTTGCTATCGCTGCATACTATGATTATGAGATATGGCAGATGGATGTCAAAACTGCTTTCCTTAATGGAAATCTCCTTGAGGATGTGTACATGACACAACCCGAAGGGTTTGACATTGGAGATAATACTGCAAAAGTATGCAAGTTACAGCGATCAATCTATGGATTGAAGCAAGCTTCTAGAAGTTGGAATCTTCGTTTTGACGAAACTGTAAGACAGTTTGGATTCGTCAAGAATGAAGATGAACCTTGTGTTTACAAGAAGGTTAGTGGGAGCACAGTTGCATTTCTGGTCTTGTATGTAGACGACATACTTCTCATTGGAAATGACATCCCCACATTACAGTCTATTAAGACTTGGCTTGGGAATTGTTTTTCGATGAAGGACTTGGGCGAAGCCACTTACATATTGGGTGTAAGGATCTATAGAGATAGATCAAATAGATTGCTTGGCCTGAGCCAGAGTACATACATAGATAAAGTGTTGAGACGCTTTAACATGCATGATTCAAAGAAAGGGTTCTTGCCTATGTCACATGGTGTGACACTCTCAAAGAATCAATGCCCCCTTTCACAAGCCGATAGAGATCGGATGAGTAAGATTCCATATGCTTCTGCAATTGGATCTATCATGTATGCTATGTTATGTACGCGACCAGATGTCTCGTATGCTTTGAGCATGACGAGCAGATACCAGTCAGATCCCGGTGATAGTCACTGGACAGCCGTCAAGAATATCCTTAAATACTTGAGAAGAACTAAGGATTCATTCTTGGTATACGGCGGTGAGGAAGAGCTTGTTGTAAAAGGTTACACTGACGCTAGCTTCCAAACCGATAAAGATGATTCCAAATCGCAATCAGGTTATGTGTTTTGTCTTAATGGCGGGGCTGTGAGCTGGAAAAGTTCAAAGCAGGAGACAGTCGCCGATTCTACTACAGAGGCTGAGTATATTGCTGCCAGTAATGCAGCAAAGGAGGCTGTTTGGATCAAAAAGTTCATTGCTGAGCTTGGTGTGGTTCCTTGCATCGAGGACCCAGTGGATCTCTATTGCGACAACAATGGAGCCATTGCACAAGCTAAGGAACCCAGATCTCACCAACGATCCAAACACATACTTAGGCGTTTTCATCTCATTCGAGAGATTATCGATAGAGGAGATGTGAAGATATGCAAAGTACCGACTGATGATAACATCGCTGACCCACTAACCAAGCCCCTTCCTCAGCGGAAGCATGATGGGCATACTAGATCATTAGGCATTAGGGATATGCCAGATTGGCTCTAGTGCAAGTGGGAGACTGTTGGTGTATGCCCTAGAGGGCCAATCATAATTGCGTTTTATTATGATATTGTGACATTTTATTTTATATATTTATATATATATGAGGCATTGTTTTCATTAATTGTTTATTTATTTTAATAAACATTATGATGCCCTTAGAATGGAATAAAGATTAGGTACATAACCTAATAGTGAGACTCCATTCTTCAATGTCCCTAGTCAAGTATTACTGTAAACAACAGGACAACAGTAATACGTTGAGACTAGTATGTGTATGGACTGATAACCTTTTCTCACAGGTTATGGATATGTGATATCAAGTCTGCACATAGGTATATATGGTGATATATATTGGACTGACCCGCCATGAGAACATCACATGGATCGTAACGTGAATGTCATAGATGATTCTCATAGTGATGATGGTACATGTGATCCTTCGACTTGAAGTTATTGCAATCCGCTACATGAGAAACTGTATGTTTTAATATCGTCAAACGTTATCCGTAACAGGATAATTATAAAGTCGATTATTGGATATATCGCGAATCATGTATGCAGATGTGAGTAACGTAGATAGGATTTGTCCCTCTCACATTACGAGAGATATATCTGTGGGCCCCTTGATGAGTAGGACTGAGTAAATGCATGGCCGTGCTGAAATGAATTAATGTGTGACATTAATCTCATTTAATTTTATCAGTCTACTCGGTAATCAAGAAACTAACGATTTAACTATACAAGATGACTAATTCCATGCTTGTGTTAAATCTAGATATTTGGACAAATGGATTGAATTGTACAATAACATCGATCACGTAAAGGTTATGTCAAACCGTTGACTTTCTTATAACTTGGGTAACAGTGATGTGTTGCTAGATACCGCTCATTGTTTATATTATTAAATAATATTTAATAATATTTCCAACGTTATAAGAACCTATAGGGTCACACACTAAAGCAGTTTTAAATTGATGCTTAATTAGATTAAATTAGTATGACTAATTTAATTGCATTTGGGCTTACATTAGTTGGGCCCAATAAGGCACAAACTAGGTTTAGGTTTTCTATGAGATGAGAGTGGAGTGTTGGCTATAAATAGCAACACATATGAGCCTAGCCTCAGACACACAAGAATTTTGAATTCACTCACTCTCACTCAGAGAAAGTTAATCCTTGTTTTCTCTGAAATTCACTACTAGCATAGAGAGTCTCAGAGGAGCATCAAGGTGGACGTGTGACGGCCACAGCTGCTATGTGGACTTCTAAAGGCCGCCGCTGCTACTGCGTCGGAAGGATTGACATAGCTCATTTCGTGTAGCTGCCACGCTTCAACAGGTAAATCAAATATGATTTATGATGTTTCACAAGGGTCTATGGGAGGGAATTGCATGTAAAATTTTTGTTTTCCGCTGCTTCTATATGCATGATTTCCCAACACTTTGTGGTGTTGCAGTGACAGGAAATACCACCTAGTGTTGGTGGTGATATTGAAATCTTAGGTGTATCATGGGGACTGGAGTAGGCACGTTGCCCAACCAGTATAAAATTTCTGTGTGTGCTTTCTCTCTTCCCTACTCTTTTATTATTATTGTTTTTTTTACAATTTGTCATAGCATAGACATACATATACATATTGCGCATACATCATCATCATTTGTCTAAGTGTTGAAGGTTAAAGTTTCAACCTTTATCATTTAGAAGACCTTGAAAGTAAATATACTTTCAAGATCTACAAAAGCCTTGCCTATAGGCTAAGTTTCTATTTATATACTAACAATCAATTCCGCTGTGCAAGACAAGTCCAAGACTTGATCTTTATTTTTTAGTATTTTTCAGAAACAAGATTTAGTAGTGAAACGTGATTCAACCCTCTTCTCACGTTTCACTACCTTCAAAGAACCCAACTTGGGGCTGATTATGAATAGGATCTATATAGGAGACATTAGCAAGAGATAGGTTTGATACATGATGTTAATTTAATGATCATTACTATGAAAATAATGGGAAAGATGCAAATAATATAATTAAAAGGAATAGATGATCAGAACAACAACAAAGACAATATAATGTACCTATAAGAAAAGATCAGAAAGAGACATGAGAAAAATGACTCTGGAACAAGTTCAGAAGTTCAGTTTAGAAGCTAGATTAGTAAATGAGATCAAAAGATCAGTTCAGAAACTAGATAAGAATATAGGTTTAGAAGATATATCAGAAGATAAGTTCAGAAACTAGATCAGAGGATGAGTTCAGAAATTAGATCAGAAGATAAGTTCATAAACTAGATCAGAAGATGGGTTCATAAATTAGATCAGAAAATTGATTCAAAAATTAGATCAGAAATTAGGTTTAGAAATTAAGAGTTAAGAAACTCGTAGTTCATAAGCTAAGAGTTTAGAAGCTAATAGTCCAGAAACAAGGTTCAGAAGCTTGAGGTTCAGAAGCTAACTTGAGATCAGAAGATAGTTTCAGAAAACAATAAATATGAATGCTACATACTTATATTATAACAACAATTAATTGAGACAAGAAATAAGATAGGTAGGCGCCACTCTAAGAAGAGATAAGCCCAAACGCCACAAAGGAAATTAAATTTGCCTTTGATAAGTCGAAAGTTTGTTAAATGAAGAATGAAAGAGAATCATTCTCTAATTGAAATTGAAATCCAAGTTGCCTTGTTGTGTTACAATGAACTTCTACTTATAGCCTTAATTGGACTGCACAATAATTCATAGCAGCCTCTTTTAAGCATTATTTAACACATCACTAACTATGTGCATACCCTATAACTCACTAAAGTTCCCACTAACATTATCCTGAGTTTTTAGAAAACCCATTATTTAAAGAAAAGTCACACCCCAGCTCACTCATTCCTTACCAAACATTAAAAAAAAAATATCATCTGAGCTTAATACAAGCTGATTATTGAAGATAAAACAACCCCACCAGTAGCACTCGTACTCCACTGAAGCAAAATAAACATTAAATAAAATATGAACCAAAATTAAGGGAAAATTCTTAAAATTCAGAAACTAGAATCGCCAAACTTGTGCAGCATCCTTAGTTCAGCCCATTTCAATTATTTTCTTGGGCCTGAACTTCTTAAATTTGTGCAGCAATCCCTGCAGGCCATTCTCATTCATTTTCCTTATTATTTTGGTTGCAAAACACCACAAAGACTCCTTAAAATCATTTATCATAATTTCCAGCCCAATTAATTCTTTATTTTGAATGCTAGGCACAATTTTGCGCTTAAAATCTATCATCTTTTGATTCTCTTTAAGAATGACTACAACAATTTGAATCGGAACCTCCATAGCTTTTCTTGGCATTGCACTTTCTCTCGTTCTTCTCAAGTTTAGAATACTAGAGCCTTGTTTTGTCTGGTTCAGGTTCTCATCAACTGGGGTACACATTCCATAGTGATCACGGATGGTCACTGAAGGTAGTGAAACGTGAAAAGGTGGTTGAATCACGTTCCAACTATAAATCTTGTTTCTTAAAATAATAGAATATAGATCAAGTCTAGGACTTGTCTTGCACAGCGGAAACAATTTGTTAGTAAATAGACAGAAACAAGCCTATAGACAATGCTTTTATAGATCTTGAAAGTATGTTGACTTTCAAGCTCTTGTGAGTGATAAAAGTCAAAACTTTAACCTTCAACACTTAACCAATGAGGATGATATGTTGTGCAATATATGGTATGTGTGTGTGCAATGTTAAAATGTTAAAACAACAAATATAAAGAGAGAAAGAAGAGGAGAGATCACACACAGTTTTTATACTGGTTCGGCAACATGCCTACTCCAATCCCTAGGACGAAACACCTGAGTTCACTATCACCACATAAACCAAGGTGGACTTTCTTTGCCTCTGGAACACCACAAAGGACTTCAACCTACACCTTAGACCAAAGTGACTGACTGCCTTCTCACCCGAGATGGACTTCACTTGCACCATCAACTAAGGTGACTCATTCCCCTTGCAAACCACAAAGGACTTAAACCTTGCCTCCCACACCGAATGACTTTTCTACCCTGCCTTAGTCCCACTAAGGTCTTTTGCCTTACAAAAATAAGGACTTTATATAAAAGATTGAATCTTTAACCAACCAAGAGCTTAGATGCAACAAAGTTTGTCTCTTGATGGCTTTTCTCTCAAAGAAAAACTAGCAAAGCTAGGATAAACAATAAAGCTCACAACTTTATGAGAAATACAACCTTTAACCAATAAAAATCAAAACTTTAAGGTCTAAAGGTTGAAGATGATGAGAAATTATGATTAATTTCGACAGCATTTTGGCACTGTTCACTTGAATGGTTCTCTTGAATTTTTGGGCATGGAGGTCCTCTATTTGTAGAGAGACTCCTTGTAAATTTCGAATTCTTCATGCTTGATCTCCACCCTAGATTTGAATTTTAAATCTTTGATCCAATGGTGAGAGCATCTTCAAATTGATTTGAATTGATCTTCCCCAAAATAAGGTTGATCAAAATAAGAGGAAGTTTAATCTTGGTCTTTGATTCAAATATATCCCTTAATCCAAAGGTGTATATTTGATCTTGAAATATGGAAATATTTTAACTTGCACAAGATATAAGGAAACTTCATCTTGGCCCTTGATTTGATGTGTGCCTTGAACTTTGTGGTGTGCAATGCTTCATCTTTTATTTTAGGAAATCCTGCACAAAAAGCAAGATATGTTGCACCACTTTTTAGGAATAAGGATTAGAGTTTTCAACACTTCTTTCCTTCTCCTATGCGCCTCCATGTAGTGCACCAAGATTTCATGATTTTGTTATTTTGAAATTCCTAGAGTGCCAAACATGGTCTTCCAGGGAATCTTCTAATGTTAATTCTTGAATCTTGATCATTCTTCAGAATCTTCAAAATATTACGCTTGAGGATTCTTCTGGATGTATGGCGATTCTTTAAGGATCTTGACAAAAATATTCTGGAATCATCTGGTGACTCGTAGAATCTTCGGGAATCTTCTAGATCTTGTAAAGCTTTGTAGAATCTTCTGAGGTCTTCTGACTTCGTCCAGAATCTTCTGGTCCCGCACGGAATCTTTAGAATCTTTAGGAATCCGACAAAATCTTGATGTAAGATATTTTCTGTCATTAAATGCAAGATATTTTCTAGAAATAAATCTAGATAATTGTTTTATATTAAATGCATTTAATTTCTCAATACAAGATCTTTCTAGATTTTCTAATATATATATATTTCGAAAAACATATAGCCATATATGTATGTATAGAGATTTTATTATGATTCTATATTTTTTTTGCATATATTTCAAATATATATATATATATATATATATACATGCTTATTTAAATAGATAATTTTGATAAAAAGGATTCTCCATTTAATTACATGTACTTTCCATAATTAGAATCATGGGAAATCATAGAGTCTTCAAACAAAACTTTCCCTTTTTGTAAAAATCCTTGTAGTTGTGGTCTCCATAAAATTTGAAATACTTTCCTTGTATTTCGTACATATGTTGCGCCACTTTGTGTTGTTGTTGTAGTCAAGATGTGTCTTTTTATAATTTAATTTACTTAATTTCTAAAACACACTCAACAAACAATAAGTCCAACCAAATTAAAACTTTTATTTTAATTTAAAATTTTATCATTCAAAACTTTCAAAAATGAAGTAAAGGATTCTTGGAGATGCTAGTCTCCCCCTTTTTGATGGTAACAATTCCAATTTGAAATAAAGGTTTTGATTTGATTAAAGGGAAAATATTTTCTTAAGACATAAAGCCTTGGGAAATTATTTTCTATAAAACAAGACAATAATAAAAGGAATAATAAAATAAAAATAACTTTAATTGAATTAAAAAGAAATAGACATAAACATAATTATAAAACAAAATAAAGCATAAAAGAAAATAAAATAACATAAGTGCAATGAACTTTAAAAGAACTAATAAAAAATTTAAAAAATAAAAAAAAATGAAAAAAAAAACTTTAGAAAGCTCCCCCTAGAGCTAGAGAATATTTCTTGAAAGTTCATCTTCATTGTTACCATGATCTTCATACTTCAAAGAGGACCTTTATCTTCAATACTGTTTCTTCTCCCCCTTTGTTTTCTTCAAAAAGACTGCAACTTTACTACCTCCTCATGCTTGAGACGGTTGAGAACCGAAAATACAAATCATGTGTAACATATTCAAATTTTCCCAAGTTAATGTTTGCAAACTTGAAGATGCGTGTGAGCAGTCTTGCATCAGGTAGACGACAAATAAAGTAAGAACTATTGGTATTCAAAGAATCATTCGTGTTGTCAAGAATTAATCTTGAGAGATTGATCTTTGAATTCATCATGAGGAAGAAGAGAAGTATTATATCTTTGCTATTTAGAAAATTTTTTGGTCCATATCTAGGAAGTAGAAAAGATTGAACCAATTGGAACATCATTTTATCCTTGTCAGACAAGTCATGTACCCTTAAGCATACGGGGTTCAAGCGATAGTTATTGCATAGAACATTGGATACATCACTTGGATTGATCCTTTCTTGGACATACCACTCCGAGTCTCCATTGATGATGATTTTGTCATGATCTAGATTGCATGCTTCGAAAATAAGATCCTCTCTGACGTAGATGGAATGACTTCTGACGTGGCTTGTCCAACCAAAGGGTCCATTGGATAGTTCCGAGTAGAAGGCTTCGATGGCCATGGGATAGACTACTTCATCTTCCATAATCAAAGGAAGAAGGTTTCTTTGATGTCTTGGAGCAATTCGAAGTGATGACATTTTGTCAAGAGTTTGTTGTTGAAGAACTTTCTCAATGGAGATATCTCTTATAATGAAGTATGTAACACTCCAATAATTAATCCTCCATGCTATAGTCATTTTGGACCAACTATTCGAGTGTCACCTCTTGAACATCATAGCATATGTTATGTCTCTAAAATAGATACTGTGAAAATACGTGGGAATTAATTTCGCAAATATTATACTTCAAAAATAGGGGCAACGTCATACATATATCGTTCTATTACATTATACATCAGTATTACATAATAATATACACACAGTTCTCTATTTCATCAACACAGGTAGTCTCCCACACCATATATAGTAACAAGACTAGTAATAATAGTAATACTAATATATAATAGCTCAGGCTATCGTAGGTCCGGTCACACTACAAAGTGTATAACCCAGAGCATAAAGCTTGACAAGAGCGGAAGTCTAAGAGCAACCGTCTTCAAGTCCACGTGGTGTCTCCGTGTCCAAGTATACCTGTTTACCTAAAACATATATCCACGATAGGGTGAGCAACTAAAAGTTACTCAATAGAGGCGGCTATCTCGGGTTTATTATAAAAAGGTGGAGCATGCTAAATCCAATTCAGTAATGAGTTCACAAAAATCCGTATCCCGAGATAACCTCATCCTAGGTGCGTCTTGCTCATTTTATTAGTACATACATGTATCGTAATATATATATATATATATATATATATATATATATATATATGTCCATATCCTGGTTTAGTGACCTATGTGCATCTAGCATCAAAGACATATAGTTCAATAATACTGAGTATGGAAATACAATTTAAGGTATGGTACATCATTTCCTTAGGTGTCATGTGTCATAATCTATTTTACTTTGAAAGACACCGCCCTCTCTCTTACTATCCTCCATCCTGCCTGGCCCCAGGTCATGAGCTCATATCTCTCTAGTTTCTACTAGACATCTGTGGGGAAGAGGGGGTTTTCACCTTCCCTTACTAGTGAAGTCAGTGACCGAGGCTGCCAACCCTCCCTTACTGATGACACCAGTGACCGAAGGTTACTATCACTTTCTTTGACATTTCAATGCATTTCCATCATACTTAGGTATCATATCTTTATCTCATGACTTGTCATAGTATTACAGCATATATGCATGTACATAAACTTACAACATCATCCTTGAGTCATATACAAGTCATGCATAACTTTTTTAACTTATAAATCACTTGAAACATGTCATTTATGAACATAGTTGCATTTACATGTCATTTTCCCTTAAAATCATTAATTTCTCTTCATGACTAACCCTTTCTGTTCTAAACACATATAATAAACATGTTGCAGTAGTTTGTACTTCAAGAAAAGGATTAGAAATCATTGAAATACTAAAAATCATGAAAATGCAGCATTTGAGGCAATTCTGCAGAAATTCTGCGACCTGGTCGCTAGCGCGCTCCCTTTGGCCGCTAGCGCCAAAGGCGGTGCAATCACCCGCTAGCGCGTGTACTTCGGTCGCTAGCGCGTGTGCACGCGCTGCCGGTTCTGATATGGCCGCTAGCGCGTGTTCCGAATCTGCTCTTGAGTCAGCTTTTAAAACAATGACCATCTTATACTTAAAGTGAATTTAGCATGCCTATATGCAAGAAAATACATATATACATCATTAGACATCAAAATATTACTTAAAAGCTTGACTCTCCATAATGAACTTATTTAAAACTGCTAAGATTTATCAGAAACATAATTTTTCTCAGTTCTGTTCTGCACTCAGCCGCTAGCGCGTACATACTGGTCGCTAGCGGCAGAGGCGGTGAAACATGGCCGCTAGCGCCTAATGTATGAGCGCTTGCTGTTGCCTGCTCGCTAGCGGCTCACATGTTGGTTGCTAGCGAGTAACCCGATTCTGGACTCAAGAACCGCAAAACAGAACACAGCCAAAATCCTTTCAAAATCTAGTTTTCGATCATTCAAACTCCGGAAATCAATCATATACTTGAACATAACTTTATTACTAAACCCCTAACTCTTGTAGACCTCCAAATCATGCTCTAATCCTTTCTTGTTCTTCAAATCCTTGATGAACACTCCCCCAAAGCTCTCTAAAATGATGGTGATGATGATTCTGAAGTGTTCCTAAGGATTCTAATCGGTTGGAATGGTAAGGAACCTTGTAAGGGTTAACAATATGTGATCTAATCCTAGTCTTGGTGAGGTTTTGGTGATAGAACATGTGATGAAAATGTTTAGAAGCTAGAGAGAGTTTGAAGAATTTGGTGAATTAAGGAAATGAGTTTCTGATAGTAATTCAAAGCTTTCTGGAGTTATAAGGCAGCTTAGGGTCGAAGGACCGGTTTGCAAAATCAAATAGATGGAGGACCAAGGACTGAAACGCAAAATGCAGAACTTGTTGTTCTGTCTCGACTTGGTCGCTAGCGCTCAACTACACTCGCTAGCGACCGGCCACGCGCTAGCGCGCACATGTTATGCGCTAGCGGCTGGTCCTATGGCAGAATGTAGGTTATGCAGAATTATTCCTAATCGTCCCGAGATGCATCCTATTCATCCTCATTCATCCAAACATGATTCAAACCTTATCTAAATCTTAAATCTACTTGGGGACATCATATTCTAATCCATAATATACTAATTCATCATTCTCACACTCAATTCAACACTAATCATATTACTAACTCTTCCAATTTCCTATTATGCATGCATGAACTCTTCTAAATCTCTTAATACTCTATCTACCATGTTTTTAACCTTGCCTCACCCTCCAAAATATCAAAATCCTTTTAAAACCTGATTCTCATTTTCAAAACTCAATTGCATATTTAAATCCACATATCAAACAAGCCATCATATACACATAGGCATATAATACACATATAACTCCGTTAAGTCTTAACTAAGGCTAATCTTCCACTAACTACCCTTAATTAAAACGTAATTGAAATCTGGGGTCTTACATTCTCCCTCCCTTAAAAAGAATTTCGTCCTCAAAATTCGACTTCTCTAACGTAAGAACATCAAACACATCAGCCTTTATCCTCGCGGAGACTCGAGGGAAGGCTCTCGTACAAGCATCTAACCTGAATGAACAAGTTGTGCGAAGAAACAAACCACATCAGTGGTTACAAACAAGAAAACCAAACTAATTCTCATGATTTGGGCCAATCTGGCCAAATCTAAATCCGTTGCCATTTGTCTAAAACCAACATGAAATCATCATAGATTATTTTCCTTAAAATCAAAACCATATTCAGAAAAAGCATCAGAATACATTTGTATAAAACTTTCATACTATAAGACTCAAAAATGTTTGAAATACATATATCACGATACAATCGCGATACTACCACTCTGTTGGGTAAAGTCTACTTACGTACACTTAGAACCATAAACTTGCTTCACTTACGTAAAACAACTTTTGCTTTCCAAACACGATTTACACCCTCGCATAACCCTCAAAAGATTAAAATATACTTAGTATTTCGTTTTGAAATCTGTAAATCAAATCCTGTGGTACGGTTAAATCTCCCAACCACATGAGTTAATGAAAACAACTGAAACTCATGACCTACAACCTTTCGGTTCTAACTCATACTCATGATTCTAAGGTCCTTACTCCGATTCAATGCTTTCTAAAAACTTTATTTCTGAAATCGTTCCTTTGATTAAAAAGGTCGTAAGACATTGAATCGGTTCTCAAATGTTAGAGTGTTTTTAAAACAGAGTTCTCATGCTAACATCCCAAAACTTTTGATTTTATACTTTATCAATAACCTTTATTAATTCGAAATAATTTTACTTTACGGAATCAAAATCAATTTCAAACTCAAAACTATATTTTAATGATCAAGGCGAGTTCAAACTCTCAAATATCCAAGGGCGCTAGGGCGCTGTCTGACAAGGCGCTGGAGCGCTCACTGGGCGCTCGGGCGCTCGTGTCGGCGCAGAACTTTGCTGTTCTGCGAACAGCAAGTTCTGTGGATGCAAATGCTAAATGTAATGCAATGCAAAACTAAATAAAATCTTTTTGTTGTTTTTTATTTTTCAAAGAAACAAAGAAAAACGATTATGTACAGTATTCACAAATCACACAACTAGAGATTACTTTCATCGCCATTCCCCGGCAACGGCGCCAAAAATTTGATGGCTACTGTCGTGACAGCCATAAATTTAATTTATTTATAAAACCAAGTTCCCCTAATATAGTTTAGTGGAAACCAGGGTCGTCTCTCACAAGGAATGACTAAGAAAGCAATACACAGGACTAGTTGTATGACGGTTGTCACAATTGGGGGGGTTTTTGTATGCAAGGGAAATAAATTGGAATTAAATTGGAATAATAAATTGGAATTAATTCAAGTGGGCCTCGTGCGCTGGAGCGCGCTATGGGCGCTGGAGCGCTCGATGCTGGTTCTGAAATTCACTGCTCCGCTTCTTGCTCAGTTCCTGATGTCTACAGCTCCAATAATACCTGTGACCTGTGCTAGAAATACAAAATATCCAAGATCAAGTGCAAAGGTCATCCTTGAATTGCAAAAACATCATAAAACTTGTTACTTTAGCCTTTATTTCTATTAAGCCAAAATAAATTCCAACTTGTATTAAGTATAATAAAAGGCTAAAATAGAGCAAAGAATTGCATACAATCATCCAAATTAAGGGCATAAAATATTGGCAAAAACCACGTTATCACTCCTCATGCAGCGGATCGCAGTAACTTCAAGTCAAAGGACTATATGTACCATCATCACTATGAGAATCACCTATGACATTCACACTACTATCCATGTGGTGTTCTCATGGCGGGTCAGTCCAATATATATCACCATATATATCTATGTGCAGACTTGATATCACATATCCATAACCTGTGAGAAAAGGTTATCAGTCCATACACACACTAGTCTCAACGTATTACTGTTGTCCTGTTGTTTACAGTAATACTTGACTAGGGACATTTAAGAATGGAGTCTCACTATTAGGTTATGTATCTAATCTTTATTCCATTCTAAGGACATCATAATGTTTATTAAAATAAATAAACAATTAATGAAAACAATGCCTCATATATATATGCAAATATATAAAATAAAATGTCACAATATCATAATAAAAATGCAACTATGATTGGCCCTCTAGGGCATATACCAATAGACTCCCACTTGCACTAGAGCCAATCTGACATATCTCTAATGCCTATTGATCTAGTATGCCCATCATGCTTCCGCTGAGGAAGTTGCCTGGTTAGTGGGTCAGCGATGTTATCATCAGTTGGCACTCTGCATATCTTTACATCTCCTCTATCGATAATCTCTCGAATGAGATGATAGCGCCTGAGTATATGTTTGGATCGCTGGTGAGATCTATGTTCCTTAGCCTGTGCAATGGCTCCATTGTTGTCATAATAGAGAGCTACTGGGTCCTCAATGCACAGAACCACACCAAGTTCAGTAATGAACTTTCAGATCCAAACAATCTCTTTTGCTGCATTACTGTCAGCAACATACTCGGCCTCTGTAGTAAAATCGGCGACTGTCTCTTGCTCGGAACTCTTCCAACTCACAGTCCCGTCATTAAGACAAAATACATAACCTGATTTTGTCGGTTTGGAAACTAGCATCAGTGTAACCCTTTACAACTAGTTCTTCCTCACCTTCATATATCAAGAATCAATCCTTAGTTCTTCTCAAGTACTTAAGGATATTCTTGACGACTATCCAGTGACCATCACCGGGATCTGACTGGTATCTGCTCGTCATGCTCAAAGCATACGAGACATCTGGTCGTGTACAAAACATAGCATACATGATAGATCCAATTGCAGATGCATATGGAATCTTACTCATCCGATCTCTATTGGTTTGAGAAAGGGGACATTGGGCCTTTGAGAGTGTCACGCCATGTGACATAGGCAAGAACCCTTTCTTTGACTCATGCATCTTAAAGTGTCTCAACACTTTGTCTATGTATGTACTTTGGTTTAGGCCAAGCAATCTGTTTGATCTATCTCTATAGATCCTTACACCCAATATGTAAGTTGCTTCGCCTAATTCCTTCATTGAAAAACAGTTCCCAAGCCAAGTCTTAATAGACTGTAATGTCAGGACGTCATTTCCAATGAGTAGTATGTCACTCACATACAAGACCTAGAAATGCAACTGTGCTCCCACTAACCTTCTTGTAAAGACAAGGATCATCTTCGTTCTTAACGAATCCAAACTGTCTCACAGTCTCGTCAAAACGAAGATCATAGTCTACACCATATCGTAGCATGCAGCGATAGCAAGCAAAATCCGAATGGATTTAAGCATAGCGACAGGTGAAAAAGTTTCATCATAGTCTACACCATGAGTTTGCTTGAAACTCTTACCAACCAATCTTGCCTTAAAGGTAATCACATTACCATCCATGTCAGTTTTCTTCTTGAAAACCCACTTACAACCTATGGGTTTTACCCCTTCAGGTTGATCAACCAAGGTCCACACCTGGTTAGTGTACATGGAATCCATCTCAGATTTCATGGCTTCTAGCCACTTTTCAGAATCAGGTCCAGTAATGGCCTCCAGATAGGTAACAGGCTCATCTTGATCCATGAGCAGTACATCACCCTGTTGAGTCTTGAGAAATTCATATCTCTTAGGTGGGCGACGTGTTCTGTCTGACCTACGTGGTTCTATTGTTACTTGAGCAGGCTCTTGTACTACAACAACTTGTGTACTCTGCTCTTGTTCCACCTCCGGTAAAGTTTCTTCTTGTGGT
Source organism: Aeschynomene evenia (assembly GCA_013621005.1). Classification (NCBI taxonomy): domain Eukaryota; kingdom Viridiplantae; phylum Streptophyta; class Magnoliopsida; order Fabales; family Fabaceae; genus Aeschynomene; species Aeschynomene evenia. Next base: position 16,998,010 of record CM024267.1, on the reverse strand, counting down.
TGAAGTACTTCTTCAATTTCTACTTTGCTCCCACTGGCTCCAATGAATTCATTCTCAAGGAATACACCAGTTCGCACAACAAACACTTTGTTGTCAGATTGGTTGTAGAAATAGTATCCCTTGGTTTCTTTAGGATACCCCACAAAAAAGCACTTTTCAAATTTAGGTTCAAGCTTATTAGAGACCTGACATTTCACATAAGCTTCACAACCCCAAATCTTCATAAAAGACATACTGGGTCGTCTACCAGTCCACATCTCATATGGTGTCTTTTCTACCGTCTTGGTTGGAACACGATTAAGTGTAAGTGCTGCTGTCAACACAGCATGTCCCCAGAAAGAATTTGGAAGGTTTGCATGACTCATCATTGATCGAACCATGTCCAACAATGTTCGATTTCTTCTCTCAGAAACACCATTCCACTGTGGCGTTCCAGGAGGAGTGAGTTGAGATAGTCATCAAACTCTTGACTCAAGTATTCACCTCCTCGATCGGATCGAAGGATTTTAATACTCTTGCCAAGTTGGTTTTCTACTTCATTCTTGAACTCCTTGAAATTTTCAAAGGATTCTGATTTGTGTCTAATGAGATACACATATCAATATATACTGAAGTCATCAGTGAATGTGATGAAGTATTGAAAACCGCCTCTGGCCGAGGTACTAATGGGTCCGCACACATATGTATGTATAAGGCCCAAAAGCTCAGTGGCCCTTTCACCCTTTTGAGTGAATGGCGCCTTAGTCATTTTTCCCAATAAACAAGATTCACATGTCTCATATGATTCATAATCAAATGAGTTCAATAATTCATCTTTATGGAGTTTTGAAATGCGCTTCTCATTTATATGGCCTAAACGACAATGCCAAAGGTAAGAAGGATTCAATTCGTTTGATTTGAACCTCTTAGTATTAATGTTATAGATGGGCGTTTCGAGATCAAGAACGTAAAGTTCATTAATCATATGAGCACTACCATAAAAGACATCATCATAATGAAAGGAACAACATTTGTTCTTAATTATAAAATTAAAGCCAAGTTTATCCAAACTTGAATTAGAAACAATGTTCTTCTAGCAGATACATTATAACAGTTCTCTAACTGAATAATGAGCCCAATGGGCAAAGTCAAATCATAACTTCCTACAGTCAATGCAGCAACTCTTGCTCCATTTCCAACTCGTAGGTCGACTTATACCCTTCGTCAATGATCTAATCTCATTTGCACAAACAAACAAGTGAGAACTACATCAAGTATCTAATACTCATGATGCAGAAGTAGATAATTGACCTCTATAACAATGATACATGAACTGGAAGTCTCACTTCCTTTGTTATTCTTTCATTCTTCCTGGTATTTTGCACAGTTCCTCTTCCAATGTCCGGTCCTACCGGAATGGAAGTAGATATCCTCTTTAGACATATCGCCCTTAGGCTTCAAGGCTTTCAGCTTGGGAATCTCATTGCCCTTGCCCTTTGCCTTGCCCTTGCCCTTGGACTTGCTGCTTTGCTTCTTTTGCTCTTTCATCTTGAACCATCAAGATGGCCTTGCCTTTGCCCTTTGATATAGTTGCTTGAGGTGTATGATCACATCATACGCCTCCATGCTTTCATGACTCTCATGATATTTCTGCAACTCAGGGGTCAAGGTAGTAAGCATAAGACAACAAAACATCTAAGGCTTTATTCTAATGCTTCTTATAAGCATCTTTGTCAGCCCTAGAAGTACTTGCAGCTGGTGTCTCCTTAGGAACAATTCCTTTGAGGACATTTCTTTTCATGCTTGAGGACAATCCTCAAGTTTCTATACCAGTTTAGAAAATTTGTTCCAGACAACTTATCCTTCTCAAGGATAGATCGCAATGACAGGTTATTTAATGCGCGTGATGTCATGGTAAACCACAGAAAGATAATATGCAGAGTGAGAATTATGACATATAATATTTAATTAGGACTTTAATTAAATATTGCTCCCACTATTTTACTCAAATCAACGACCCTCTACATTGATTCGTAAAATTTTCCTTTGGAATATTTTATAGTGGGCCAAGATCCATATTTCATCTAGCTTTAAGTCAACTTTGGTTGATCGCTTAAAGTTTCGACTATTTAGGTAGGAAACTTTTTCCAATTGTATCTTATACAACTCTTGGATAGTTTGATGAATAACACCTTATTCTAATTCATCTTATGAATTAAAGCCCAACTGTCGTTGCCTCTAAGCCTCTCAATCCTATTGAATCTCACTTAGTTAAGTCAAACCCAATGGTTAGTAGTCGGGCATTACTTGCTTGTCCTATCGCGCCTTACTTCCATAGATAAGAGTGCCCTGCTTTGGCAGACCCACACTACATCGATAACAGTCTTGACGAGTGCTATGCATCGGAAGGCTATCATGACTTAATATTTTATAATGAGGGGTTTTTCATAAATTGATCTCACCATGTAGTGTTAAACCATTTAACACATAACATCCATATATGTATCTCATACATATATGTATAACATGTAAATGCAACATGACAGAATAAAATGAATAAAGCATATGAGGACATATAAACATGCATCCCATGACATGTTAAAAGAAATACTTTAAATCATTTTATCCAATTAAAAATGAATGCTTTATATTTAAAACGATTTTATTGCTCTAAGCACAAAACGTTTTCGGAATATAAAACGATTCATTGAAATGAATCTTGAATCAGTGACAGATAAACCATATGTATACAATTCGATTTAATCAATCACATTAATTAAAACAATTTTCAAATTTGAAACACATATATATCTCATATATATGTATGCGATTTTAATTAACCATTAATTAAAAGGATTTTCAAATTTGAAACACATATATATCTCATATACAATTTGCGAACAACACTTGTTCTTGAGTTCTTCAAAAGTTCTTGTTCTTGAATTCTTCAACTCTTGAAATCTTGAATTCTTGAACTCTTCGATTCTTGAAGTCTTCAAATCTTGAACTCTTCAAATCTTGAATTCTTGAATATTCACAAAGAGCTATGTCAAACTCTTCCGTTGCAAGTGTAGCAACGACCTAGAGATATCCACACAGCAGTTGTGAGTGTCAAACACTCACCTTGATGCTTTTCTGAAACTCACTATGCTAGTAGCGAGAAGCAGAGAAATAAGGATTTCTAGAGAGGAAGGCTAAAGTGTATGAAGTCAACAACACAAAAGGCTCCTTAGGTGTGTTATTTATAGCTAACACTTGACCTAAACCTAAGCCTTGTTGGGCCCATCTTATGGAAGCCCATTTATATTAGTCACACTAATTTTTACCCTAATCCTTATTAGTTCCATCTCATGGAGGCCCAATTAAATTAGTCACACTAATTTAATTTTATTCTTTATTAGGCCCATCTCATGAAGCCCAATTAAATTAGTCACACTAATTTATTCTAATTTAGCATCAATATAAAACTTCTTTAGTGTGTGACTCTATAGGTTCTTACAACGTTGACAATATTATTAAATATCATTTAAATAATATAAACAGTGAGCGGTATCTAGCAACACATCACTGCTACCCAAGTTATAAGAAAGTCAACGGTTTGACATAACCTTTCTGTGATTGACGTTACCGTACACTTCAGTCCCTTTGTCCAAATATCCAGATTTAACACAAACATGGAATTAGTCATCTTGTATAGTTAAATCATTAGTTTCTTGATCTCCGAGTACACTGATAAAATAAATGACATTAATGTCACACATTAATTCATTTCAGCATGGCCATGCATTTACCCAGTCCTACTCATCAAGGGGCCCGCAGATATATCTCTCGTAATGTGAGAGGGACAAATTCTATCTACGTTACTCGCACCGCCCACATGACTTGTGATATGCCTAATGACCACCTTTATAATTACCCTGTTACGGATAACGTTTGACGGTATCAAAGCACACGACTCCTCATGTAGCGGATCGCAGTATCTTCAAGTCAAAGAACTATATGTACCATTATCACTATGAGAATCACCTATGACATTCACATTACTATCCATGTGGTGTTCTCATGGCGGGTCAGTCCAATATATATCACCATATTATCTATGTGCAGACTTGATATCACATATCCATAACCTGTGAGAAAAGGTTATCAGTCCATACACATACTAGTCTCAACGTATTACTGTTGTCCTGTTGTTTACAGTAATACTTGACTAGGGACATTTAAGAATGGAGTCTCACTATTAGGTTATGTACCTAATCTTTATTCCATTCTAAGGACATCATAATGTTTATTAAAATAAATAAACAATTAATGAAAACAATGCCTCATATATATATATAAATATATAAAATAAAATGTCACAATATCATAATAAAAATGCAACTATGATTGGCCCTCTAGGGCATATACCAACACAGGTAAGGATGGAAATTACCTCTCAGGGTCAACCCGTGCATGACTATAAAAGAAGTCGAAGTAAAACAATTTTTAGAAAACATGACTTTATCAAAAACACTCAAAACCAAAAGCAAATTTGAAATGCACTGGTTTAAAAACATCTGAAACATAATGGGAGGTCAAGGTCAATTAGGAATGGTTTATACCACTCATAATGGACTAACTAAAGAAATCGATAACCAATTCCATTAATTATCCTTAATTAACCTCTCCTGGGTCTTAGTCAAGCTACAATTAGCTTAACTTCGAACATAGACAGGCATCACACAATACCCACCGTGCTTTCACACTAAATGGGTTCAAACAATAATGATTAAGGCTAGTCATTACCATAACAAACAAAACAAGCAACCCTGTAAACACTTACATCTATAAAACGGAGGATCCAAGACGTCGGTAATGGGAACATTAGAGATCCTTGTTCTGACTCTGAGCATAAGAAATGACATGTTGCTGGGGTGCTGACTAGTGGCATTCCCTGGCAATGTGGCCTGGATGGCCGCAATAAAAGCAAATTCTTGTCTTAAACAAACATACTCCCTAGTGCTTCTTGCCACATTTAATACAAATCGGGCGATCCGAAAATAATGTACCAACTCCCGCCTTAACCCGCTTACGACTTTGACCCTGAGGTTTTGCACTTGCCATGACTCTCTTTGACTCCGAAATCCTAGTCACCATCTGGCCGTTCTCCACATCACGACATTTTTTCACTAAAACTGGGAATTCTCGTATCCCCAAAGGTATCACTAAATTCTGTATCTCAGGTCTCAAACCATTTAAGTACCGGGCACATCTGCTGACCTCATTCGAGCTACCCTGTGAAAGACGAAAAACTTGCACATCTCATTGAATTTCCTTGTGTACTCCAACACTGACATCGTATCCTTTTGCAAGGCGAGAAACTCTAGTTCTGTGGCTTGCATAACTACTTCCGGAAGGTACTTTTTGTGGAAGAGGACCTTGAATTGCCCCCAATTAATAGATGCGCCAACAATCTTTAATACCTCACTCACATCCTGCCACCAACTTCCAGCATCACTTACTAGCATAAGAGCGGCATAAGCAACCTTTTGTTCCTCTGAATAGGACAAAGTTGTAAGCATCTCATCCATCTTAAGAATCCAGTTGATAGCCACATTTGGATCAAAGGACCCGGTGTACATAAGAGAACTAGCTCCAGTTGACGCTCCTTCGTCCTTCAAGATGTGAGAAACGTTCCTACTTTGCCTCCTTGAAGTCATCAGTCCCTATGCACACAAAACACAACCATCAAGTTGATCAGGCTTAATGTTTGGTTCAAGTATACATAGCTACTGCAACAAACAATTCGACAATCATGTTATTCTACCCTGAAGATCACCATACAGGTCGACCTTAAAAGCATGTTTAAATAACGTACTATGCAACAAAAGCATAGAAGGTCCAATCCTCAAGCCCCAAAAGGATTGACCTGCTCTGATACCAAAATGTAACACCCCAATAATTAATCCTCCATGCTATAGTCATTTTGGACCAACTATTCGAGTGTCACCTCTTGAACATCATTGCATATGTTATGTTTCTAAAATAGATACTGTGAAAATACGTGGGAATTAATTTCGCAAATATTATACTTCAAAAATAGGGGCAACGTCATACATATATCGTTCTATTACATCATACATCAGTATTATATAATAATATACACAGTTCTCTATTGTTGGTCGAAGTGGCCTCTAATAACTCAAGAGGGGGGGTTAATTGAGTAGAAATGACAATTAAAAACTTTTCGAACTCCTTTTATGTGTTGATGGATAAAGTGATAATGTAGTATAAAAAGTATATGATAAATGCGAAAATAACAAGAATAAGGGAAGAGAAAACTGACACAAAAGATTTATACTGGTTCGGCCACAACCTTGTGCCTACATCCAGTTCCAAGTCTCCCACTTGGATAGTCCACTATAATCTTCACCAAGATTACAACACTTGATTGTTCCAAAGGGATACCCCACCCTTCCAATCAAGCAAACTTAAACCAAAGTGATTATCACCCAATCACTTTATTTCAATCTTACAATTTGTGAAGAAAAAGAAATCTCTCTTACAAAAACTCTCTCAAAGAGTGAATATACAATTTGATAACACAATCCTATTATCTCAAAATGAATAGAAAGAATTAGACCACATGAGATTAGAAAAAGTGACAGAAAGATGTTAAAACACTTTTAGAATATGTCTCTCATAATTCTCATTGTTTGGAATTAAAAACCATTGGTATTTATAGAGTTTCAACCATTGCATGCATGAACCAATGTGACTCTTCAAATAAAACCAATTTAACACTTTGTAATCAATTACACCTCTTGCTATCAAGACTCTTGTAATCAATTACATCATGTCTTTTTATTCAAATTTGAAATCTTTAAGAGTCAAAATAATTTCCAAACATATTGAAATAATTTTATAATGTTTCAAAACTTATCAAAGGTATTTTCCAAAACGTTTTAATGCATAGTTTTGAAACTTTAATTATTTTAATGAAATCATTTAATAAAATCATTTTGTGAACTGATTTCATAAGAATTGTGGTCATTCATTTTATCTATCTTTAGATGTACATAATTTAATCTAAATGACCTTACTAATTGATCTTCAAAATATCTTCAATATCTTCGAGATCAATCCGAATCAACATCACGTCACTTGATTACTTTGCTTTTCAAGATAATAACATTAAATTCCTTTTTGACATTATCAAAACCTGTGACATTAAACACACATACAACCACATCTAATTCATCAATACAGGTAGTCTCCCACATCATATATAGTAACAAGACTAGTAATAATAGTAATACTAATATATAATAGCTCCGGCTATCGAAGGTCCGGTCACACTACAAAGTGTATAACCCAAAGCATAAAGCTTGACAAGAGCGGAAGTCTAAGAGAAACTGTCTTCAAGTCCACCTGGTGTCTCCGTGTCCAAGTATACCTATTTACCTAAAACATATATCCACGATAGGGTGAGCAACTAAAAGTTACTCAGTAGAGGCGGCTATCTCGGGTTTATTATAAAAAGGTGGAGCATGCTAAATCCAATTCAGTAATGAGTTCACAAAAATCTGTATCCCGAGATAACCTCATCCTAGGTGCGTCTTGCTCATTTTATTAGTACATACATGTATCGTAATATATATATATATATGTATATATATATATATATATATATGTCATATCCTGATTTAGTGACCTATGTGCATCTAGCATCCAAGACATATAGTTCAATAATACTGAGTATGGAAATACAATTTAAGGTATGGTACATCATTTCCTTAGGTGTCATGTGTCATAATCTATTTTACTTTGAATGGCACCGCCCTCTCTCTTACTATCCTCCATCCTGCCTGGCCCCAGGTCATGAGCTCATACCTCTCTAGTTTCTACTAGACATCTGTGGGGAAGAGGGGGTTTTCACCTTCCCTTACTAGTGAAGTCAGTGACCGAGGCTGCCAACCCTCCCTTACTGACGACACTAGTGACCGAAGGTTACTATCACTTTATTTGACATTTCAATGCATTTCCATCATACTTAGGTATCATATCTTTATCTCATGACTTGTCATAGTATTAAAGCATATATGCATGTACATAAACTTATAACATCATCCTTGAGTCATATACAAGTCATGCATAACATTTTTAACTTATAAATCACTTGAAACATGTCATTTATGAACATAGTTGCATATACATGTCATTTTCCTTTAAAATCATTAATTTCTCTTCATGACTAACCCTTTTTGTTCTAAACACATATAATAAACATGTTGCAGAAGTTTGTACTTCAAGAAAAGGATTAGAAATCATTGAAATACTAAAAATCATGAAAATGCAGCATTTGAGGCAATTCTGCAGAAATTCTGCGACTTGGTCGCTAGCGCGCTCCCTTTGGCCGCTAGCGCCCAAGGCGGTGCAATCACCCGCTAGCGCGTGTACTTCGGTCGCTAGCGCGTGTGCACGCGCTGGCGGTTCTGACATGGCCGCTAGCGCGTGTTCCGAATCTGCTCTTGAGTCAGCTTTTAAAACAATGACCATCTTATACTTAAAGTGAATTTAGCATGCCTATATGCAAGAAAATACATATATACATCATTAGACATCAAAATATTACTTAAAAGCTTGACTCTCCATAATGAACTTATTTAAAACTGCTAAGATTTATCAGAAACCTAATTTTTCTCTGTTCTGTTCTGCACTCAACCGCTAGCGCGTACATACTAGTCACTAGCGGCTAAGGCGGTGAAACATGGCCTTTAGCGCCTAATGTATGAGCGCTAGCTGATGCTTGCTTGCTAGCGGCTGACATGTTGGTCGCTAGCGAGTATCCCGATTCTGGACTCAAGAACCGCAAAACAGAACACAACCAAAATCCTTTCAAAATCTAGTTTTCGATCATTCAAACTCCGGAAATCAATCATATACTTGAACATAACTTTATTACTAAACCCCTACCTATTGTAGACCTCCAAATCAAGCTCTAATCCTTTCTTGTTCTTCAAATCCTTGATGAACACTCCCCCAAAGCTCTCTAAAATGATGGTGATGATGATTCTGAAGTGTTCCTAAGGATTCTAATCGGTTGGAATGGTAAGGAACCTTGTAAGGGTTAACAATATGTGATCTAATCCTAGTCTTGGTGAGGTTTTGGTGATAGAACATGTGATGGAAATGTTTACAAGCTAGAGAGAGTTTGAAGAATTTGGTGAATTAAGGAAATGAGTTTCTGATAGTAATTCAAAGCTTTCTGGAGTTATAAGGCAGCTTAGGGTCGAAGGACCGGTTTGCAAAATCAAATAGATGGAGGACCAAGGACTGAAACGCAAAATGCAGAACTTGCTGTTATGTCTCGACTTGGTCGCTAGCGCTCAACTACACTCCCTAGCGAGCGGCCACGCGCTAGCGCGCACATGTTATGCACTAGCGGCTGGTCCTGTGGCAGAATGCAGGTTATGCATAATTATTCCTAATCGTCCCGAGATGCATCCTATTCATCCTCATTCATCCAAACATGATTCAAACCTTATCTAAATCTTAAATATACTTGGGGACATCATATTCTAATCCATAATATACTAATTCATCATTCTCACACTCAATTCAACACTAATCATATTACTAACTCTTCCAATTTCCTATTATGCATGCATGAACTCTTCTAAATCTCTTAATACTCTATCTACCATGTTTTTAACTTTGCCTCACCCTCCAAAATATCAAAATCCTTTTAAAACCTGATTCTCATTTTCAAAACTCAATTGCATATTTAAATCCACATATCAAACAGGCCATCATATACACATAGGCATATAATACACATATAATTCAGTTAAGTCTTAACTAAGGCTAATCTTCCACTAACTACCCTTAATTAAAACGTAATTGAAATCTGGGGTCTTACAAAGTAGTTTACGAACCTTGCTTGAGATTCTGGATTCCCAAAAACATTTTTGTCAACAACATACTTTTCACTGATTCTTGATATGCCAGGAGGAATAAGGTTCATGGTTTTTTGGTGGTTTGGGAAAAAAGAAAAAAAAATGTTGTGAATGTGGATAGTGTATGTATGTATGTTTGCGCAAAAGAGAGGGAAGAGTGGAACAGAAATTGATGTGTTTAATGGTTAAAGGATGAAAAAAGTATATAGAGAGAGGAAAGAAAAGAGAGAGGTTGCGGCCATGAAAAGAAAAAAAAGGGAAAAATCTTAGAAAAATTATTGTGTATGGAAATATAGAGGTGTAAAAGATATACCATGAGAGATCTCTTGCAAAATTTCTAGATTTACTCTAGAAAGTTGCCTTTTATTCAAAGTAAGAATAAAATTATTTTCCAATATCATTATTTAAAAATAAATAACAATATTTAAAGAATAAAAGATATTCTCCATGGATGTAGAGATATGGGGCGCAAATTATGTGGTGTATGGCTCCTCTTGGCTTTTTATTTTTCTTCCATTAGGCACATGTGCATGTGGGCATAAGAGGCCCATTAGTCTTGAACATAGTCCATAGCTTTTGATGAGGCCCAAGAGTCTTAACATAAGCCCTTAAGGCTTGTTTGAGACCCAAAGCCCATCAATGGCCCAAGGCCCATCAAAGGCCTAAAAGCCCATATCGAAGCCCATCATCTTCTCTTGAGTTCAGGGGTTCTTCAAAAAAATCTTCAGACAAACTGTAGGCTCGGTTTCTCCAAAAGGTATTCAAACAAAAACTTGAAATAGGCCCATATATGAAAAGGGGCGCTAACTTCAATGCCTTTTGTCTTCAGTTGATTTTTTTTTTGTTGACTTCTAACGATTGACTTGTTCACTTTTCTTCGTCTTCATGAATATTAACCAACTTTTGGGGTTTTCTTAAAGCTTTTTAAATTTTTCAAAAAGGTTTTCGAAAAAGAGTTTTTAAAAGCTCTTAAGGTTAAGTAAACCTTTCAGCGTGCTAAAACGATCTTCAGCCAAAGGTTTTGTAAATACGTCAGACACTTGGTTTTCCGTACTTACAAGCTTTAACTCAATATTGTCTTTCTGCACATGGTTCTTTTAAAATGATGTTTAACATCAATGTGCTTAGACCTTGAGTGTTGAATGAGATTCTTAGCCAAAGCTATTGCACTTGTGTTGTCACACATAATAGGAATCTTGTCATACTTGAGATTGTAGTCGAGGAGTTGATTCCTTACCCATAAGATTTGTGAAACACATCCTATAGCAGCTACATATTCTTCTTCTACGGTTGATAATGCAATAGTATTATGCTTTTTGAAACTCCATGTGATCAGTGCATCCCCAAAGAAAACACAGCAGCCGCTTGTGCTTCTTCTGTCAACCCGGTCTCCGGCATAGTCAGCATCACAGAAACATGTAACCACAGAGGAAGTACTTTTCTTGTACCATAGGCTAAGATTAGTAGTACCTGCCAAGTATCTAAGAATACGCTTGACTGCAGTTAGGTGTTATTGTTTTGGACAATATTGAAACCTTGCACAAATGCCAACGCTTAACTGTATGCCAGACCTAGATGTAGTTAAATATAGCAGGGACCTGATCATACATCTGTAGGTGCTTTCAGACACCTTTTCTTCTTCTTCGTCTTTGTCTATAACTTGTGAAGGATGCATTGGAGTTTTCATGGGACTTGACTTGTCCATCATGAATCTCTTGAGAAGCTCCTTGGTATACTTCTCTTGATGAATGAAAGTTCCATCAGCTTCTTGCTAGATTTGCAGTCTTAGGAAGAATTTCAATTCTCCCATCATGCTCATCTCAAACTCTCCCTACATTAACTCGACAAACTTTCTACATAGAGAATCGTTAGTAACACTGAATACAATATCATATACATAAATTTGCTCAATTAATAAATCATAATGCTTAGTTAATGTAAACAAAGTTGTGTCCACCTTTCCACGAGTGAATCCATTTGTAGTCAAGAAGCTACTAAGTATACCATACCAAGCTCTAGGAGCTTGTTTAAGACTATATAACGCTTTAGACAAACAATAGACATGCTCGGGATTAGTTTCGCTTACAAAACCTGATGGTTGCTTGAAATAGACCTCTTCACTAAGGACACTATTAAGGAATGCATACTTTATATCCATCTGATATAGTTCGATTCCTTTATGAGCAGTACATGCAAGAAGCATCCTTACGACTTCTAGTCTTGCAACTGGCGCGAAGGTCTCGTCGTAGTCGATCCCTTCTTGCTAGTTGTATCTTTGTGCCACGAGTCTAGCTTTGTCCCCTATGACCTTTCCGGATTCGACCAACTTGTTTCTGAATACCCAGTTTGTCCCGATAATAGTTTTGCCCTTGGGTTTCTGAACAAGCATCCATACTTCGTTCTTCTCGAACTGTTCAATTTCTTCTTCCATGGCTTCCACCCAACTGGGTTCATCTATCGCTTCTTGAACTGTCTCAGGTTCGACTTCTGAGATCAATGCGGCATTAGATTGAAATCTCAAGGATCTTCTTGTTATTATCCCATGAGATGGATCGCCAAGAATTTTGTTGTCTCTAACAGTTCTGAGATCGTTGATGCCGACTTTTCTTCTAATAACGGTTTCTTAAACTTCAGTCGGCTCAACCCTTTAAGGTGTAGAGGGTTCTTAAGCTATAATAACTCTTGGTTCATCTCCCCCTAACTTTGGTGATTCCTTCATAGATGGATGATCATCTTCTACAACAGGGATGTGATCTTCATTTTCGCAACTTTTGGTTGAGATAGCTAGATCCTTTAGTCTTTCTTCGATGTCATCTATGCTATGGTGAATGTCTTGCTTTAGCTCTTTGAACTTGATGTGAATTGTTTCTTCAACTGTCTTCCTTTGTTTGTTGTAAACCTGGTAAGCCCTGGAAACAGCAGAATATCCTAGAAACACTCTGTCGTCAGATTTGGAATCAAACTTTTTACAGCTTGTCCCTTGAGTTCAAGATAAAGCAAGGTGAACCAAAAATATTGAAATAAGATATATCGGGCACTCTTCCTTTCCAAAGCTCATAATCAGTTATGTTGTGAGTGTTGCATTGCATGCATTATCCCATCGCTGAGTCGATGGCTCATCCCTCGTCAACCATGTTTTTCAGAGTACGACCCAGCCGCAGACGAGGAGCCCCTGATCCAGTAGAGGTCACAGCTGTTATCTTCGATGAGCTCTGCTTTTGACGTGGAGTCTTCTAGCTTATTTTTGTTAGGCTTTTTATTTCAGATTAAGTTGTAAGGTTTCAGACAGTTATGTTACGTATAGTTGCTCCAAACACTAGAGGCAGGATTCCTTTCAGTATATGTTTCAGTTACAGTTACAGTTAAGATTCATTACGTTGAACAATTATTTTCAGTTATTTCAATTATCAGTTATTTCAGTTACCCGTTTACGTAATTATGATATTACCTTATCTAGCTTTAAGGTCCTAGTAGCGTGTTCGTTGGGATAGTGCCCTTCGCACGGACACCCCTAAGTAGCGGGGTGTTACAGTTGGTATCAGAGCCCATAGGTTTCCCCCTAGAGTCTGGAGCGAGGAACCTTAAGTGTCACAACAACCATGTTAATGGAAGTGCACCCATGGCCATGGAATGTAGTGCCACGAAAGGTTCATAGAAAGTAAAGTCAGTTAAGTTCTATAGTAGTTAGAGTCTTCCTTGAGAATTTCTTTCTGATATGTCTTATGGTTTGACCTCGCCAGGATCATGATTGCTCGCCGACGTTCCTCATCTTCCTCCAGTTCTCGCAGTGGGAACAGACGTGTACATGATGCTATCTTCAATCTGGCAGAGATTGTAGCACTTCAGGCGCAGCAGAATGCGTAGGGATAGCAGGCCGCTCGGGCCCAGCAGGCTGAGTTGGCCCAGCAGCTCGCAGCTACACAGTAGACCGCTCAGGCGCAGCATACCGCATGGCCCAGCAGCTCGCAGAGGCGCATCGGGCTGCTCAGGTGTATAAGGCAGCATTAGCTCAACAGATAACAGTGACATAGCAGGCTGTCCAGGAGTAGCAGATGGCACTAGCACAGCAGATAGCAGCTACCCAGAAGGCCGCCAAGGAGCAGCAGACGGAGCTAGCTCAGCAAATCGCGGCAACACAACAGGTGGTTTGGGCTCTGCAGGAGGCCACTTAGGCCGCTCAGGCCGCATCTGGGAGGAACTCGGAGGATGTGCTGATTGACCGTTACAACCGGTCAAATCCTCCTTGTTTCTCTGGCACCTCAGCTGACATGGACCCGATGGATTTTCTGGGCTGTATTTAGAGGCAGACGACGCTCCTTCGCATTCCTTCAGAGCTAGCAGTCGAGTTGATTGGACACCAGATGGGAGAAGTTGCAGCCACGTTGTATGAGACTTTGATAGAGAGCAGAGGTCCAGAGGCTGCACCGCTGACATGGGATGAGTTCACACAGGAGTTCAGAGATCGGTTCGTCCCCACCAGTCTTCAGGACAGAGCACTACAAACCTTCTTGGATTTACGGATGATCAGAGAAATGACGGTTTCTATGTACGAGTCAGAGTTCTCCCGCCTCGCTAGGGTCACCCAGTTCCCCATGACTCCGAATGAGAGGGTGAGACACTTCATCCAGGGTCTTCCAGGCAGCTACCGGTTTGCCCTGACATGCTATTAGACTTCAGACAGATATGCAGAGGTCCTTAATGCCGCTCTTTCGTGCGAGACGACGAGCATTAGTGTTCAGGCCAAGGGAGAGAAGAAATGATTGCCTTCCACTCTTGATACCACCGCCGCTTCTCCTCCTCAGTTAGCTTCGAGAAGTACTCGATCGGCCTATGATACATCTTCTGTATCGTGGTTGTGATCTGGTGTGTGCCTTTAGTTGAAGGCACAAAACTACATTGACATAAAGAATTAGTTTCCATTTTATAATATAATCACTTTTACATATCTAAATTATAAAAGAATTATGTTTATATCAATATAAATCACATACCTTAGACCGGATGGATCCGGTCTGATGGAGAGGAGAGGACGTGTGCTTGAACCAGCCAAAGCAATGTCGACAGGCCCATCATTAATGACCCCTATGTCATGTGGAGAGGCAGTGGTGGGTGACAATGGTGCACCACCATATGGTGATGATGATGGTGATGGCTCCACTCCTGGCTCAAAGTCGGGGTCCTCTTGGGTCTCTGGCCTCAGGTCACGACGAGGGATGTCATACAAGTCAACACCCCTCGATCGATAACCACGAGGCTAGGCGGTTGTCTTCATACGCCCTCGCTCTCCTCTGCCTCTGCTTCTGCCATCCAGCATATCTAATCACAACAATACAAGTTCATTTTCATTCATAAAAGTGTTTGACAAAGTATCTTAAATGAATTACTGTTAATTGAAAACAAATTGAATTGTTAAAAACCATTTATTCAGAAAGTTGTGGAATGTCATCACTCTCGTCTTCTGTATCCTCATTGTCAACTTCATCTTCTTCCTCACTACCTTCGGTGGAGTGATCACCCCGACTTGTTATGTTTTAGCGAGAGATGTTAATAATGTCATCTTCACCAGTATCATCATGTAAAGTAGGAGGGACTCCTGTATCAACAACCACCTTGGAGCACGTGTAACTTCGACTTGGTAAGCAATTTCATCCACATCATCACTTTCAACTCTGCCTCTAGGTTTCATTGTGAAAACAACTAACCACTTATTCTTGCACTTTCCCGGATACCTTGTGTAATACACTTGTCGAGCATTTTGTGCAATGATGAAAGGATCATATGCCCAAAATTTTTCATGTATGCTTAACCTCAATTATGTCGTAATCAGCGTGTTTGTGTGTCCCATCAGGATGTCTACAATCATAACAGTCACAACAAAACAAGACAACCTTTTTTGGCGTTGGGTCCTCACCAACATATTCCAACTCCAAGACCTATATGAGTACCCTGTACCAATTATTCTCCCCAGTTCCAGCATCCCCTCTAACGCATACTCTACTATTGTATATGGTCTTCTCATGACCCCAGTCTATGGTGTGAAATTTATAACCATTCACATGGAAAATTTGCCACGAAATAGTTACATTGGTGGGACCCCAAGCTAAGCTTTTGATATGATGATTTGTTACATTATTGTCATGATTGAGCACCTACGTTGTCAAAATTGAGCATAGAAGCATAAAAATTGAATTGTTATCCTTAGATAAATCAAAGAATGATAGTAGGAAGATTATAAACTTACAAACGAATTGAACCATTGAGGGAATTCTTCAAGTGTATGATTCTGATTGGTTTGATCAAAATATCCGTTGACATCAAGTAGAAATAAAAGATTTTTAAAGCAGCATTCACTAATATGTACAAAAACATTATTGGAATGATGACTGAGATATGTCACTTACGTTCTATAAGGTTCCACTTCATCACAATTAATCAGAACATGTAGGTGCGCTGCATTTTTTCTCTATCAGTGAGCCAATAGTTTGTGGGTTTACCGGCACCACATCTAGGTTGATTCAACACAGACAATGTAGGCGGATATGAAGTTTCACCTCCATCATCATTGCGGCCTACTGCCGTTCTTTTGGAATGGACATGTGGCTCAAAATAAAATGAACAGAAGAAAGATGTCTCCTTCGATAGATAAGCTTCACATATTGACCCTTCAACACGAGCTCGATTCTTGACAGTTCTCTTAAAGGTGCCAATATTTCATTCGAAGGGGTACATCCATCTATATTTTACTGACCCACATATTTTCGCTTCATAAGCCAAGTGCAGAGGTAAATGTTCCATTGAGTCAAAAAAAGAAGGGGGGAAAATTCGTCCCAACTTGCACAAAATTACAGGAATATTTTGCTCCATCACTTCCAAATCATGGGACCTCAGTGTGGTAGAACACAAATCACGAAAGAACAAACTTAGCTCAGTCAACGGTTTCCACAAATGTAAAGGTAACTCTCAAAAGGCTACTGATGGCTGTGTCGTGTCAACCATAAATTTAATTATTTTTAAACCAAGTTCCCCTAATATAGTTTAGTGGAAACCAGGGTCGTCTCTCACAAGGAATGGCTAAGAGAGTAATGCACAAGACTAGTTGTATGACGGTTTGTCACAATTGGGGGTTTTTTTTTTGTGTGCAAGATAATTAAGTTGGAATAAAATGAAAATAATAAAAACATCGGTTTATGGGGGTGGAACATTCATTAGGGTGTTATCATTGTGTGCAAGAATTCATGAGTTGATTAATTACGCCGGAGTTAGATCTAACTCCTTTGTTGTGATTCTAATGATTAATTGCCTAGAATGGGATTAATTAGTGAGATCTCACCTTTAGTTCCACTATCGACAATTATTAAAACCAATCACATTAATCTAATTAAAGAGACTAATCAGCCAATTAATTATTCATTACCAATTCCTAATATGCCATGCATCAATTAATCAATTAACACATAAACATATGCCAATGAATTAGCCAACTCAATCGAGTAAGCCAAGACCAAGGATTAAACACACAATTTAAGATCTCAAATTATATGCCAAGGGTTGATAATGAAAACTTATGCAAGATTAAGAACAAAGCCTCAATTTACCCCAATGATGTTCACACCCTCACAAACCACCAAGAACTTAGCTACTCATGGCAAGAAATTAAAAGGCAAGAAATAAATTGGAATAAAGAAAGCAATTAATAATAAAGAACAAAGTAAGAAATTAAATGCAAGTTGGAAAGAATTGAAGAACGAATAATTGAATTAATTATAAAAGAGTACTTACAAAACCCAAAAGGGATGGACGAATAACGTTGAAATGCAAAAGACGGAGCTAGAGCTAAACTAGGAAAGATGGAAATCCTAATGGGAAGCAAAAATAACTCTAACTAGGAAAAGAAAATATGTAAAAATGGAGGTGTTGAGTGGTAGATGTTTCTGATGCATTAGCTCCCTTTAAATAAGATGAGCAGCCTCCAAACCCTAATCAATTTGGGCCCCCAACTCGTGCAGATAGGGTTTCTGCTGTAACAGAGTTGCGGCGCGGCGCTGGGGCGCGTATAGCTCGCTAGAGCGCCAGCACTGTGCACTGTGCACGTGACGAGTTGAAGTGAGCCTCGCGCGCTATGGGCGCTGGAGCGCTCGATGCCGGTTCTGAAATCCACTGCTCCGCTTCTTGCTCAGTTCCTGATGTCTACACCTCCAATAATACCTGTGACCTGCACTAAAAATACAAAATATCCAAGATCAAGTGCAAAGGTCATCCTTGAATTGTAAAAACATCATAAAACTTGTTATTTTAGCCTTTATTTCAATTAAGCTCAGATTAATTCCAAGTTGTATTAAATACAATAAAAGGCCAAAATAGAGAAAAGAATTGCATACAATCATCGAAATTAAGGGCATAAAATATTGGTAAAAACCACGTTATCAGTAGCATATGATGATAATACTACTAATGAAGAGACAAGTGCTAATGTTGATCGAAGTTGCAATTCTTTTTCAGCTGATAGCCTCAGATTTAATTAATTAGTTACTTATGTAATATTAGTTAGTTTTAGCCATTATAATGAAAAGTGAAACCTAAATATTTTCACATTAATTCCCAAGAACCCAACAACCTTCATTCACATTTTTTCTTGATTTTTTTGTATTTTTCGATTTTTTTTTTGTTACCTCATCTCAATTCTTTTGGTAATTAAAATGAGGTGGAAAAGAAAATAACAAAGGACCACTTATGTACAAAAGCTACCCTTGTTAGCTCCAAGGACCCTTTACCTCATCATTGAAGGTTTTGAATGATAATATTCTTAATTAAAATAAAAGTTTTAATTTGGTTGGACTAATGGTTTGTTAAGTGTGTTTTAGGATCTAATTTATTTGACAAAATAAAAAGACACATCTTGACCACCATAAGCATCAAAAGTGGCGCAACATATATGCTTGGAATACAAGTTACCCTAATTTTTGAAGACCAAGTCAAAGCTTTTCTAATTAAGGAAAGTTTGGTTGAAAGACTCTAAGATTTCCTAAAAAGTTAATTATGAAAATACATAAAATTAAATAGAGAATCATCTTTATAAAATATCTCTATTTAAATATTCATGCACAATATATATATATATATATATATATACATTAATTTCGAAATTATATATATATAAAATAGGGAAACAAAATTAAATCTCTATTTTACACAATATATGATAATAATTTTCGAAATATATATATATATGTGTGGGAAATCTAGAAAAATCTTGTATGGAGATTTAGATGCAAATTATTAAATAAAAATAATTATCTAGAATTTATTCTAGAATATATTTTGCATTTAAGTAACAGAATATTTTTACGGACACTTTAAAAAGATTTTGTGAGCCTCCTAAAGATTCTATTTGAATATACAAGATTCCCTGAAGATTCCATGCGGGACCAGAAGATTCTGTTGAAGATTCTACATGAAGTTAGAAGACCTCAGAAGATTCTGTCAAGATTCTCAAGTCTAGAAGATTCCCGAAAATTCTGTGAAGATTCCAGAAGATTCTATCAAGATCCCGAAGAATCTCAAGATTCCAGAAGAATCCCAAGCCTCAAGATTCAAGATTCAAGAACTTTCAAGATTCAAGAATCTACATTCAGAATATTCACTGGAAGACCATGTTTGGTGTTTTAGGATTTTCAAAAAATGAGAAATTGTGAAATCCTAATTCGTACCAACATGGAGGCACACTTGTGGAGCAAGAAAAGCTAAAACCCTAGCTTCTCTCACTCCTAAAAGTGGCGCAAACTTGCTTGCATTTTTGCAAGATTATGTGAAAATTTGATGAAGCAATGCACACCACAAGAACAAGGCACAAATTCAAATTCAAGGGCTGAGATGAAGTTTCCTCTTTTCTAATTCTTGGTTACAAAGTTTCCACATTTAAGATCAAATAATAACCTTTGGATTAAAGGGAATTATTTGAATCAATGGCCAAGATGAAACTTCCTCTTATTTGATTTTCTATTTTTGGAAGATCAAATTTCAAATCATATCAAGCAATTCTCACCATTGGATCAAGAGATTTCAAATTCAAACCAAGGGTGGAGATCATGCACATGAATTTCGAAAATGAGGTGCTATTTTCCCTATAAATAGAAGACCTCAATGCCCAAGAATGTAAGAGACTACCCAAGCTTACAAGTGCCAAAACGCTGTCGAAATCAATCCTAATTTCTCTTCATCTTCAACCTCTAAACCTCAAGTTCTTATTTTTATTTGGGTAAAGGTTGTAATTCTTAAAAGAGTGAGCTTTTGTTGTTTATCCTAGCTTTGCTAGTTATTCTTTGAGAGAAAAGTCCATCAAGGTTCAAACTTAGTTGCATCTAAGTTCTTGATTGGTAAAAACCACATCTTTTATACAAAGTCCTTATTTTTGTAAGGCAAGAAGTCCTTAGAAGGTCTAAGGCAAGGGTAGAAAGTCCTTCGGTGTTGAAGGCAAAGATTGAAGTCCTTTGGAGTTGCTAGAGGCAGTGAGTCACCTAGTTGTTGGTGCAAGAGAAGTCCTTTGGAGTTGTCAAAGGCAGTGAGTCACCTAGTTGTTGGTGCAAGGGAAGTCCTTTGTGATTTTCAAAGGCAGTGAGTCACCTTTATGAAGGTGCAGGTTGAAGTCCTTTGTGGTGTTGCAGAGGCAAGAAAGTCCACCTAGTTGTGGTGGTGATAGTGAACTCTCAGGTGAATCTTGGGGACTGGAGTAGGCATGTTGCCGAACCAGTATAAAATTTCTGTGTGTGCTTTCTCTCTTCCCTACTCTTTATTATTATTGTTTTTACAATTTATCATTGCATACACACACACATAGCTTTTGCGAAATCATCATCATATTTTATCTAAGTGTTGAAGGTTAAAGTTTTAACCTTTATCATTTAGAAGACCTTGAAAGTAAATATATTTTCAAGATCTATTATAGCCTTGTCTATAGGCTAAGTTTCTGTTTATTTACTAACAATTGTTTCCGCTGTGCAAGACAAGTTTATACTTGATCTTTATTTTTAAGTAATTTTCAGAAACAGGATTTATAGTTGAAACGTGATTCAACCCCCCCTTCTCACGTTTCACTACCTTCAATTGGCATCAGAGCTCGGCCTTGGGGTTGAGCACTTAACAGTGTCAAGGAAAGATTCAAGGGACCATGGCAGCAAACAACAACGCGTATATTGCTGATGGAGCCTCCACAAATAGACCACCTATGTTCAACGGTGATGACTACGCATACTGGAGAGATCGAATGACATTGTTCATTCAATTCGCAAGTCTAGATCTTTGGGACATCGTTGAAGTCGGTGACAATCCTACACCCTTCGGCCCAAAGAAACTATGGACTGAAGAACAAAAGGCTCAAGTGCAACAAAACAAGAAAGCTAAGTATATTCTTTTGTGCGCTTTACCTAAAGCTGAATATGATAAAATTGTGTCTTGTGAAACTGCAAAGCAAATATGGGATCGCTTAGCGACCCTACATGAAGGCACAGATCAAGTCAAAGAAACGAAGATCTCCATGCTTGTACATAAGTACGAGTCTTTCAAGATGAATCAAGACGAAGACATTGATACTCTTGCTACAAGATTCTTACATATTGTTAATCAATTGAAAGTTCTTGGCAAGACGTATTCAAACGCTGAAATGGTTAGAAAGATTCTTCGGAGTCTTACTACCAAGTGGAGACCTAAGCTCACCGCTATTCAAGAAGCCAAGGACCTAACTAAGTTAGGCTTGGATGAATTGATTGGGTCTCTTAAGACTCATGAAATTGAGCTTGAAGCTCAAGAAGAACCAACAACATCAAGATCAAGACCTTTAGCGCTCAAGACATCTACAACTAAGAAGACTTTGAAGACTAAGAAGAAAGCGCTAAAGGTTGAAGAAGATGAAGACGAAGAAACAGATGAAGAATCTGAAGACGAAGACCTTGACGAAGAAAACATGAGCCTGCTCGTGCGTAAAATGTCAAGGGCTTGGAAGAACAGATCTAAGAAGAATAAAGAAGCCTTCTTTAAGAAGGATAAGAAGAACAAGACGAAGACCGATAACACAACGTGTTTCGGATGTGGCGAAAAAGGCCACTTCAAGAACGATTGTCCTAAAAATAGGCAGTCGAAGAAGAAGTTCTTCAAGAAGAAAAAGGCTCTTGCAGCCACATGGAGTGACAATTCCGATTCTGATGAATCTGAAGAAAACGAAGACACAGAAGAAGAAGCAAACCTCTGCTTCATGGCAGATGCTTCATATGATACAGACTCAGAATCTGATAAAGATGAATCTGAGGTATGTACTGAAAACTCGGCACCATCATATGAGGAACTTTCGGACCTCTATGATGAACTGCTAGAGGATTCAAAGAATCTGACGACTCATTTTCTGATAAATAAAAAAGCTTTGAAAAACCTTGAATCAGAAAATAAGTCATTAAGATCTCAAAAGGAGGAACTAGAGAAAGAATGTCAAGAACTCAAAGATAGTAAAGATAAACTGTATGAGGGATGGCAATCTCTAGAGGCAAAAGCTTATGTGCTTGTGAAGAAAGCTGAGGAAGCTATGTACCATGCACAAAAGACAAATGTTCTCCTCTAGAAAGATCTTAAAAGAATGGTCGACGGTTCTAAGATGCTAGATCTATTGTTAGGAAGTCAAAAACCTTACAAAGATCATACAGGTCTTGGATACGTTCCAATCTTTCATGAAGATACTTTGAAACCTCCGACAGATAATAAGCCAACATCTTTATGCATCTTTTGTTTTAAACACGAACACAGCAAAGAGAAGTGTCCACTTCTTAAAAAGGGAACTACCTCCAAAGCCAAAGGTGGCACACGGAAGGGAAAACCTAAAAAGACGTGGAAGTCTCAAAAGCTGAAACCAGATGCTGGAAAGGCTAACAAGAAAGGACCCAGGAAGGTATGGGTACCAAAAACCTCTCTTTCTGTGAATGCAGGTACAACACTAAAGGCAACACCACCACCTCCATGAGGAGTGGTGGATACATGGTGGCTGTTATAGGAAAGCCACACAAAGGTCATATGGGTGCCAAGGGATGCTAGCCACGTTGAAGCACTCATCAAACCTTCATAAGCTAAAGAACCGGAATTTGTCAAGCTAAAAGAAATGTCCACGAAATTGAAGCAAATCAATGGACCTCATAATGCAGCATTTCGAGGTTCTCATGAGGAGAGAAGTTGTAGATCTCGATCTTAGCTTTCCAACAAGCCAAAGATCACTCAATTCCGATGTCTACAACTCAAGATATGATGAAAACATTGAGTAGTATCACATGGACAAGCCTATTCCGCGAAAACATATTAAGAGTCAATCTCTCTACAAACATCTCTACCTAAGCCCTCCTCATCTCACATTTTTGTGCATAACCTCCGCTATACCATAACACATAACCAAACTCTCACAACTCATCTCCTAACCCTCTCAAACCTCCAAACACATCACCTATACACACAATCCTCACCTTAACCTTTTCCCTTGTCCTAACAATTTTTTTTACCCTCAACATTTGTTGGCAAGCATAAAAAATCACAAAGGTGAAACCTTTTTGGTCAAACCATGTTCATGGATACCAAAGATTGAAACTTTTCAATTAGTCAAAAAGGATGCACATGCCTAGGGGGAGTTACATCAAAGTACTCAAGGAAAAGATCTAAAGGTGAAGTCTTTGCATTGATGTGAGTGGAGAAGTTCAAGGAACTGAAGCAAGACATTCAACATAATCTAGATGACATTGAAGAAAGATTGAAGGATCTAACTATCTCAACCAAAGGTTGCGAAAGTCATGATCAAACACCTATTGAAGAAGATGATCATCAAGTTAAGAAGGAATCACCCGATTCAGGGGGAGATGAACCAAGAGTTATTGTAGCTCAAGAACCCTCTACTCCTCAAGAAGTTGAGTCTATTGAAGTTCAAGAACCCGTTCTAAGAAGAAAGATCGGAATAAACAATCTCAAGGCTGTTAGAGATAACGAAGTTCTTGGCGATCCATCTCATGGGGTAAGAACAAGAAGATCCCTAAGATTTCAATCTGATGTTGTACTTGTTTCAGAAATCGAACCTGAGACAGTTCACGAAGCATTGGATGAACCCAGTTGGGTGGAAGCCATGGAAGAAGAACTCGAACAGTTTGAGAATAATGAAGTCTGGAAGCTTGTTCAGAAACCCAAGGGCAAAACGATTATTGGCACGAAGTGGGTGTTCCGCAACAAGTTGGACGAATCCGGAAAGGTTACGAGAAACAAAGCAAGACTCGTGTCACAAGGATACAATCAGCAAGAAGGAATCGACTACGACGAAACCTTCGCGCCAATTGCAAGACTATAAGCCATTAGGATGCTCCTTGCATTCGCTGCTCATAAAGGAATAAAGCTATATCAAATGGATGTAAAATTCGCATTCCTTAATGGTGTCCTCAGTAAAGAGGTCTACGTCAAGCAACCTCCAGGTTTTATAAGTGAAACCTATCTCGAGCACATTTATCGTTTGTCTAAAGCGTTATACGGTCTTAAACAAGCTCCTAGAGCTTGGTATGATAGACTTAGTAGCTTCTTGACTATGAATGGATTCACTTGTGGAAAAGTGGACACAACTCTTTTCACTCTAACTGATAACTTTGATTTATTAATTGTGCAAATTTATGTTGATGATATAGTAATTGGTGCTACTAACGAATCTCTATGTAGAAAGTTTGCAGATCTAGTGCAGGGGGAGTTCGAAATGAGTATGATGGGAAAATTGAAGTTCTTCCTAGGACATCAAATCAAGCAACCAGCTGATGGAACCTTCATACATTAAGAAAAGTACACCAAAGAACTTCTCAAATGATTTTTAATGGACAAGTGTAGTCCCATGAAAACTCCGATGCATCCATCACAAGTCATTGACAAGGATGAAGAAGGAGAAAAGGTGTCTGAAAGCACCTACAGAGGTATGATCGGGTCCCTGCTTTACTTAACTGCATCTAGGCCTGACATACAGTTAAGTGTTGGCATTTGTGCAAGATTTCAATCTTGTCCAAAACAGTCTCACCTAACTGCAGTCAAGCGTATTCTTAGATACTTGGCAGGTACTACTAATCTTGGCCTTTGGTACAAGAAAGGTATCTCCTCTGTGGTTACAGGTTTCTATGATGCTGATTATGCCGGAGACCGGGTTGACAAAAAAAGCACCAGTGGATGTTGTGTGTTCTTTGGGGATGCACTCATCACATTGAGTTGCAGAAAACAAAATACCATTGCACTATCAACCGCAGAAGCAGAATACGTGTCTGCTGCTGGATGTGTAACACAAATTTTATGGGTAAGAAATCAACTACTTGATTACAAACTCAGGTATGATAAAATTCCCGTTATGTGTGATAACACAAGTGCAATAGCTTTGACTAAGAATCTCATTCAGCACTCTAGGTCTAAGCATATTGATGTTAAACATCATTTCATTAGAGATCATGTGCAGAAAGGCGATATTGAGTTAAAGTTTGTGAATACGGAAGACCAAGTGTCTGACATATTTACGAAACCTTTAGCTGAAGATCGTTTTAGCACGCTGAAAGGTTTACTTAACCTAAAGAGCTTTTAAAAATTATTTTCGAAAATTTTTTTTGAAAATTAAAAAGCTTTAAGTATTCCCTAAAAGTTGGTAAGTATTCTAGAAGATGAAGAAAAATCAACAGACCAACAATCAGAAGTCAACAGAAAAGTCAACCACTACTGAAGTCAACAAAAAGTCAACTGAAGACCTATGAAGACACAATTTGCGCCCCCTATCTTCATGATGGGCCAAATTTCAAGACTTTTTGAAGAGCTTGGGCCTGTCTCAAGTGTTTGAAGACTTTTTGAAGACCTTGAGTTTTGTCTCAAGAGTTTGAAGATTTTTTGAAGACTATTTTTGAAGACATATGAGCTTCGGAAAATTTTTCTGAACCTCATTTGAAGACCTTCTGAAGATCTTTTGAAGAAACCGGGTGTACAGTATTGTTAATTACTGCATGAAGACCACCCGTAATGAAGAAAAGTTTATGAGCTTTCGTATGGGCCTTGGGGCCTCATACAGGTTTTGGGCCTTAACTGGGCCTCGAACTACTGATGGGCTTTGGGCCTCAGGCAAGCTGTAAAGGCTTGTGTCAAGATGATTGGGCCTCAAAAATTAATTATGGGCTTTGATAAATTAAATGGGCCTCACATGCCTCTACATGGGCCTCATGGAAGAAAAATTAAAATCCAAGTGGAGCCATATTGGACCTAATTTGCGCCCCACATTCATATTAATGGTGAATATATTTTAATTTTTCAAATATTATTATTTATTATTTAAATAATGATATTGAAAATTAAGATTATTCTTATTTGGATTTAAATGAATCTTATCTAGAGTAAATCTAGATTTAGTGGAGTAGATCTCTTATGGAAATTAATTACATATCCTTATTTCCACACCATATCTTTTTGATTTACCCTCTCTTTTACCTATACATATATATTTTCGAAATTTCTCTCTCTCTCTCTCTTGAAAAATAAATTTTATTTTCTTAAATTATTGTCATTTAAATTAAATGATAATATTGGGAAATATTATTTATTCTTTCTTGATTTACAATGCCTATTTCCAAGAGTATTTTTTGAGAGATATTCACATGGAAAATCCTTACATATTTTTTTTAGATTTTCCCTCTCTTTTCTTTCCTTATTTTCGAAAATATAGCCCCCCTCCATACACCATCTATATATTTTTTCATCCCTCAACCATCTTACACAACAAAGTTTTCTTTTCTACTCCTATTCTTCTCTATCTTCGCGCAAACAACACATACACATACCCACATACACAACCTCAAACACAACATTTTAATCTTTAAAGAAACAATGGATCTCATTCCTCATGGCATATCAAGAAGCAATGAAAAGTATGTTGTTGATGATAAAGTGTTTGCAAATCCGGCTTCACAAAGAAAGTTTGAAACATACTTTATCTTAAGGAAAGTCTCCATTGAAAAGGTTCTTCAACCAATGATGCTTTACAAGATTCCACTTCTTCGTCCCACTCTAAGGCATCAAAGAAATTTACTTTCTTTGATAATGGATGACGAAGTCGTCTATCCCATGGCAGTTAAAGCTTTCTACTCTGAGCTTTCTTATGGTTCCATTGGATGGACTAGTCACGTTGGAAGCCAATCAATTTATCTCTCGGAGAATCTAATTTCCAATGCATGCAACATAGACAACGAAGGGATTATCATCAATGGGAACCCGGAATGGTTCATTCAAGACGGCGTTCGTCCTAATGATGTATCCAATGTTCTTTGCGGGAACTACAACATGAATCCCGTATGTTTGAAAGTAAGTGATCTCTCAGACAAAGCGAAGATGATGTTCCAAATTGTGCAATTCTATCTCCTACCACGAGTTGCATTTACAAACCTCTTGCGCAAAAAGGATACCATGCTTCTCTTTTACCTCATGACAAACTTGAAGATCAATTTATCAAGATTGATTCTTGATAACATCTATGACTCTTTAAACACAAATCAAGAATACATCATTGGTCGTCTACCTCATGCGAGACTCCTGACTCGAATATTCAAGTTTGCAAATATCAACTTGGATAGGTTTGAATATGTTACACCGTATTCTTATCTCAAGTTCTCAACGGTTCCAAGCATGATGGGAACACCTTTTTGATGAAACAAAGAGGGAGAAGAAAATTGAAGATAAAGGAAGACTTTCTCAAGAACATTGAAGAATGAAGATCAAGAACATCAAGAACTTATCTAGCTCTAGGGGGAGCTTAATTCCTTTTTCTATGTTTAAAAAAAAAATTCTTTTAAAGTTTTTTTAGTTCTTTTAAAAGTTCTTGCACTTGTTATGTTCTTTAATATCTTTTATGTTTTATGTTTTATTTTATTTCATGTTTATTTTTTATTTTATTTTGTTTATTAGAAAATAATTTCCTAAGGCTTCAAGTCTTAAGAAAATATTTTCCCTTGTAATCAAATCAAAACCTTTATTTCAATTAGAATTGTTATCATCAAAAAGGGGGAGATTGTTAGCTCCAAGGACCCTTTACCTCATCATTGAAGGTTTTGAATGATAATATTCTTAATTAAAATAAAAGTTTTAATTTGGTTGGACTAATGGTTTGTTAAGTGTGTTTTAGGATCTAATTTATTTGACAAAATAAAAAGACACATCTTGACCACCATGAGCATCAAAAGTGGCGCAACATATATGCTTGGAATACAAGTTACCCTAATTTTTGAAGACCAAGTCAAAGCTTTTCTAATTAAGGAAAGTTTGGTTGGAAGACTCTAAGATTTCCTAAAAAGTTAATTTTGAAAATACATGACATTAAATAGAGAATCATCTTTATAAAATATCTCTATTTAAATATTCATGCACAATATATATATATATATATATATATATATACATTAATTTCGAAATTATATATATATAAAATAGGGAAACAAAATTAAATCTCTATTTTACACAATATATGATAATAATTTTTGAAATATATATATATATGTGTGGGAAATCTAGAAAAATCTTGTATGGAGATTTAGATGCAAATTATTAAATAAAAATAATTATCTAGAATTTATTCTAGAATATATTTTGCATTTAAGTAACAGAATATTTTTACGGACACTTTAAAAAGATTCTGTGAGCCTCCTAAAGATTCTATTTGAATCTACAAGATTCCCTGAAGATTCCATGCGGGACCAGAAGATTCTGTTGAAGATTCTACATGAAGTTAGAAGACCTCAGAAGATTCTGTCAAGATTCTCAAGTCTAGAAGATTCTCGAAGATTCTGTGAAGATTCTCGAAGATTCTATCAAGATCCCGAAGAATCTCAAGATTCCAGAAGAATCCCAAGCCTCAAGATTCAAGATTCAAGAACTTTCAAGATTCAAAAATCTACATTCAGAAGATTCACTCGAAGACCATGTTTGGTGTTTTAGAATTTTCAAAAAATGAGAAATTGTGAAATCCTAATTCGTACCAACATGGAGGCACACTTGTGGAGCAAGAAAAGCTAAAACCCTAGCTTCTCTCACTCCTAAAAGTGGCGCAAACTTGCTTGCATTTTTGCAAGAATATGTGAAAATTTGATGAAGCAATGCACACCACAAGATCAAGGCACAAATTCAAATTCAAGGGCTGAGATGAAGTTTCCTCTTTTCTAATTCTTGGTTACAAAGTTTCCACATTTAAGATCAAATAATAACCTTTGGATTAAAGGGAATTATTTGAATCAATGGCCAAGATGAAACTTCCTCTTATTTGATTTTCTATTTTTGGAAGATCAAATTTCAAATCATATCAAGCAATTCTCACCATTGGATCAAGAGATTTCAAATTCAAACCAAGGGTGGAGATCATGCACATGAATTTCGAAAATGAGGTGCTATTTTCCCTATAAATAGAAGACCTCAATACCCAAGAATGTAAGAGACTACCCAAGCTTACAAGTGCCAAAACGCTGTCGAAATCAATCCTAATTTCTCTTCATCTTCAACCTCTAAACCTCATGTTCTTATTTTTATTTGGGTAAAGGTTGTAATTCTTAAAAGAGTGAGCTTTTGTTGTTTATCCTAGCTTTGCTAGTTATTCTTTGAGAGAAAAATCCATCAAGGTTCAAACTTAGTTGCATCTAAGTTCTTGATTGGTAAAAACCACATCTTTTATACAAAGTCCTTATTTTTGTAAGGCAAGAAGTCCTTAGAGGGTCTAAGGCAAGGGTAGAAAGTCCTTCGGTGTTGAAGGCAAGGATTGAAGTCCTTTGGAGTTGCCAAAGGCGGTGAGTCACCTAGTTGTTGGTGCAAGAGAAGTCCTTTGGAGTTGTCAAAGGCAGTGAGTCACCTAGTTGTTGGTGCAAGGGAAGTCCTTTGTGATTTTCAAAGGCAGTGAGTCACCTTTATGAAGGTGCAGGTTGAAGTCCTTTGTGGTGTTGCAGAGGCAAGAAAGTCCACCTAGTTGTGGTGGTGATAGTGAACTCTCAGGTGAATCCTAGGGACTGGAGTAGGAACGTTGCCGAACCAGTATAAAATTTCTGTGTGTGCTTTCTCTCTTCCCTACTCTTTATTATTATTGTTTTTACAATTTATCATTGCATACACACACACATAGCTTTTGCGAAATCATCATCATATTTTATCTAAGTGTTGAAGGTTAAAGTTTTAACCTTTATCATTTAGAAGACCTTGAAAGTAAATATATTTTCAAGATCTATTATAGCCTTGTCTATAGGCTAAGTTTCTGTTTATTTACTAACAATTGTTTCCGCTGTGCAAGACAAGTTTATACTTGATCTTTATTTTTAAGTAATTTTCAGAAACAGGATTTATAGTTGAAACGTGATTCAACCCCCCTTCTCACGTTTCACTACCTTCAACCCTTACAGTTATATCCCAATATTTTGCAATCTATACCAGTGCTCAAATTAACCCAATTTCCCCACACTTAAGACCTTTGCCCAACAATCAAACCGTGTCCTCCTAGTTTCTTAGAAGGGATTTTTCATTGTTTTTCTGTCTTGGCTTGTAATGAGCTAAGTAACAAAGAAGGGATAAAGGCTCAAATTGGCTACAAACAATGGGAATTGTGTATGGGTTGGCTATTTGGCTAAGTGGCTTTTAAATGTAAAAACAAAATTATGCCTCAATCACATGTAACATGTATAAAATGCAAAACAAGAATCAAGCAAATTCAGGAATAACAAATACAAGTGTGTGTGTGCTCACAGAAAGAAAGTGATTAGTTGATACATGTAATCACATTTAAGGCTCAAATCTGACAGGTAATCCAACCAACCAAACAGAGATAACACAAACAGTTCAAACTCATATTAGATTATCATGCCAACATTTCTGAGTTAAAATTAAAAGGCAGAGCAATTTCAGATCAAAAGGTGCTATAAAGAAAACTACCCAATCATCTACCTAAAAACACATAAAAATAAAATAAAATAAAGAAAAAGAAAAAAGAGAGTTAGGCATGCCATTATTTACAAAAGCCAATTTTATCTACACCCCTCCCCACACTTGAATGAGACACTGTCCTCAGTGTCAATAAATTAAAGAACAGAGAGAAAGGTATAGAAAGGACCTACAGAGGACGTAATTGTCCACGACCCTTGGGGCGTGTGACAGGCGCCCGGGCGCTGCGGTCGTGTTCCTGCGGGCACTAGAGCGCGTGAGGTGCGCTGGAGCGCGACTCTGCTGCAACTTTCATGACAGCTGTTGGACTGCGAATGATTGTCCAATAGGATAATTGCTTACTGAAAACAAATGTTAATAAATAAGAAACAATAACGAAAAAGCTATCTAAGTGCAGAAATTAGATTTCGGTGGGTTGTCTCCCCCAAGCACTTTGTTTTAACGTCCCTAAGTTGGACGGCTGACTGCTCATGCAGATTTTGGGTCTTCAAGATGGATGATATCCATCTCATTCTCCTCTGTATGCTTCTGATTTCTGTTGAAGATTTTTAATTTGTGCCCATTGACTTTGAACTTTGAGTTGGTTTTTGGACAATAGATTTCCACCGCTCCATGGGGAAAGACTCTAGAAACAATGAAAGCTCCATCCCATCTGGATCTGAGTTTCCCAGCCATCAGTTTTAGCCTTGAATTGTAGAGCAGTACTTCTTGACCGTCCTTGAACTCCTTCCTGGAAATGTTACTGTCGTGGAATGCCTTTGACTTTTCTTTGTACAACCGAGAACTTTCGTAGGCCTCTAGATGCAACTCTTCCAATTCTTGTAATTGGAGCTTCCTGTGTTCTCCTGCCAAGGTTAGATCCATGTTGCACTGCTTGATCGCCCAATAGGCTCTGTTTTCTAGTTCCACAGGCAAGTGACATGCCTTTCCAAAGACAAGTCTGAAAGGGCTCATGCCTATTGGGGTTTTGAACGTTGTTCTGTATGCCCACAGTGCATCATCTAGCCTTAGACTCCAATCCTTCATGTTGGGGTTCACTACCTTCTCCAAGACTCTTTTGATCTCACGGTTGGAGACTTCTGCTTGCCCGTTAGTTTGGGGGTGATAGGCAGTGGAGATCCTATGAACAACCCCATACTTACGGAGTAGGGCATCCATGCTCCTATTGCAAAAATGAGTTCCTCTGTCACTAATGATGGCCCTTGGTGTTCCAAACCTGCAGAAAATATTGGACCTAACAAAAGCAACTACAACTGCGGAATCATTAGTTCTGGTGGCAATTGCTTCCACCCATTTTGAGACATAATCCACAGCGAGAAGGATGTAAACAAAACCACGAGAGCTAGGAAGTGGTCCCATGAAATCAATTCCCCACACATAAAAAATTTCGCAAAATAGTAAAGGTTGTTGGGGCATTTCATTTTTCCATGAGTTATTTCCAGCTCTTTGGCATTGCTCACATGATTTACAGAACTCATAAGAGTCTTTCTTAATGGAAGGCCAGTAGAATCCACAGTCAAGGATTTTCCTAGCAGTGCGGTGAGGTCCAAAGTGGCCTCCGCTAGGCCCAGAATGACAGAAAGTTAAGATTGATTGAAATTCCATGTCATCCACACAACGTCTAATTACTTGATCAGACCCGAGTCTCCACAAATAAGGTGCATCCCACAAGTAGTATTTGCAATCACTTTTAAATTTCTCTACTTGGGATTTTGAAAGTTTTGATGGGATAACTCGGCCTGCCAAGTAATTGGCAATCGGTGCATACCATGGAATAATATCAACCTTAAGCAAGTGCTCTTCAGGAAAAGAGTCATTAAGTGGAAGAGGATCCTTGGGAATGTGCTCAACTCTACTCAGATGGTCAGCAACCAAATTGAGAGCACCACTCTGATCCCGTATTTCTAAATCAAACTCTTGTAAGACTAGCATCCACCTAATTAACCTTGGCTTGGCTTCAGGTTTCTTTAAAAGATATTTTAGAGCTGCATGATCGGAGTATACCACTACCTTGGAACCTAGCAAATATGATAGAAATTTATCCAATGCAAAAACAATGGCTAAAAGTTCTTTTTCAGTAGTGGTATAATTGGATTGTGCAGCATCTAAAGTGCGAGAAGCATAATAGAGGACATGAGAGACCTTACCCACCGATTGGGCTAGTGCCGCGCCCAATGCGTAGTTGGAAGCGTCACACATGAGTTCAAATGGCAGCGTCCAGTCGGGTGGTTGAATAACAGGTGCGGTGGTGAGGTGCTCCTTCAGTTCGTCAAATGCCTTCTTGCATGCATCATCGAACTGGAATTCTACTTCCTTCTGCATTAGCTTGGTCATGGGTAGTGCAATCTTGCTGAAATCCTTAATGAATCTCCGATAAAATCCTGCATGACCCAAAAAAGAACGAACCTCCCGCACACTGGCGGGGTAAGGCAGAGAGGAAATAACATCTATTTTAGCTTTGTCTACCGAGATTCCAGCTTTAGAGATGACATGCCCAAGTACCACACCTTGTTTGACCATAAAGTGACATTTTTCAAAGTTTAAAACAAGGCGGGTAGAGATACATCTTTTTAAAACTTTTTCCAGACTATGCAGGCAGTCATCGAAAGAGGATCCAAAAACAGTGAAATCATCCATAAATACTTCCATGCAATTTTCAAGAAAATCGGAGAAGATGCTTACCATACATCTTTGGAAAGTACCTGGTGCGTTGCACAACCCAAACGACATGCGGCGGTAGGCATATGTACCAAAGGGGCATGTGAAAGTGGTCTTCTCCTGATCTTCAAGAGCGATGTGGATCTGGAAGTATCCGGAGAATCCGTCCAGGAAACAGTAATGTGACTGGCCTGCTAGTCTCTCCAGAATTTGATCAATGAAGGGCAGAGGGAAATGATCCTTCCGTGTGGCTTGATTAAGTCTCCGGTAGTCAATACATACCCTCCAACTATTTTGAATTCTGGTAGGGATGAGCTCGTTGTTCTCATTGCGCACCACAGTTATTCCTGACTTTTTGGGCACTACTTGCACCGGGCTGACCCATTGGCTGTCGGAAATGGGGTAGATGATCCCCGCGGCTAGCAATTTCGTGACCTCTTTCTTCACCACGTCAAGGATCAAAGGGTTTAGTCTTCTCTGGGGTTGCCTTACTGGTTCAGCGTCGTCTTCCAAAATGATGCGATGGGTGCATGTAGAAGGACTAATTCCCTTAATATCTGCCAATGTCCAACCAATTGCTTCCTTATGACCCTTCAATACAGTGACGAGTCTCTCTTCTTGCTCAGATGAAAGGTCATTGGCAATAATTACCGGTTGGTTTTGTCCTTCTCCCAAAAAGGCATATTTGAGGTGTGGGGGAAGTGGTTTCAGCTCCTCCTTGGGTGTGTTCTGTTCCCCTTCCTTTGAGTCACCTGAAATTGAGAACACTTTGGCAGAAGTACAAGCATTATATCTCGAATTTGAGTCGGGAATTGAAAGGATTTGGTCAGAATCGCGGATAACAGCAGAAATTAAATTTTCTGTGTTGCGAGCGTGCGCTCCAGCGCCCAGGGGGCGCTCAGGCGCGAATTCTTGTTGCAAAATTCCAGCAGCAGTGTCATCACTCCCAACACAGGTAGGATCTGCCCCATACTCGAATTCATCAGCCAAAATTGAGTATTCTTGGGGTATTCCCAAGGATAAATCCATTGCTAAGCAATTTTCACAAAGATCCTCACACTTTCCACAATCTGGACAGTTGAATTCAAAGTCAAAGTCTAGCCATGAGTCGAAGCCATTTGAGATACCATCAATGTTGTTTTCAAGTAAAGTTTCCATGATATCTAGTGCAAAAACAGAATGGTTTTCGGATGGAAATTTCATGGCATCTTTCAAATTAAATTGGACTTTGAATTCCCCACATTCCATAGAGAGGCTATCAGCATGGACATCAATCTTGGCTTTAGCAGTTTTTAGAAAAGGTCTACCAAGAATTAATACTTGCTGGTTACACTCTCCATCTTGTGCCATTTCCAATACATAAAAATCAGCTGGAAATATTAAATCATTTACCTTTACCAACACATCTTCCAGAAGCCCATCTGGTTGTTGTATGGTGCGATTGGCCAATTGAATGATCACGCCTGTGGGTTTGAGTGCTCCAATGTTTAGAGCTTGGTATACCGATCTTGGCATGACATTTATGGCTGCACCCAAATCAGCCATGGCTTCTCGGAATTGCATGTTGCCAATTGTGCATGGAATGGTGAAAGTGTCGGGATCCTTGCATTTTTGTGGGAGATTTGTAGTGATTATTGAGGACGCATTCACCCCAAATTTTACCTTTTCATTCCCTTTAAGTTTCCTTTTATCTGTGCATAGCTCCTTTAAGAATTTGGCATACTTCGGAATTTGCTTGATAGCGTTAAGCAAGGGAATGTTTACTTCTACACTCCTGAAGATGTCCAATAGCTCCTTATCTAATTCCACTTCCTTCTTCTTCTTTTCTGTCAAAGTGGCTTGAGGGAATGGAATGGAAGGGGAGACTATGGTTGGCTCCTCAGGGACTGATTCGTAAGTGACCTCTTCCACAGGTGGATCAACGACAGTATCCTCCGTTTCAAGCAATTCGTTCTCCCTTGTAGGTTGAGATGACTTGAGGTCTTTTAGTGCTCTCCCCGATCTCAACTGAACAGCAAGTACATTCCCCTGGCTATCAGAGATTCTCCCGCCCCCTCTCATTTGGTTGACCTCATTCTGCAGATTCATCATCATATTCTGCTGCTCCATGAGTAGTTTCATCATATCACTAAGAGATGGCTCAGCAGATACGGGAGGTGCAGGTAAGGGCAATAGTGGAGTTGGTGGAGATACAGGCACTGAGGCTTGAAACTGCCCCTGATGGGAAGGTTGATACCAGACTTGCTGCTGTTGAAATTGGGGCCTTCCGGAATCATGCTCGTGGTTGCCACCATTGTTGTTCCTTCTTGAGAGTGTAGGCACTGGTCAGATGCATGGGAATCCAGAGAACATACCCCACACAACATAGGTTGACTTGGGGTTCCCGCATTGGTTTGGTTAATGGCCAACTGCTTCATGAAGATGGCAATCTCTTCCAGTTTCTGGTGTAGGCCACCACCTTCCGGTTGAGCTACCTCATTCACCCCTTTGGTCACGGCAGTTGCCCTTGTGCCAAACTGTTGTGAATTCACAGCCATGTTTTCGAACAGGATCCTTGCATCTGCCATAGTCTTGTCCATCAATGCACCACCACTGGCAGCATCAATCATGCACCGGTCCATACCCATCAGACCCTCATAATAATATTGGATCAGGAGTTGTTCAGAGATCTGATGGGTTGGACAACTCGTCACGAGTTTATTGAATCTCTCCCAATACTCATAGAGAGACTCACCCTGGAGTTGGCGGATGCCACTGATGTCCTTCCTTATGGCCGCTGCCCTTGAGGCTGGGAAGAACTTCTCCAAGAAGATCTTCTTCATGCCAATCCAGGTGTTGACAGCTCCATTTGGCAGGTTCAGGAACCATTGCTTCGCCTGACCGTCTAGAGAGAACGGAAAAGCTTCACATGTTCCTCGTTGACTCCTCTGGGCTTGAGAGTCTCACACACCACATGGAATTCCTTGAGGTGCTGGTGTGGATCCTCTCCGGCCAAACCGTGGAACTTAGGAAGCAAATGAAGAATCGCTCCCGTAAGCTCGAATTCGGCATCCAACCTTGGGTAGGCGATCCCTAGAGGTTGTTGAGTGAGATCCGGAGCTGCGAGTTCTTTCAAAGTAAGCTGATGGTCTCCCATGGGTTGAACTCAAACCTGAAACACTAACAAATAGATCAGAAAGTTCAAGACCAATGGACAGCAACGCGGTACGCAGAACTGCAACTTTTCAGTTCGCAGCCCGCGCTGGAGTGCTGTATATGCGCTGGGGCGCGAGTATCAGCAGTAGACTTAGTTGTTCGTGGAACAGCGAGTCTGGGAAGAGAAAAATTAAAAATATAAAACGAAAATAAAGTGCAAAATAAAAGAAAATCTTTTTGTTGTTTTTATTTTTTGAAAAAACAAAGAAAAAATAAAAGAAACGGTTATGTACACTATTCACAAATCAAACAACTAGTGATTACTTTCATCGCCATTCCCCGGAAACGGCGCCAAAAATTTGATGGCTGTGTCGTGTCAACCATAAATTTAATTATTTTTAAACCAAGTTCCCCTAATATAGTTTAGTGGAAACCAGGGTCGTCTCTCACAAGGAATGGCTAAGAGAGTAATGCACAAGACTAGTTGTATGACGGTTTGTCAAAATTGGGGGGTTTTTTTTTGTGTGCAAGATAATTAAGTTGGAATAAAATGAAAATAATAAAAACATCGGTTTATGGGGGTGGAACATTTATTAGGGTGTTATCATTGGCTACAAAAGAATGCATGAGTTGATTAATTACACCGGAGTTAGATCTAACTCCTTTGTTGTGATTCTAATGATTAATTGCCTAGAATGTGATTAATTAGTGAGATCTCACCTTTATTCCACTTTCGACAATTATTAAAGCCAATCACATTAATCTAATTAAAGAGACTAATCAGTCAATTAATTACTCATTACCAATTCCTAATATGTCATGCATCAATTAATCAATTAACACATAAACATATGCCAATGAATTAGCCAACTCAATCGAGTAAGCCAAGACCAAGGATTAAACAGACAATTTAAGATCTCAAATTATATGCCAAGGGTTGATAATGAAAACTTATGCAAGATTAAGAACAAAGCCTCAATTTACCCCAATGATGTTCACACCCTCACAAACCACCAAGAACTTAGCTACTCATGGCAAGAAATTAAAAGGCAAGAAATAAATTGGAATAAAGAAAGCAATTAATAATAAAGAACAAAGTAAGAAATTAAATGCAAGTTGGAAAGAATTGAAGAACGAATAACTGAATTAATGATAAAAGAGTACTTACAAAACCCAAAAGGGATGGACGAATAACGTTGAAATGTAAAAGACGGAGCTAGAGCTAAACTAGGAAAGATGGAAATCCTAATGGGAAGCAAAAATAACTTTAACTAGGAAAAGAAAATATGTAAAAGTGGAGGTGTTGAGTGGTAGATGTTTCTGATGCATTAGCTCCCTTTAAATAAGTTGAGCAACCTCCAAACCCTAATCAATTTGGGCCCCCAACTCGTGCAAATAGGGTTTCTGCTGTGACAGAGTTGCGGCGCGGCGCTGGGGCGCGTATAGCTCGCTAGAGCGCCAGCGCTGTGGACGTGACGAGTTTAAGTGAGCCTCGCGCGCTGGGGCGCGCTATGGGCGCTGGAGCGCTCGATGCCGGTTCTGAAATCCACTGCTCCGCTTCTTGCTCAGTTCCTGATGTCTACAGCTCCAATAATACCTGTGACCTGCACTAAAAATACAAAATATCCAAGATCAAGTGCAAAGGTCATCCTTGAATTGTAAAAACATCATAAAACTTGTTATTTTAGCCTTTATTTCTATTAAGCTCAGATTAATTCCAAGTTGTATTAAATACAATAAAAGGCCAAAATAGAGCAAAGAATTGCATACAATCATCCAAATTAAGGGCATAAAATATTGGTAAAAACCACGTTATCAGCTACTGGAAGCAAACACTCCATAAATACATGACAATCATGACTTTTCATCCCATGAAACTTTCCCTGAGCAACATTCACAAACCTACGTAGGTTTGAAGCATATACATCTGGAGTTTTCAACTCTTGCACCTATTTACACACGGATTGCCTCTTCACAGGATTTAGAACATAGCTTGCCTTCGGCTTAACAACACGACTATCTCGTGTCTCTTGTAAATGCAGCTCGGGTCGTCGACAGTACTCTGTTAAGTCAAGTCTTTCCTTGAGATTATCCTTTATCTTGTTGTAAGACCCCAAGAGCTTAATCATGCCTTAATTAAGGGGATTTGAAGAGAATCGCATTGATTAAGGTATAATTGCGACGTATGTGTATTTGGGACGCGTTTTGATGTATATGCATTATTGAATATGTGTTATGTGTACTATGTGACATATGTGTATGATAGAATAACATTTGCATTACATCATAATTTAAAATGTAGAATGAAATATGAGAATGATTTTAGAGGAACAACCTAGGTAGGGATCATGAGAGATTTTAGGCATTTAGGATTGTGTACAAGTTCAAATAGGTGTATTAGTGTTGTTTAGAGTATTGGTACTGGTTTAGACCATGAAAACTACTGTTGCTGTCATGTATCAGCATTTTCTCGCTAGAGGCCGGCTTTAGCTCGCTAGCGAGTGAGGCGGCAGAGGACCGTCGCTACCGACCATGATAAGGCGCTAGCGGGTAGATGCGGTGGAAGCGGTCGCTAGCGGCCGTGATATGCGCGCTAGCGACTAGCCCGATGACAGAACAGAATTCTGTAATTTCATTTATAACCCCCATCCCCCATCTTTTAGAAATTGTTAACTGGTCCCTTCGTCCCTACAACACCTTATACCACCAGAACACTTCTGAAAAACCCCTACAAACACTCCTACACACATCAGAAACTTAGAAACCTTCAACCCCAAATTCTTCCATCTTAAGCAAGCTTCAAACTCCACTTCCATCCACAAGCATCCACCAAATCAAGAACCATCAAATATCTGAACTTCCCTTGTCATCTCCTACATCTATAACTGAACAAAAACTCCTGGAAATCGAGGTTCCATCATCATCATCATCAAATAGTTAGATTGGAGTAGTTAGCAAGGAACTCAAGAGAAGAAAGTGGTCCCTAGCTTAAAAATAGGAAGAAACTACAAGAGGTAGGGGTTAGATTTATGTTAGACAATGTATATATGTGTTTATCATGCATAAGGTTCGATTTAAAGTCATTATATGTATCAAAGTGATAGCTGTGATGATGAACTGGTACTGAGAACAGGGTCGAAGAGCGCGCTTGTCACAACGTCCCCAAGGGGTGCCGTTAAAAATAGTTCATCATGGAGTCGCCACCAATTTTAATTATGGAAAAATCGGAAAACCTTTATTTTGTGAGAAACTAGTCTTTTTAGAGATAAGGTTCGGGAGTCGAATTATGATTAAGGAAGGGTGAGAATTTAATCTCATTGCACCCCTAATACATCCGAATAAATACGGTTACCCTAGAGCAAATTATGCAAATCTATATTTATAATTTAATAACATTTAATTTCCCCTTTAAATCGAAATAAATGAAACCAAGCACATGAAGAAGGAATAAAATGATTAGAAATTAATTTTGGGTTGACAAGTTGTAGCCTGCGCCGACGTATCCTCTGGTGCAATGAGGAACTCAAACCCACGTCGTTCTTGTAGAAAATGCATATGTGTTAAGTGTCTTTTAAGAAAATGTTAGGTACAGGACGTTACAGTTCGCATAAGTACCTCACAATTTGAAATTTCAAGGATGATTGTCTCATACAACGAAATGATGAATTGTAGAAAAAAGGATTTGTGAATTTTGTTGTGATTCTGATTAAAGAAAATAAATTGCTTTTGAAAAGGAAATAAATTGTTATTTTAAGAAAAGAATATTTTTAGGATACAAGACGATGCGACTCGCACAAGTACCCCATGAATTGCGATCCTCGAGGATGATTAAATCATACAACGAGATCATGAATTGTAAAAAAGGAAATTAAGAGATTTTGATTTTGATGAAAAATGAATTGAATTTTATTTAGAAAAAGATTTGTTTATTTAAGAAAAAGATATTTTTAGGATACAGGGCGATATGATTCGCACAAGTAATCCATAATTTATTATTCCGATGATGATTATCTCATACAACGAAATAGTAAATTGAAAAATGATTTATGAATTTTGTTTTTATTTGATTTGATTGAAGTGAATTGAATTGTTTTAGAAAGAGAATTTGTTTATTTGAGAAAAAGAATCAGGGTGCAGGACGATATGATTCGCACAAGTACCCTACAAATTGTGATCCTCGAGGATGATTATATCATACAACGAGATCATGAATTATAAAAAAGCGATTGTGAATTTGACGAAATGGAGCAAATAGGATTTTATCCTAAAATAAAGAATATAATAATAATAATAATAATAATAATAATAATAATAATAATAATAAAAAGAAAAAGGGATCAACTCCCCCTCACCCTAATCCTTGTTTGAAGAAAGAAGGGGAGGGGGAGAGTTGCGGGCGGCGGTTGGTGTGCGGGCGGCGGAGATCAGCGGCGCCTTGCGGTGGGAAGCGGAAGAGCGACCGGAGGCAAAAATAGGGAGCCATGGTTCCTGGGTTGCGCCGGTGCTGCAACCATTGGTGGTTGCTAGCGTCGCATCCAGGGATGAGGGAGCGAGGAAGACCGAGGAGAGAGACGCAAGGCGTGGTGCCGCCGCCGAGGAGCAAAAAAAAATAAAGGGAGAGGACCGTGGCCGCCGCGGTCATCGCGACTGCAAGGCGCCGCGATCCGAGGAGATGGAGGTCGCGGGGAGGTGAGAGTTGGAGAGAGCTCGAGGTGGAGAAACGCACAGCGTCGCCGCAGGGAATGAGGGAGGTGCAATCAGCAACTATAGCTGATGGGTGAGCGTCGCAACTCCCATAAATTTAATTATTTATAAACCAAGTTCCCCTAATATAGTTTAGTGGAAACCAGGGTCGCCTCTCACAAGGAATGGCTAAGGAAGTAATACATGAGACTAGTCGTATGAGGGTTGTCACAAATTAGGGGTTTTTGTTTGAATGCAAGGGAAATAAATTTGAATAATAAAAAACAGTGGTTTATGAGGTAGAACATTCATTAGGGCATTTATCATTGACTTACAAAAGAATGCATGAGTTGATTAATTACGCCAGAGTTAGGTCTAACCCTATTGTTGTGATTCTAAGAGTTGATTTCCTAGAACAAGATTAATCAGTGAGATCTCACCTTTAGTTTCGTTTTCAACAATCTTAAAAGCCAATCACATTAATCTAATTAAAAAGACTAATCAGCCAATTAATTAATCATTACCAATTCCTGATATGTCATGCATCAATTAATCAATTAATACACAAACACTTGCCAATGAATTAGCCTAACTCAATCGAGTAAGCCAAGACAAAGGGGTTAACACACAATTTAAGATCTCAAATTATATGTCAAGGGTTCATAATGAAAACTTATGCAAGATTAAGAACAAAGCCTCAAACTACCCCAATGATGTTCACACCCTCATAAACCACCAAGAGACTTAGTTACTCATGGAGGAAATAAAAGGGCAGAAAAAAAATTGGAATTAAAAGCAAAGATGGAATGAAGAAATTAAACAACTTGAACAATAAAGAGTAAAGTAAAGAAAATAAATGCAAATTGGAAAGATAGAAAAACGAATAACTGAATTAATTAAAAGAAGTAACTTACAAACCCAAAGGGGTTGACGAATAACGTTGGAAATACAAATGGGGAAGTTAGAGCTAGACTAGGAAAGAAGATGGAATCCTAATGGAGAAAATAAACTCTAACTAAAAGCCTAGGGTTGAAAGTAAGAAACTGGGAAAAGGAAAGAGTATGAAATTAAAAGATGTAAAAGTGGTGGTAGGTGAGTGATGGTAAGTGATTTGTTTCTTGATGCATTAGCCTTCTTTAAATAGAGAGAGCAGCCTCCAAACCCTAGCTAATTGGGCCCCCAGCTCGGCCTTGCAGATAGGTCTCTGTTGTAACAGAACTGCGGCGCGGCGCTGGGGCGCGTATAGCTCGCTAGGGCGCAAGTGCTGTGCACGTGATGGATTCTAGTAGAGTTCGGGCGCTGGGGCGCACTGAGAGCGCTGGGGTGCTCGATGCCAGTCCTGAATTCCACTTGTAGTGGACTAGATCCATAAAACTCGGCCCATGAAACTCCCGACCGACCACGATATGACAAACCTGGCCCAAATCCAATACGTCCGAGCATTACGATCTCATTTATAAGCTAGGCTAACAATCAGCACAAGCAAGGGGTAAAAACAAAGACGTTATGATACGACTGATCAGTAACGCCCAGATTCCACCTTTAAAGATAATGACTATGAGAGAGAAGGGAGAGCTCGTCCTGGCCTATATCTGGGAAGTTAGCTTTCGACTAGAGACAGATTGAACTGAATACTCGAATACTAAGATAGAACGAGCTTCTTTGATCTCTTGTGTACTTGTCTTGCCACATTCAGATCTGAGTTTGAGCTCCTTCATAGGGCTTAATCCTCGGTCGGATTAAGAAGAGACTTTCCAACTTTGGCGCCCACCGTGGGGTCTCGGTAAAGAATAATACCTACGCCCCATACCTTCGAACTTTCCAAAAAAGAATCCAATGGCATCAGCTCAACCAATGACCAATGCGGGGGAACCTGCTGGAACCCCTACAATGGCGGAGATGATGGCAACTATGCAAAGAATGACCGAACAATCCCACATGCTGATGGAAGAAAATCGGCGTTTGGCGGAGGAAGTCCGACAACTCCATGGCTTCCAACGCACCGATGAAGGCCGGGATCAAGAAGAGACTAACCAAGGCGAAAGCCAAGTTCAGCCAACTCTGCATCAGAATCCAAGGCCACAAACTCAGCTACCGCTAAGGGCTCATGCTGGACCATTCACCAAGGAGCTCATGGCTGAGAAACTGCCCGTGGACCTAAAGATTCCACCAACTCTGAAAACATATGATGGGACTGGAGATCCCTACAGGTTCGTTGCAAGGTTTAAATCTATGATGTTAGCTAACAATGCAACCGACCATGTTTTGTGCAGGATTTTCCCATAATTCCTAGATGAAACACCCCAGCTATGGTTCTCGGCTCTCCCGGCAGAGTCAATCGGGAACTTTGATCAGCTGGAAGCAATCTTCGTCAACCAATTCTCTTCATCAACAATTTACACCAAGAACTCGGATACCCTAGAGCGTATCCGCCAAGGTACAAATGAATCATTACGTAGTTATCTAACACGCTTTAATGTCGAAGCCATGCAGGTACCCGACCTAGAACAGGCAGTGGAACTGCATTCTGTTAAGCTAGGCCTACAGCCTGGGCCTTTTGCTGACAGTTTAGCCATTCATCGGCCTAAGACAATGGCCGAGTTCCGTGAAAGAGCAGCAAGATACATCAATGCTAAGGAACTAAAGCCAAGAGCCAGGAACATTAACAACGATGATAGACGACCCAAAGGAACAGACTACAATGAGGATCGCCGCCCAAGAGGTCGACCAAGAAATGAAGTCCGACCTCAACATAACAACAATAATCCACGATTTCCAGACAGAACCAGGTATAATAATTACACACCTCTTAATGCTGACAAAGATACCATATTCCGTGAGATTTGTAGTGCTAGGCTCCTGAGGCTTCCAGAGCCGTCCACAAAGAGACCACCACCCAATGCCGATCT
Organism: Aeschynomene evenia; assembly: GCA_013621005.1. Taxonomy (NCBI): domain Eukaryota; kingdom Viridiplantae; phylum Streptophyta; class Magnoliopsida; order Fabales; family Fabaceae; genus Aeschynomene; species Aeschynomene evenia. The sequence continues at coordinate 16,953,735 of CM024267.1, read as the reverse complement.
GAGCAAAAGATGCAGTTTCCATAATCAAATAGGACACATCACAAAAGAATGCCACACCTTGAAATACCACATCGAAAGGCTAATCCGAGAGGGCCAACTCCAACAATTCATACACCGAGGACGAAACACAACTGAAGGAGGGCGTGCAGACCGATCCAGAAGCCCTCGAAGAAACATAGATCAATCTCAGCAAGTTCGAGGAGTGATCGACCACATAGCAGGAGGTTTTTCATGTGGAGGAGAAACTAGCTCGGCCAGGAAAAGAGCAATTAGGCACATCATGACTATGGAAGAGGGAAGTACCAAACCTTATATCACATGTCCTTTCACTCCGGTAATATCATTCTATCCTTATGACTTTAAGGGATTAGATGAAAACTTGAATGCTCCTATGGTTATTTCCATCCTTGCTAGTAATTTTCTTGTTAGAAAGGTTTTGATTGATCAGGGTAACTCGGCGGATGTGCTACTCCTTGCTACATTCAAAAAGATGGAAATCTCTGAGCAAGCGATCCTTCCATTCAAAGGGGATCTGGTTGCGTTCTCTGGCGGCCGAGTAAACGTAATCGGATACATCTGGCTAAAAACAACGTTTGGAGAAGAACCAAAAGCAATGACGCTAGACATCAGATTTCTCATTGTAGATTGCCCAAGCCCGTATCATGTCATACTCGGTCGGCCATCTCTCAATGCTCTCGGTGCTATCGTTTCCACCCCTCATATGGTAATGAAATTCCCTATCTCGAACACCGAAGTAGGAGCAGTACATGCAGATCAGAAGATGGCCAGATTATGCTACAATGAATGCTTCAAGCTCAAATGTTCACCTGAGCAAGGACTACCTGGATCTGTCACAAAACAAGTCAACATGATCTCGGAAGCATCAACGCTGGCCGACCTAGATCCCAGAGGGGAGAACCACCAGCGACCGAGCCCAGTCGAGGAATTAACACCCTTTCAGGTTGGGGAAAAACCTGAGCAGGTAACTTACATCGGTTCTAAGATAGGAATTGAGCTTAAAAATAAAATACAAAATCTACTAATAGAATTTGCAGACCTATTTGCATGGACACCAGCAGACATGCCTGGTATAGACCCTTCAATTATTTGCCACAGGTTATCAATACAACAGGGAGCTCGACCGGTCAAACAGAAGAAGAGAGTTATGGGGAAAGAGAAACAAGAGCCAGCTGTAGCCGAGACAAAGAAACTAATCAAAGTTGATTTCATAAGAGAAATCAGATACACGACGTGGCTGGCAAACGTCGTGATGGTAAGAAAGTCGTCCGGTAAGTGGCGCATGTGTATAGACTATACTGATTTAAATAAAGTCTGCCCCAAAGACTCCTATCCTTTACCTAATATTGATAAATTAGTAGATAACGCTTCTGAATACCAGTTTTTAAGTTTTATGGATGCATATTCTGGCTATAACCAAATAAGAATGGCACCCGAGGACGAAGACAAAACAGCATTCCAGACCGAACAAGGTAATTTTTGTTATAAGGTTATGCCATTTGGGCTAAAAAATGCAGGAGCCACATATCAACGGCTGATGAACAAAGTCTTTGAGAATCAGATCGGTCGGAACGTAGAAGTCTATGTAGATGACATGGTTGCGAAAACGCCCACACATGGCAACCATATAGATGATTTAACTGAAATTTTTATGCAGCTTAGAAAATACAATATGAGATTAAATCCAGAAAAATGTGCTTTCGGCGTGGAAGGAGGGAAATTCCTTGGATTCATGATCACCAACAGAGGAATTAAAGCGAATCCAGAAAAATGTCAAGCAATCTTGGACATGAAAAGTCCAAAAACAATGAAAGAGGTACAACAATTAACAAGAAGGTTAGCCGCCCTATCTCGTTTCCTATCAAAATCGGCCGACCGAGCAGCACCAATGTTTAAAATTTTGAAAAAAGATGCCATGTTTGAATGGTCTCAAGAATGTGAAACAGCATTTCACGATCTTAAAAGGTTTCTCTCTACACCCCCTATATTGACCAAACCTAGGACTAATGAGACTTTATATTTATATCTATCTATTAATAACCATGCAATAAGTTCTGTTCTTATCACTGACCGAGAAGGCGAACAAAAGCCAGTTTATTTTGTTAGTAAAACATTACAGGGTGCTGAAATCAGATATCAAAAGATCTAGAAGTTAGCCTTTTCGGTCGTCATCACATCCAGATGCCTAAGACATTACTTTCAAAGACATCATATTGTGGTAATAACGGAACAACCGATCAGACAGATGCTGACCAAACCTGAATTAGTTGGACGTATGATCTCCTGGTCCGTTGAACTATTAGAATACAGCATAGAGTACCAACCTAGAGGCCCAATCAAATCTCAAGTCCTTGCTGATTTCCTGGCCGAGCTCACACCTGAGGCGACCCTGGAGAAGAGCCATTCCGAGACAGAATGGACACTTTATGTAGATGGCTCATCCAATAAAAAAGGAAGTGGAGCAGGTATTATTTTAGAAAATAATAATGGTGTTATAATTGAGCAATCTTTACATTTTTGTTTCCAAGCAAGCAACAATCAAGCAGAATATGAAGCACTCATTGCTGGACTAAAGCTAGCCAGAGAGGTAGGAGTTGAAAGCCTACAAGTCAAAGCCGATTCAAAACTTATGGTCAGCCAAATCCACAGCGAATACCAAGCTAGAAATAAGCTATTAGCTAAATACCTCGATCAGGTACTCAATTTTTTACAATTATTCAAATTCTGTGAAATAACTCACATTTCCAGGGATGAAAACGTCCGAGCCGATGTACTGTCAAAACTAGCAAGCACTACCAAAACTCAGAATAATCGGTCGGTCATTCAATTAAAACTGTCTGAACCTACATGTGACGTATTGGAAGTAAATCCGATATCCACCACAGACGAGGAAGATTGGAGAAGCCCCATTAAGTTATACATTCAAACAGGAGAACTCCCGACCGAAAATCAACAAAATTTTAAAAGATCGGCCAGCTTCTATACAAGTGTAAGTGGTGAGTTATACAAAAGAGGCTTTTCATTACCTTTACTTAGATGTTTAGGTAAACAAGAATCAAGGGAGGTTATAGCAGAAGCCCACTCAGGAGTATGTAGCAACCACATTGGAGGCCGAGGTCTCGCAGCTAAAATTCTCAGAATGGGTTATTACTGTCCGACAATGAGGTATGACTGCATGAACTTCATTAAAAAATGTGATAAATGTCAAAGATTTGCAGACATCCCAAGACAACATCCAGAACCATTATACTTCTCAGAGGTAAGTTGGCCATTTCACCGTTGGGGAATGGACATTCTCGGCCCTTTTCCAATAGCGACAGGTCAGCTTAAATTTATTATAGTTTCAATTGATTATTTCACTAAATGGGTAGAAACCGAACCCTTAGCAGCAATCACGGCAGAAAAAATTCACAAATTCTTTTGGAAAAAATATAATATGCAGGTACGGTATTCCACGCGAAGTAGTGACCGACAATGGTACCCAATTCACAGACAAAAAATTTAGAGAACTCTGTCTAAATTTTGAGATCCAACATATATTCAGCTCGGTCGAACATCCACAAACCAACGGACAAGCGGAAGCAGCTAACAAGATAATCCTCAAAGGCATCAAAAAGAAGTTAGAAGGAGCTAAGGGATCATGGCCGGATGAGCTTCCAGAAGTTCTATGGGGATATCACACAACTCCCCAAACATCTACAGGGGAAACCCCTTTCAGGTTAGTATACGGGTCAGAGGCTATGATACCTATTGAAATAACTTGCTCATCTTTGCGCAGACAAAATCATGATGAAAGACAAAACCGAGCAATCAGAACTGCCAAGTTGGACCTAATTCAGGAGGACAGGCAAAAAGCTTTTCTACAAGAACAGACGATCAAACAAAGGATAGCTCGGTCATACAACAAGCGCACCAAACACAGGAGTTTCCAGAAGGACGATCTCGTCTTGCGCCGATCAGAAAGAAAAACTCAAGGCAACGGCAAGATAGCACCAAACTGGGAAGGACCTTTCAGAATATCAAACGTGGTCGGACGAGGAGCATACAAGCTGGAAGAACTATCAGGAAAAGAGGTACCTAGAACTTGGAACGCTGCTTCTTTACTGCAATATTTGTCTTAGGTCTCCATCTCTTTAAAGACTATGTATAGTGGGTGCACTCTTTTTCATTTATTGGGTTTTTTCCCAAGGGGGTTGATAACGTGGTTTTTGCCAATATTTTATGCCCTTAATTTGGACGATTGTATGCAATTCTTTGCTCTATTTTAGCCTTTTATTATACTTAATACAATTTGGAAGTTATTTGGGCTTAATAGAAATAAAGGCTAAAGTAACAAGTTTTATGATGTTTTTGCAATTCAAGGATGACCTTTGCACTTGATCTTGGATATTTTGTATTTTTAGTACAGGTCACAGGTGTTATTGGATTTGTAGACATCAGGAACTGAGCAAGAAGCGGAGCAGTGAATTTCAGAACCAGCATCGAGCGCTCCAGCGCCCATAGCGCGCTCCAGCACACGAGGCCCACTTAAACCCATCACGTGCACAGCACTGGCGCCCTAGCGAGCTATACGCGCCCCAGCGCCGCGCCGCAATCCTGTCACAGCAGAAACCCTATATGCAAGACGAATTGGGGGCCCAAATTGACTAGGGTTTGGAGGCTGCTCACATTATTTAAAGGAGGCTAATGCATCAGAAAACATACCTCTCAACACCACAACTTTTACATCTTTTCTTTTCCTAGTTTACTTACCACTCAACACCTCCACTTTTAGATATTTTCTTTTCCTAGATAGAGTTATTTTTGCTTCCCATTAGAATTTCCATCTTTCCTAGTTTAGCTCTAGCTCCGTCTTTTACATTTCAAACGTTATTCGTCCAGCCCTTTTGGGTTTTGTAAGTACTCTTTTATCATTAATTCAGTTATTCGTTCTTCAACTCTTTCCAATTTGCATTTAATTTCTTACCTTGCTCTTTGTTATTAATTGCTTTCTTTATTCCAATTTATTTCTTGCCTTTTAATTTCTTGCCATGAGTAGCTATGTCTCTTGGTGGTTTGTGAGGGTGTGAATATCATTGGGGTAAATTGAGGCTTTGTTCTTAATCTTGCATAAGTTTTCATTATCAACCATTGGCATGTAATTTGAGATCGTAAATTATGTGTTTAACCCTTTGTCTTGGCTTACTCGATTGAGTTGGCTAATTCATTGGCATATGTTTATGTGTTAGTTGATTAATTGATGCATGGCATATTAGGAATTGGTAATGAGTAATTAATTGGCTGATTAGTCTCTTTAATTAGATTAATGTGATTGGCTTTAATAATTGTTGAGAGTGGAACTAAAGGTGAGATCTCACTAATTAATCCCATTCTAGGCAATTAATCATTAGAATCACAACAAAGGAGTTAGATCTAACTCCGGCGTAATTAATCAACTCATGCATCCTTTTGTAGCCAATGATTGACACCCTAATGAATGTTCCACCCCCATAAACTGCTGTTTTTATTATTTTAAATTTATTCCAATTTAATTCCTTTGCATACAAAAACCCCCCAATTGTGACAAACCCATCATACAACTAGTCTTGTGCATTACTCTCTTAGTCATTCCTTGTGAGAGACGACCCTGGTTTCCACTAAATTATATTAGGGGAACTTGGTTTAAAAATAATTAAATTTATGGGTGTCACGACAACAACCATCAAATTTTTGGCGCCGTTGCCGAGGAATAGCGATGAAAGTAATCACTAGTTGTTTGATTTGTGCAAATTGTACATAATCGTTTTTCTTTGTTTCTTTGAAAAAAAAAATATTTTTGCATTGCAATACATAGCATACCGCATATTTCATCTTTACATTGCATTACATCCAGCATTTGCATCCATAGAACTTGTTGTTCGCAGAACAACAAAGTTCTACGTCGATATGAGCGCCCGAGCGCCCTGTGTGCGCCCCAGCGCCCTCTTAAGCCGCGCCCTAGCGCTCTTGGACCGCCCGAGCGGTCGTTCGTCGTCCCGCAACATGTTTTCATGCTTTCTTCTCTTATTTCTCTTCTTTTTCTAGACTAACATGAACACTAACCCCAATTTTAGTCTCCGAGATTTTAGTTTCCATGGTTTTGCATGTTATCAACCAAGCAGTGAGATACAAGTGCCATTATTACCCTCGACCCTTCACCAAACACCATACCCGTACCAAGACCCTCAACCGTACTATGAACCATACCCATCCTTTGACCCCTACTACCAGCCATATAATGAACCACCACCCTCCTACATTGAACCGTTTCCATACACATACCATGAGCCTAATCCTTACTCATATCCCAGCAAATGTCTTAACCAACCAACCATTGACCCATTCTACCAACCTTCTCAACCTCTTGCACCGTCTACTCCTGGTGATAATACTGACAACTCCATAATGAAACAAATTTTTGAAATACTCATGACAAACCGGCAAGCACTTTTGCGCATGGAAGAGGACCTCCAACAATTGAGAACTCAGGCCACCTCATCACCACCACCACCTTCTCCATTACCACCTTCTTTACCACCACCAGTTTCACCTCCACATTCACCATCACAAGAGGAACCGTAGTACCCTATTGTTGAAAATAATTATGCTTTAGAGCAATTGGATTGGGAGACATTGAAGTCCATGGTGGAAGAATTATCTAGGGAGGTCGAGGAAGATTCTAATGTGGAGATAGTATATGAGGACCCTCCACCCTTACTCAGTACTGTGCTAGACACCGTGTGTGCGGAGGAAAGTTCTTTGAGTGTTGGAGTCACTGCAGAGATTCCCTCACTAGGAGAAATTGACAAGGCATGCAAGGAAGAAGTCATGGATTCCTCTCCCTCTTCTCTTGTTGTTTCGAGGCTACCATTGGGACCCTTCCCATTTGCTCTTGGGCCTCATGAGTATGCTTGCCTCGAGACTGATGCTCAACTCCTTACCCTTTGTGGGGTGTCGGTATCTTCTCGAGCTCAAATTTCTTGGAAACTAACTGATTTAAATTATGTTTTCTTTAACCCATCTTGTGAGGACTTTCATCCCTCCTCACTTGATTTTGTTTGTTTTAGGGATTCTTTTTGCAGGAGCGGATGTTGTGCTCCAAGGGGAAATCTAAGGACCAAAACTCTTGGGTTCCGGACTAAGAAGGGAACCATTCTCTTTGGAGTGTATTGTTACTCATGGGATCCCGGTGGAGGTGTGGAAAGCACACCATGGTGGAAACTGCTGGATCAATTCAAGCATAAGCCGCCCTGAGAGTGGCTGACCAAACGTCCAACTTAGGGACGTTAAAGCAAAGTGCTTTGTGGGAGACAACCCACCAAATTTTAATTTTGTAGCCTTTCATTTTGCTTTTTATATTTTATAGTTATAATTAATCACTCTATGTTTGTTAGATTTAATTTTGCATTGGGGAGTCTCATGCACGGAGTACATGACAGCACCTAGCATAATTCTGCAGCAGCACTGGCGCCCTAGCGCATACAACGCGCTCCAGCGCCCGACTGGTCCCTGTCCACGCGCCCCAGCGCGCCTGTCACGCCCCAGCACGCCTGTCACGCCCTAGCGCACCTGTCCAGGACGCTGTCAGTTCTGCCTCAGACGGTTTTATCTCTATACCCTTCTCTCTATTCTTTTATTGTTTGTCACTGAGGACAGTGCCTTATTCAAGTGTGGGGAGGGTGTAGAAATTGCTTTCGTGTATATCTTGCATGTATAGTTATTTTGTTTTATTTTCTTTTATTTTATGTGTTTTGTTTGATGATTGGCTAGTTGTCTTTATAGCACCATTTGGTCTGAAATTGCTTTTACCCTGTGATTTTAACTCAGAAATTGTTGGCATGTTATCTCATATGAGTTTGAATTGTTTGTGTTATCTCTGATTGGTTGTTTGGATTACCTGTGAGATTTGAGCCTTATTGTGATTAAATACATCAATTGATCACTTTCTTTCTGTGAGCACACACACACTTGTATTTGTTATTCCTGATTTTGCTTGATTCTTGTTTTGCGTTTTATACATGTTGCGTGTGATTGAGGCATGATTTTGTTTTTACATCTAAAAGCCACTTAGCCAAATAGCCAACCAATACACAATTCCCATTGTTTGTAGCCAATTTGAGCCTTTATCCCTTTATTGTTTACTAAGCTCATTACAAGTCAAAGACAGAAAAACAATGAAAAATCCCTTCTGAGAATTTAGGAGGACATGGTTTGATTATTGGGCAAAAGTCTTAAGTGTGGGGAAATTGGGTTGAATTGTACATCCATTGGAATAACTACAAGATGTGAGAACAAATTGTAAAGGTAGTGCTTTTATATATAAGTGGTTAATTGTTCTTTCCTTTTTCTGCCTCATTCCAAATGTCAAAAGAATTGGGATGATGAATATGTTCCAACAAAAAACAAAAAAAAAACAAAAACAAAAAACAAAAACAAAAAAAAATAAAAAAAAAAGAAATAAAAAAAAAAGTTTTCAAAAAAAAATTCCAAAAATATGTCATTGTCTTCAAATAAAGGTTGTTGGGTTCCTGAGAATCATTGTGGAATTATTTGGGAACCAAGTAAATTATCATGCTGAGAATTGTTTGGGTTCATTGATTTTGGGTATTTCTCTTCTTTCCATCTCTCTATCTCCTTCTCTACTTCTAGAAATCATCTGGGATCAATCAAACCATGAATTCTCAGTTCTTGGAATTAGTCCACTTCCCATATATGTCATACCTGTCCCAAGCCCCGTTACAACCCTGCAAAGACCTCTTGATGCACCATGTTTGTGGAATTGCAATGTTAGGAGCATAGCAAATTTATGGAATGCGAATCTTGTGTGTTTTATTCAATTGAGTGCTTAGCCAAAACACTAAGTGATTGAGAGATAAACACACTGGTGAGGGCCAATCAACCAGTTCTGCATAACATGAACTGATTCTCTTAACTCATGATTTTCTTTTGAATGCCAACTTGTAACATGATTGTGGTTTTTGCAAAATTTTGACCAAGGTGTGCTGTTTTGAATAACTTTTCATCATCTGTAGATTTTATTTTTCTTTTAGGACTTAGGTGTTAGATGTGTTAGCCAATGCTTTGCTTTGAGAGATGCTGGGAATCATTGCTTTTGCATGAGGACATGCAATTGTTCAAGTGTGGGGATATTTGATAACGTGGTTTTTTCCAATATTTTATGCCCTTAATTTGGACGATTATATGCAATCCTTTGCTCTATTTTAGCCTTTTATTATACTTAATACAATTTGGAAGTTATTTGGGCTTAATAGAAATAAAGGCTAAAGTAACAAGTTTTATGATGTTTTTTCAATTCAAGGATGACCTTTGCACTTGATCTTGGATATTTTGTATTTTTAGTACAGGTCACAGGTGTTATTGGAGCTGTAGACATCAAGAACTGAGCAAGAAGCGGAGCAGTGAATTTCAGAACCAGCATCGAGCGCTCCAGCGCCCATAGCGCGCTCCAGCGCACGAGACCCACTTAAACCCATCACTTGCACAGCACTAGCGCCCTAGCGAGCTATACGCGCCCCAGCGCCGCGCCGCAATCCTGTCACAGCAGAAACCCTATCTGCAAGACGAATTGGGGGCCCAAATTGACTAGGGTTTGGAGGCTGCTCACATTATTTAAATGAGGCTAATGCATCAGAAAACATACCTCTCAACACCACTACTTTTACATCTTTTCTTTTCCTAGTTTACTTACCACTCAACACCTCCACTTTTAGATATTTTCTTTTCCTAGATAGAGTTATTTTTGCTTCCCATTAGGATTTCCATCTTTCCTAGTTTAGCTCTAGCTCCGTCTTTTACATTTCAAACGTTATTCGTCCAGCCCTTTTGGGTTTTGTAAGTACTCTTTTATCATTAATTCAGTTATTCGTTCTTCAACTCTTTCCAATTTGCATTTAATTTCTTACCTTGCTCTTTGTTATTAATTGCTTTCTTTATTCCAATTTATTTTTTGCCTTTTAATTTCTTGCCATGAGTAGCTATGTCTCTTGGTGGTTTGTGAGGGTGTGAATATCATTGGGGTAAATTGAGGCTTTGTTCTTAATCTTGCATAAGTTTTCATTATCAACCCTTGGCATGTAATTTGAGATCTTAAATTATGTGTTTAACCCTTTGTCTTGGCTTACTCGATTGAGTTGGCTAATTCATTGGCATATGTTTATGTGTTAGTTGATTAATTGATGCATGACATATTAGGAATTGGTAATGAGTAATTAATTGGCTGATTAGTCTCTTTAATTAGATTAATGTGATTGGCTTTAATAATTGTTGAGAGTGGAACTAAAGGTGAGATCTCACTAATTAATCTCATTCTAGGCAATTAATCATTAGAATCACAACAAAGGAGTTAGATCTAACTCCGACGTAATTAATCAACTCATGCATCCTTTTGTAGCCAATGATTGACACCCTAATAAATGTTCCACCCCCATAAACCGTTGTTTTTATTATTTTAAATTTATTCCAATTTAATTCCTTTGCATACAAAAACCCCCCAATTGTGACAAACCCATCATACAACTAGTCTTGTGCATTACTCTCTTAGCCATTCCTTGTGAGAGACGACCTTGGTTTCCACTAAACTATATTAGGGGAACTTGGTTTAAAAATAATTAAATTTATGGTTGACACGACACAGCCATCAGGGGTTTTACCAATAAAGGTTTTAACGAGGCATGACTATGCATAGTCTCCTGGAACCAAGGCAATGTTCGGAGGAACTCACCATAAAACTCCTCCGAACATAAAAGAAGCCCGCATCATCCGATTGAAAAAGCCAAATTTGACCAAACACATAACGCTCAAACAATCGGATGATCGGATAATCTAGTGCAACCAATTCTTTATGCTCTACCAAGTTCAAATGCAGTACCTACGCAAGGCATACACAGCTCTATCGGACAAGTTCAACATTCAATGGCTTAATATTCAAATTTGTAATTACACAAGTTATGCATTATTCAAGTAAATCCAGAATTATTTCAAACTTATATCTTTGTCTTTTAAGTTATCTTACTTTCTGCATTATTTACTGAACACTAACTTAAAAATGGTCGAGCACTAAGTCTCCCATTCATAATTCGGTCGAGCACTAAGTCTCCCACAACTAAAATGGTCGAGCACTAAGTCTCCCATTCATAATTCGATCGAGCACTAAGTCTCCCACAACTACAATGGTCGAGCACTAAGTCTCTCATTCATAATTCGGTCGAGCACTAAGTCTCCCACAACTAAAATGGTCGAGCACTAAGTCTCTCATTCATGATTCGGTCGAGCACTAAGTCTCCCACAACTACAATGGTCGAGCACTAAGTCTCTCATTCATAATTCGGTCGAGCACTAAGTCTCCCACAACTACAATGGTCGAGCACTAAGTCTCCCATTCATAATTCAGTCGAGCACTAAGTCTCCCACTCTTAAAAATGGTCGAGCACTAAGTATCCCATTCGTAATTCGGTCGAGCACTAAGTCTCCCACTCTTAAAAATGGTCGAGCACTAAGTCTCTCATTCATAATTCGGTCGAGCACTAAGTCTCCCATTTATAATTCGGTCGAACACTAACTCTCCCATTCAAACATAAAGAACAAATAGAAAGTCTTTGAATATGTCTTACGAAAGGGAACTACAGCCATTGCAAAGCTATCCACATTATCATTAACTTTACTGATAGCTCGGTCGGTTGGCCAAGGTCAAGTGATTCAAAATAATCATAAAGCAAAACGCCATAGCTATTCAAAGTGATAATAAATTTTATCATAAAACGCACGTTGCAAAGATATTCACATGACCATTAGCTCGGTCGGTAGGCCAAGGTCAAATGATTCAAGATAATCACAAAGCAAAACGCCATAGCTATTAAAAGTGATAATAAATTTTATCATAAAACGCACGTTGCAATGATATTGACATGACCATTAGCTCGGTCGGTAGGCCAAGGTCAATTGATTCAAAATAATCACAAAGCAAAACGCCATAGCTATTAAAAGTAATAATAAATTTTATCATAAAACGCACGTTGCAAAGATATTCACATGACCATTAGCTCGGTCGGTAGGCCAAGGTCAAGTGATTCAAAATAATCACAAAGCAAAACGCCATAGCTATTCAAAGTGATAATAAATTTTATCATAAACACAAAACGCACGTTGCAAAGATATTCACATGACCATTATCTCGGTCGGTAGGCCAAGGTCAATTGATTCAAAATAACCACAAAGCGAAACGTCATTATAAATTCTATCATAAACACCACACAGCCCTAGTAAAGCAAACCTTGAATACGTTCTACAAAAAGGAAAAGATGCTAAAACAAGAAGAAAGTTCTAAAACTACAACTATTACAAAGATCGCCACATCATGCTTCATCATGAGCTTCATCGGCAACTCGGTCGGTAGGACCATCTCCATCCCCGGCACCTTGATCATCAGCTTGATCATCATCATCATCAGGCATATCGACAAGCTCGCCCCCCTGGATAATTTTCAGAACTCCACAATTTTCTAAGTTCAAATCAGGGTACAAAAGCTTAACTTGAGCCAAAGCCTTTTCAAAGCCTAAGACATGCTGATCCAAGGCTTCACCACGCAATTGGTCTATCTCCAATCGAGCTTCCTTCTCATTAAACTCCTTATCCTTGGTCAAATTCTCCAGATTTGTAGCAGCAGTCTCTAAATCAGACTCTAAACCTCTAATCCGATCTTTACATTTAGAAATTTCAGCAACCAAACTCTTCTTATCATTCTCAAAAGCCGCCCTTTGTTCGGCCAAATCACTCTTCGACCTCGAATACTCTTTCTCCATAAAGCGAGCAATGGAGGCAGATCGCAAACTTTGCACTTCAAACATCCGACACAGATTAGCAATACCAACATCCTTAATCATCGACAAGTCCTCGGAATCACTTAAATACTTATCAACATGCTCGGCAAAAGGAAAGTCAACACTCCATAAACTAGACCTGGAGGCAGAATTATGAAAACCAGGTACCCCTTGATCTAAAGTAACATGAGGAGAAGGCAGAAAACTCACCCCTGTATAAACAAAAGCCGCCCGATGACGTTTCCTCGTAAGAGGAACCTCAGAAACAGTTGCTGAAGAAGAACCCTCCCCAGTGTTAGACGCACCACCTCGGCCAGAGCCACCAAAATTTTTCTTCTTCTTCATATGCTTAAACATATCGGAATCACCGAGTTTAGGCTTCATATTCTCTGCAAAATACAAAATAGATTAATCAATCGCAGCAAACACAAGAACAACTATAATAAACCAAAAACAATAAACCAAAATCTTGTAAGAGACCTAAATGTCCTTTCACGAGCGATGGCACCGCTTTCTATTTTAACAAAACCGAGCAATCCAAGGGTCGACCATTTTCTAAAATGGCCTCACTCAAACCATCAACCACCAACTTCTCACAAGTTCCTAAAGAATCATACTTGGTCCCCAAAATCCTCTTCGGCACAGGTTGCCAATAAAGGGGAAATGAAGGAAAGCCATCCTCTTGAAGAAAGAAAGGGTATTCGGTCAAGGAAGACCGAACTTTAACATAACGATCTTTGAAATTCTTGAAAGATGAGGTCAAAAGGTTCAATATCCGACGACGAGGATAACTATTGAGAGAAACCCAGAGACCTGTATCTACCTTCTTCGACTGAAAAAAGTAGAAAAACATATCTACATATAACTCCACCCCTACAATCTCACATAATATCTCAAAGGCACGAACAAAGGCCCACCCATTGGGATGAAGTTGCGAAGGGGCTACATTCAGCCTATTCAACACCCCCACTTCAAAACCTGAGAAGGGAAGAGACAAACCTAACTTGTCAAAAAAATCTAAATACATATAGATAAAGTTCGAATCATCCTCAGTGGCAAAGTGACAAACTCGGTCGACAACAGTACAAGGAGAACACACATACTTGTCTTCTTCAGCACCATTAACAGAAATAAAACAATTTCTACGAAAACGAGCAATACTCTCATAGTCATCAAATAACGAAGGAAAGCCTAAAACCTCCCTATGAACCCAGACGTATGGGTTCTCCATAACAGGAGACTCATCTACAGCAGTAACCTCCACATTCCCTTCATCAGTCATGGTTAACCTACGAAAGGGAAGAGGGGACGACGCTCAGACGATAAAAAGAAAAAGAAAATTAAAATAACCAAACAAAATTAACAAAAAGAAGAAATCGCAAAAATAGGCAAAAATAGAAGAACTTAACACAAGTACCTGAGAAGAAGCGATGAACTCCAAAGCGAAGGTAGAAGAAATGTTATAACAATGGCGGAAGGAAGAGCAAAAGAGACAGAATGAAAGAAAAAAAGGAAGAGGAAAGAAAAGCAACGAAGAAGATGAAACGAAAAGGGAAAGCAGGAGGTGTAGAACCGGTTAAACTCCTTTCTTTCATTTAAAACCTTGCAACTTGATCTAACGGTTGCAAAGGCATGCAAAGAATGAAGCAATCTCAGCCGTCCAATACGCTGACACGACGTGACACACCATCCAATAAAAACATGACACGAAGGCCACGAAGCACGAAAACCCATAACCGTCCAAAGAGAGGAAATGAACCACCACTTAAAACAACCAAAACACAACTTGACCTTAAATGCTCATTTAAGCTCGGCACATATGGCCATTAATCACAACCATTTTAAACTTAAAATACACTACAATAATAGAGCTCAGCCTTAAAGCCTGTTTAAGCCCAAGCTCGGGGGCTATGTAGTGGACTAGATCCATAATGCTCGGCCCATATAACGACTCTTATAGAGCTCAACCTTAAAGCCTGTTTAAGCCCAAGCTCGGGGGCTATGTAGTGGACTAGATCCATAAAACTCGGCACATGAAACTCCCGACCGACTGATAAACCGTATTTTCATGCTAATTTCTCCTCATAACTTGAGTAATTGTATGCTCTCAATCATGCTTAAATTGGGTTCTTACGCAATATTTGATTTGCATTACCGTTTCGAGTATTAGTACCATTTTGCGTATTAATTACTCTAATTGTTGCCACTGGTGCATTTCATTTACTTGTTTCAATTTTCTTTAATTGTTTTACAATTTAATTTCCTTGCAAACCAAATCAAAACCCCCTGTTTACTTATTGCTAAGTTTGAGTCAACAATTGCCACACAGATTCCTTGAGAGACGACCTGAGTCAGTCTTACTACTTGCTACCAAGCTTGTATTGAGATTAATTCAGCAACAAACCTTTTTTTCCAAACCCTTTTCTAAATTGCTCCAGAGTACCGGAGAAATAACGACGCTCCGGTGCTCTGTCAATTTTGGCGCCGTTGCCGGAGAATCTAGGCAATTTTTGATTTAATCCTAGTATTGTTTTTCTTCTTTCATAAAAAAAAATGTCCAAAAAGATTTTCTTTTTCTTTTCTTTCTATTTCCTGCAACTTTCTTTTTATTTATTTTCTTCCCGAGCCAACCGCCCAAGCGGCTAGACAACCGCCCAGGCGGTTTGTTTGAAAAAAAAAATTACAAATAAAAAAAAATTTTAAAAAAAAAATTCTTTTTCTTTTCTTTTTCTCGCTTCTTATATATATATATATATATATATATATATATATATATATATATATATATTTTAGACTAACATGAACACTAACTTCAACTTTGGGTCCCAAGAATTCAATTCTCATGGTTTTGTAGGTTGTCAATCAGGATATGGGATGCAAGAACCACCACCACCATACGCGTATCAAGGGGCGGATGAATTTGGTTCCTTTGAGCAAGGGACTTTGGCAAAACAGTTGATAGAGATGGCAAATGCCATCAAGGAATTAGCTCTCAGCCAGCAGAATATGATAACCTCTGTCTCTGCTCCAATTGCTCCAATGCCTCCATCGGAAATTCAGCAGGTATGTAGGATTTGTGCAAGTAACCACCTCACGGATAATTGTCCTCTGTTACATGAGGATGAGGAATACCCTACAGTGGCAGTCACAAATTTCCCCAATCAAGGGAATGCTTCATATGGTAACATCTATAATCCCTCTTGGAAAAATCATCTTGACCATTACCCAGACCAAGAACCCAATCCTTATCCATACCAAGAACCTAATCCTTACCCATACCAAGAACCTAATCCTTATCCATACCAAGAACCTAATCCTTATCTATACCAAGAACCTAACCCTTACCCATACCAAGAACCCAATCCTTATCCATACCAAGAGCCTGACCCTTACCCATATCAAGAACCACCGCCACCACACCAGTACTATGAACCTCAACCATATTACAACCCTTACACATACCAAGAACTTGACCCTTACCCATACCCAATCGAATACCCCGAACAAACACCCCTTGAACCATTCTACCCAACACAACCCCCTCAACCCCCTGCATCATCCCCTCCTCGCAATGAAGAAGGCAAGTCCACGATGAAACTAATCTTGGAAGAACTTGCTTACTTGGGAGAAGCAATTCGACTATTGAAAACTCAGGCCGCCTCACCATCACCACCTCCCCCATCATTACCACCATCTTCCCCCTCGCCACAATTGCCACCATCACCACCACCTTCACCACCATCAGAACCACTCTCACCCGAGGAGCTGAAAGTACCAATTGTTGAAGAGAGTCCTATTATTGAGCAACTGGATTGGGAGGCCTCGAAATCAATGGTGGAGGAACCAACTGGGCGGGTTGAAGAGGATTCAGATGTGGAAGTGGTCTATGAAGATCCTTTACCCCCACTTGGTACCTCGATGGATACTTTGCATGTGGATGAGAGTCCCCTTTGTGAGGGAGTCGCTGTAGAGACTATTTCACTAGGAGAGATTGACGAAACATGTGAGGCAGAAGTTATAGGTCTCACCCCATCTTCCCCAGTTGTTTCAAAGCCATCATGCGAAGTTCCTCTGTCCATTCTTGGGACCCATGAGTATTTTTGCCTCGAGACTGACTTTCAGCTCCTTGCTATTTGTAGGGAGTCGGTACCGTCTCGAATTGAGAATTGTTGGGTACTAATTAATTTTAATTTTTCTGTTTCTAACCCTTCTTGTGAGGATTTTCATCCCTCCTCACTTGAAAATTTTCAGTTTAGGGATGCTTTTTGCAGGGGTGGGTGCTGTGCCCCAAGGAGAAATCTAAGGGCCAAGACTCATGGGTCCGGGCATAGGAAGATGATCACTTTCTGTGGGGTGATTCACTTCTTATGGGATCCAGGTGGTAATATGAAAAAGCTGTTATGGTGGAGGTTCCTGGATCAATTCAAGCATAAGCCACCCTAAAGGAGCTTCTACACGTCCAACTTAGGGACGTTAAACCAAAGTGCTTGGTGGGAGACAACCCACTGTTTTCTCTACTTTTCAACTTCTAGATTTCTTTTTATTTTTATTTTTCTTTTTTAATTGAACTCTTTTATTTTTGTTGTCTACATTGTTAAGTGTGAACATATGGTATGATTTAATGCCTAAAGAGATGTTCTATTTTGAACTTAGTTCTGATCTTCACGAATCGACCGCCCTGGCGGAGCACTCGGCCGCCCTAGCGGTTGCATTGACCGCCCAGGCGGTAGTGCTGGCCGCCCAGGCGGTATCTCCGCTGGGAACCATGCCTGCTTGCTTAATGTAGTTCTGAAGATGTGGAGGAGTCAGTTGGACCTGAAGACTCCGGGTGTGCATACCACTTTCCACCGTGCATCATTGTGTCATCACTGAGGACAGTGACAATGTAACACCCTAATAATTACCTCTTTATGCTTAAGTCATATCGAGTTAATTACCGGAAATTATCATCTTGTTTCAGAGTTCAAGTTTGAAAATAAGAATACGCGGAAAATAGGGCCAATAATTTTTGTAAGAAGAACGACATTTAAAATCTTGGCTTGTACGTGACAAGGTATAATCTGATACACCAATCTAGGAACCTGTGAATTACATATAACCAAAAATACCATAATGCACAACCGTGGCCCGATACATATATATAGTCTCACATACATAGGAAAACACATATAACGTAAAATCTATAATAGATATTACAATATTTAAATACTAGAATTTCTAAGAGAACTATAAGCTTGTACAAACACTTATACTTCCCTTATAAATTCTTCTAAGTAAAGTATTGTACATAACATAACATTATAATATCATATACGAAAATATCTAAATTCCTAATGTCCTAAACTCTCTGGAGGTCCGAGCCTCGATCTTCTTGCACATCCGGATCCGTTCACCTAGCGGTATACCTGTATCTAAAACAAAAGGTGGTGGAATTGGGGTGAGCTCCACGGACTCAATAGGGGGATCACTCCGGTTTATTATGAAATAAGTGAGACATGCATAATTAATATTAATGATATTTTCACAAGTACATATTTAGTTTCGGAGTGTCTTACCTACATGCTTCTGGTTAATTATATAAATGCTATGCAACAATAAATGATCATCCTTGAGCTGACATTAGTTACTTAAAAATATGTTCATTAGCGGGTAATGGTTGCACAGTCGGCACTATGCATACGGTTACACGTTTAAAGGTAATTAATCATATAAAACTTGCACAATCAACATCATGCATACGATTATATGTGTCATGTGTTATATCTTTCTCAAATCATTGACACTACCCTCTCTCTTTCTACCTCCGCATACACCTGGCCCCTAGGCTATGAGCTCATACCTATCTAGTTTTCTACTAGATCTCTGTGGGGAAGAGGGTTTTTATTCACTTTCTTTACAAATCGGTATTGGGGACAGAGGGTGCCAACCTCCCTTGCCAATTCCGTTTGTAATAGAAAGTTACTCATAAATCTTATTTTCTGATTCACATGACCTTTCACAGTTTCTCTAATATATCAGCATGCATATTAAACATTATATACTCATCATACCACATACGTCATATACATGTAATCATAAAACATAGATGATCTCATATATCATCTTTTCTCAACTCAATTATTTTAAATAATCAAAATATATTTCTGAAATATACTTATACACATATATTTATCATACTGTACTATTTCAAGGATCACTTATAGGGTTAAAATCATTAAAACTTCAGAAAACACAATTCTGCAGAGTTTCTGCGATCTGGTCGCTATCGCGTATCTTAAGGCCGCTAGCGCCCGATGTAACACCCTACTAGAAAGCCCTTAATGCTTAAGTCATTTTAGGCCATTTCATAAGGGTTACCTCCTGTTATCATGTTTTATCTTTATATTTAAAATATAATACGCGGAAAATAGGCGGGAGTAAATTTTCGAAAATCATTTGCGGTATAGAAAATAAGGGCCTGGCGCATAAATACAACGATACTAATAAGTTATACAAACATCTACGAAATACTACATCATATAATAACTCCCATCAAGTAACAAACATGAAATAAATACTAGTCTCACCCATAAGCCAAAAACTGTGACCTATGAGATTCCACATAAATATGAGTAAATAAATAGCTGCCGGCTAACAAAGGTCCGGACTCAGAAAACATAATAAATAAATAAACGTAGCGGAAGCATAAAAGTCATAACATCTGATAAGGAATAAAACATGTCTCTGATATCTAGGGAACTATATCATAAACTAAGTCTGCACGGGCTCCTCGTGTGCTCGACATCCTACTCTGTCTGCTCCTCTAAAAGGTGGGAAAAACATAGGGTGAGCACTGGGAAGTGACTCAGTAGAGGAAGCCGCCCGGGTTTAATTATAAAATAGGTGAAGCATGAATGAGTTTAATTCGGATATAAGTTGAAAATCAATCTTTCCCCCGGAACGTCTTACCTAAGTGCATCTTGTCCATTTATTAATTCATATAACATATCATAATTAAAGGTCCATGTGTAGTGTACTATGTGCTTCTATCACAATCAGGGAAAATATAACATAACAGAACATTTATCAGAACTTCCTTTCAGAGCATCTTATCATTAACTTTTACTTTAAATCTATCAGACTTGGAAAAGCCTCCCTCCCATCCTTACTCCTACAATCCGGCCCCTAGGCATGAGCTCATTCTAAAACATACGGGGAAGAGGGGGTACAGTTCACCTTCCTCAAGTGAAGGAGTTGCAACCGAGGATGCCACCCCTCCCTACAACACTCATCACAAGCTGAAGGCTACAGGGTTTTTAATCTTTCAGAGTATCAGAGATCTTTCAGAACGTCTTTTAATTATCACAAATCTTTCAGAGTTAACAGAGATATTTCAGAGCATTAGAGTATCTTTCAAAACATCTTTTAACCTTTACCGGATGACAGAGTTAATTCATTCAGAGCATTTCATCATAATATATATCATCACATAGCATATTCATCATGTAATCATTCATCATAAACATCTCATACAATAATTACATATACATATAAACATATTTTATAGCTCATATAATCATATATAAATCATGCATAATTCATATATAACATTTATACAAGTCGTAGAACGCATTAGGGTACATAAAAGGGTAAAAACATGTCAATTTATACTCTTTAACATCATGGAATAAACATAGCACATTCACTTACTTACTCTGACATCATGGAGAATAAATAAATACCACTCCTTATCAAATAAACATGATATACAACTACTTATAAATATTATTCTCAATGCTTCTATACCTTTCATGTCATATGATCTTGTTTATTTTATTATTATTTCATACTTATACTTTATTCTAGTTTTACTTGTACTTTATACTCTACCCTTAAGTATCTTGTAAACTCTTATATTTTATTCATCACCAATCTTGTCTTCTATACTATTATTGTTACTATTACTATTATCATTATATATCATATATTATACATGTTGTTGTTCTTACTATATTATTCTTTTATTATTATTATTAGGGTTAATATTTTATTATTATCTTCCCTATTAATATTATTATCATTATCATATTATTATTATTATTTCTACCTGTTATTTACCTATTATTAACTAATATACATGCTAATAGGTATAAGTTTATGTAATAATAATATGTAATAGTAATATACATACACTAGTAAACTGTATCTTTTTTTTTCTTTATATATATATATATATATATATATATATATGGTGCTCACGCTGCAGGAAGCTCGTTGCCATTATATAGTGCTCACGCTGCCAGGAAGCTCTTTGCATATAGTGCATACGCGTATATATATATATATAACATAAAAAAAAACATAATAATAATAATAATAATAATAAGGCACAAAAATCCCTAATGGGAAAAACGACCATCACATTAGTCTCATAAAATCATCATCAATATGCATGAAAATAGAATGCCTAACCCCTACCTCTTGAAGACAATTTCGAAATATGCAAAGAGAAACCATTTCCCGACGTTGCTCTCGTTGGAAACCTCTCTCTCTAGCCCCACGAACGGTCCGGTGATGCCGGAGACTCTAAACGGAGAAACAGAATCGGTAAAAAGGTCCGGCTTGATGAGAGGATTAAGGATATGAGTTTATTTTCTGGATTGGGTAAGGTTTTATAGGTGTTTCGTGGTTTGGAGTATCAATGGCTTAGGAGCTCTTGAGAGAAAGATGCTATGGCGGCTCAGAAGAAGGAGGAGAGTGTTTTTCTCAATTGGAGAGGGTTACTAGTGTTTATATAAGAGTGACTAGGTCAAGAGTCATTGTGGGGCCCACCGTCACTTAAATACTAAACACTCCAAATCCCCCCAAATATACTATAATGCTCATATAATTTTTCTAATATTTAATATAAATTAAATACACACATAGGCACATAAATAAATAAAATAAAATAAATAAAATTATAATATATAACACTATATTATCTAATAACATCATGTAACTCATATAAATATTTTATATCATCATTCCTAACCATATGCATCATCTAAATACCAATTAAAACTCATATATGCATCCAACATACTCTCCCACACACAATGAACACTCACATAAATACACATAATTATCATGACATATAATTTACACACGTAATTCACATAGCATAGAATGAACACATATATACACACTTAAATCACGTCACACATAAGGGTTTGACTAGAAGAAACTTATCCACCCAAACCGAATTAAATCCTAACCAATGTCAATTACCCTTAATCTCACTTAATTAGGACTTAATAAAAGTCGGGGTGTTACACCCGAGGCGGTTCGAAGTACCCGCTAGCGCCTGTAACATGGCCGCTAGCGCGTACCTCGATCCTGCACTCATCTCATCTTCAGAACAGAATTCATTTTTATACAAACAATGACATATAATCGAACCTGATGCATGAAAACACTTTAATACATAACTTAACATAAATCTAAACCCCTACCTCTTGTAATTTATCTCTATCCAAGCTAGAAATCACTCTTTGTTCTTGAATTCCTTGCTTAATACTTCACCCAAGCTTTCTTAATAATGATGATGATCTACCTATGGTTTCTGATGATCTTTGTTCGGTTATAGATGTAGGAAATAACAAGGGAGGCTCAGATATATGATTGGTTCTTGATTTTGTAGATGTTGCCTATGGAATGGATTGGAAGCTTACTTAAGGTGGAAAACTTGAGGGTTGAAGGTCTCTACGTTTCTGATGTATATGGAAGTGTTGTAAGAGTTTTGAGAGGTATTCTGATGTTATAAGGTGGTATAGAACGGAGGGATTGGTTGGCAATTTTAAAAGGTGGGGATGAGGTTATAAATGAAAATACAGAATTCTGTTCTGTCACGATGCTGGTCGCTAGCGAAGGATATGCGGCCGCTAGCGACCAACAACACCGTATTACCCGCTAGCGTCTTATCATAACCGCTAGCGACTAACTTCTGCCGACTTACCCGCTAGCGACTAGAACCGTCGCTAGCGAGCAGCTGCATATACATGACAGCAACAGTAGCAGTTCCAACAACTAAAACTCCAAAATACACTTACACTCTCTAAACCATTTCTAACACCCTAGACACCCTTCTTACACCTATATAAACTTATACATACCATAAATACCTAAATTCTCTCATGATTGTTTCTTAACTTCCTTCCCAGGTTCTTAATTTATTTTATTGTATTTAACTCGTATGCAATGCATCCATCAACATAATACACATACTATCAAATACACATATACGTCAAAATACATCCCGATCACATACATATTCCAATTACACCTTGATTAAAGTAATTATAACTAAATCCCTCTAATTAAGGTATAATTATAATTTTGGGGTCTTACAGACAATCCCAAGTGTGGGGAGGGGTAACACTTTCTTTTCCCTTCTTTTGTTTTTATTTTTTTCTTATTAGTTTTGATTTTCTCTTTTAGGTTGTTAGTATTTAGTTAATATTTTGATTTTTGATTACTCTGGACTGGTTAGCTGGTAGTTTTGTTCTGCTTTGAGGTAACTGTTAGTTGGTACTTGTTTCCTGTGTTTTGATTGAAATGTTGACTGTTGGCAATTGTGTTGTATATGTTCTTAGATTGTGAGCAATTTGAATTAGGTTGGATGCATGTATGATGCTTGTATATCCTTAGTTTTGAGCCTTCAACAGCACTATTTATTGCACACACCACAGGTACACCGATCCTGGACTTGCCAAATAGTCAGCTCTTCTGTACTTGATGTAGATATAGACTCATGCATTTTCTTGTTCAGCCCACTGCCATATAGACCTACCCTTGTTTAACCAATTTGAGCCTTATTCCCCTTTGTTCATATTAG
This sequence comes from Aeschynomene evenia, assembly GCA_013621005.1. Classification (NCBI taxonomy): domain Eukaryota; kingdom Viridiplantae; phylum Streptophyta; class Magnoliopsida; order Fabales; family Fabaceae; genus Aeschynomene; species Aeschynomene evenia. The sequence continues at coordinate 16,930,008 of CM024267.1, read as the reverse complement.
CCACATTACAAGCCAAAAAGCGAAAAGCAATGATTACCCTGTGGAAATTAAGTGAACTTGGTTTGTCTTGCACTATATTGGGGTTCTACATGCTTGTAAAGGAAGAAATTGGGTAATTGGTGGGGGTGAAAGGTTTGTGTATAATGCTTGGGTATTTGGTAAGAAAGAAATAAAAGCTTATGTTATCTTATTTCCTATGTATATATATACAAAAAAAATATAAAAAATATATTATATAAAAGACTTTTTCAGATTTTGTACTTTGAGTTGCCTTTTATCTTAAATATATATATATATATATAATATATAATAAAAAATAAAGTTGTTTTTATAACTCCTTGTATATAGTTGGAGCCATTATGCTAAGAATGGTTTTGTGCATATAATGTTTGGTTCTCAGTCCTTTGCTTATGTAATTATTATTTTCTGACTAGGCGAACCATGGATCTTAATTTCCACTTCAGTCCACACTCCCATATTCCCTACCTGTACCTTGGCCCCATTACAACCCTGTGGCATGTTTCTTAATGCATCAAGTTTGAATTGAGAGGCTATTCCATCTTTGGCAGTCTGAGGAAGAGTGTTAGTGTTGTGTGTTCTAGGGACTAGCCTATACACCTGAGTGTTATTGAGTGAATTATATCCTTGTGGCTTAGCATCTTTCTGATCTGCATTCATACCTGATTCTCCTGCTCATTACTTGCTTTTGATGAAATTGCCAACATGTTTGTGGATGTTAATTGGAACTTGTATTCTTACTGTTTACTACTGCCATTGTCTGTTGCTAACCATGTCTGTAAGCTCTAGCTCTGTTTTCCCTCTTTGCTATCTTGTTTGTCTGCGGTGCTGGATCCTGCATCTGTTGCTTGTTCTATGTTGCATGAGGACATGCATTGTTCAAGTGTGGGAGGTTGATAAACCGTATTTTCTGCTATTTCTCCTCATACTGAGTATTGTATGCTCTCATCATGCTTAATTGGGTTCTTACGCAATATTTGATTTGCATTACCGTTTCGAGTATTAGTACCATTTTGCGTATTAATTACTCTAATTGTTGCCACTGGTGCGTTTGATATGTTTTTGTTAGTGTTGTGGCTTCTCAGGAACAGGTAATCATAAGATATGTTGGAAATTGCGTCTGGAAACCAAGGAAAGCTGACTCACTGCCCACAGCAGCGCACCAACCGCCCAAGCAGTCATGCGCGCGTAACTTCCACATCTGGACGCGCTGAATTTTGACCCACCGCCCAGGTGGTGGTGACGACCGCCCAGGCGGTCGTGTGCGAGAAGACCTAGCGCGCAGCAGCCCAAGACAGCAACATTTGGGATTTTTTATAAATAGTTCCTTTGTGCTTAGGTCTATGGATCCAGTTTTCAGTCCTTTGGCTCTTGTATGCACTCTGGTGCTGGCACTCTGATAATTTTAGAATTTACTTTTCCAGAGCTCTCAGTTCTCCGTTCCCGTCTTTGTTTTGGGACTCTTTATTCCTAGTTTTACATACTGTTCTGAAATCCCGTTTTAATTCATTGTCTTTACTCTTCCTTATTTTTAGTTGTTGCTTTTACATTAAACCTTGTTTTTAGGAATAGTTCACCTTGAATCTCTCCCTCGTTTTCTTTAATATAAAGTTTTTATTCAGCAATCTCTTTACTTCCTGAGTTCGTTTCAATTCAAGTTTTTAATCCTGTCCTCTTTACATTCGAGTCACTTTTAATTCACGCCAATTTACTTGTTTTGCACTTGCACTTAATTTCTTTATTTAAATCGTCTTTACTTTTCTCAATTTAATTTCCTTGCAAACCAAATCAAAACCCCCCTGTTTACTTATTGCGAAGTTTGAGTCAACAATTGCCACACAGATTCCTTGAGAGACGACCTGAGTCATTCTTACTACTTGCTACCAAGCTTGTATTGAGATTAATTCAGCAACAAACCTTTTTTTCCAAACCCTTTTCTAAATTGCTCCAGAGTACCGGAGAAATAACGACGCTCCGGTGCTCTGTCACCGACCACGATATGACAAACCTGGCCCAAATCCAAGACATCCGAGCATTACGATCTCATTTATAAGCTAGGGTAACAATCAGCACAAGCAAGGGGTAAAAACAAAGACGTTATGATATGACCGATCAATAACGCCCAGATTCCACCTTTAAAGACAATAACTATGAGAGAGAAGGGAGAGCTCGTCCTGGCCTATATCTGGGAAGTTAGCTTTCCACTAGAGACAGATTGAACTGAATACTCGAATACTAAGATAGAACGAGCTTCTTTGATCTCTTGTGTACTTGTCTTGCGACATTCAGATCTGAGTTTGAGCTCCTTCATAGGGCTTAATCCTCGGTCGGATTCACAGGACAATAACACCACTGCTCCGCTTCTTGCTCAGTTCCTGATGTCTACTGCTCCAATAATTCCTATGACCTGCACAAAAAATACAAAAATACCCAAGATCAAGTGCAAAGGTCATCCTTGAATTGCAAAAACATCATAAACTTATTACTTTAGCCTTTATTTCCATTAAGTCCAAATTAATTCCAAATTGTATTAAATACAATAAAAGGCTAAAATAGAGCAAAGAAATGCATACAATCATCCAAATTAAGGGCATAAAATATTGGCAAAAAATCACGTTATCAGCAGCCCCGGGAGTCCTCCACTCTCGTTGCGGCCTCCTTTCTTCAGATCTGTGGAGGTGCCGGCAGCCACGAGTGGTGGCAGGAATTGTTACCGCAACTCCTCCCTCGCTTGGTTTCCTCTAATGGCGGCTAGAACCACTGATGAACGAAGCTTGATGATGATGATACTGTTGTGATAGTGGCGGCCCTGAGGCTGCTGCTTTTGCCGCCGCGAAGAAGAACGCGTTGTGGTTGCTTCTACTATTGCTGCCGTGCTGGTGGTGGATGTCCCCCTGTTTCCTGTGCTCTATATTTTGCTCTGTTCCTGTTCTTTTTTTTGTTGTTGTTACATGAATAACATATATAGCTACTAGGTTAAATCTAAAATTAATTTAATGAAATTTTGATTGATTTTTAAGGATTGTGTTTGATTGATTTTGATTTTTATTTAATGTGATTGTATTTGATGAGATTTTCATTGATGATAATTGATTTTGAGTTGATTGTGATTGTTCCTAATTACACCTGATTTGCATTAAATTTGATCTAATTGCAATTTTGATATCTAATTTTTTATTTTTCTATTTTTTTGGGTTTTTCTATTTTTCATAAAAATCCGGACAAAATATGGTGTTTACAGTGCTAGCGGCTAGTTTACAGCCGCTAGCGAGGGTACACGCGCTAGCGTCCACATTACAGGCACTAGTGGGCTGTCGCACCGCCTTGGGCGCTAGCGACTGTATGTAGCGCGCTAGCGGCCAAGCTGCAGTATTTTCTGCAGAATTGCACTTTTCTGGTACTTTGGGGTTTTTGATGATTTTAACTTCATGACTATATTTTCAATATTTCAGTATAGTAAGTATACACATATATATCAGTACCAAGTAATGTAAGTATACACATATATATATCAGTACCAAGTAATTAAAAAGGGATTTTCAAGGATCTATGAAAGGGAATGCAAATGAATGTCTTTATGTGTTTATGATTGAGTTCCTAATGTGAAAGAGATGTGTATATGCACTAAATATGTATGCTGAATAATAAGGACGGTGATAAAATGTCATGTGAAATGAGAAATGAGTTTATGAGTAGCTTCCCCTACAAATGGAATTGGCAAGGGAGGTTGACACCCTCGGTCCCTAATACCATTTTGTGAGAGGAAGTGAACAAACCCCTCTTCCCCACAGATTCCTAGTAGGAACTAGAGAGGTATGAGCTCATAGCCTAGGGGCCAGGTGATGCGGAGGTAGAGAGAAAAGAGAGTTGTGTCATTCAAAGTAAAAGATCATGACACATGACATAAGCACCGAATCAATTATACTATGTATTACTCTTATTTATACTTTGATGTAGATTACATATCTGTTGCATTCATTCATATAATTGTCTAGACGAATATAGGTAAGACACTCCAGAATTTGAGATATATATTTATGAAAATGACGTTAATATGAATTATCCATGTATCACCTATTTCGTAATAAACCGGAGTGATCCCCCTATTGAGTCTGTGGAGCTCACCCCAATTCCACCACTATTTGTTTTAGATTCAGATCGGGACACAGGTACCTCCAATAGGTGAGCGGACCAAAACTACAGGAAGATGAAGACTCAGATATCTCTTAAGATTTATGCATTAGAGTCTTGTTCCTATGATGCTTTTTGTATTACTATGTTATGTATTATTTGTCACATAGCTGAGTTTACAGGGGAATTATAAGTGATTGTACAAGTTTATAGTTCCCTTAGGCTTTGTTTGGGAGTTTGGAGGGGAGGAGAGGGGAAGGTTTTGAAGGGAAAGATAGGGAGAGGGAAGGGAGGAGGTTGGATGAGATAATATCTCCTTGTTTGTGAGTTTTAAAATCCCCCACATTGGGGGAACTTGAAAATGAGGAGTTTGGAGGATTTTGGAGAGTTTTCAAAATCCTTCAAACACCTCTCCTCCCCATCAATGCAACTTACAAATACAACCAAACCTCTCAAAGTCTTTCCCTCCCCTCCCCTCCCCTCCAAAACCCAACTCACAAACACACCCTTAGAAATTTTAATATTCTACTATTGTATTATCTATTCTAGACTCACACTAGTACTATAATATTTGTGTATGTGAAACTATATATGCGTATTGGGCCACTTTTATGTGTTATTATATATATTATGAATGGTTGTTCTATTCAGGTTCTCAGATAGGTACGAAAGATTATACCTCATCACGCACAAGCCACGATTATAAATTCACGTACTCTTTTGGAAACACTTCGGCCCTTTTTTTCCGCGTATCCTTATTTTTTAAACATGAGTTCTGAAACAAGATGATAAATGCCAATAATTAACTCGATATGACTTAAGCATAAAGAGGTAATTGTTAGGGTTTTACACTTGTCACTATCCAGAACAGTATTCATGATGTTATCACAAACATTCTTCTCCACATGCATGACATCTATACAGTGGCGAACAAGATTATCTTTCCAATAGGGTAACTCCCAGAATATGCTCTGCTTCGTCAAGTTATGTTCCACACCATATCCTGGAAACCTGACTACTTTACCCAATTCGGTTATCTTAGGTAGATTTTTAACTATGTCCCAGACTTGTCTTCCAGTAAGCCTAACAGGTGGTTTTTCATGTTCAACACAGTTTCGCTTAAACCCAGACATGTTATTCCTAAATGCATGATCATTTGGCAAGAATCTCCTATAACAATCAAACCATGAGTTCTTTTCTCCATTCTTTAGAGTGAAGGATTTTGTATCCTCCATGCAAATTGGGCATGCTAATTTCCTCTGTGTCATCCACCCGACAACATACCATAAGCAGGAAAGTCATTAATCGTCCACATCAATTCTACTCTTAGCATGAAATTTTCTTTGGTGGAAACATCATAAGTCAAGACCCCATTGTGCCACAACTGCTTCAATTCATCTATGAGTGGCTGGAAGAAAACATCAATTTTAGCTTTTGGATTATCTGAGCCAGGAATTACAGATGTTAAAAACATGTACGGATCGTCCATGCACATCTCAGGAGGGAGGTTGTAAGGGGTAACAACAACAGGCCAACAAGAATAGGGTCTGTTAAATAAGTTATTTGGCGTGAACCCATCTGAACGAAGCCTTAATCTAACATTATGTGAATCATTTGCAAATTGAGGGTGACACTCATCAAAATGCTTCCAAGCTTCACCATGAGAGGGATGCGTCATTATCCAGTCACTTCTCCTATTCTCATAATGCCACCTCATGTGAGGTGCAGAGCTCATAGAGGAATACAAGTGTTTTAAACTAGGAATAAGGGGCAGATAATGCATCCTTTTGTTGGGAATATGCTTATACCTCCCATTTCCCGCTCTTCTAGGTTTGAACCCGGGGGCCTGACAGAATTTACATTCAACTAATTCAATATCCTCCTTATAGTACAACATGCAATTGTTCATGCAACAATCAATTTTCTCTTATTTCAACCCAAGTTTTGAAACTAATTTCTTTCCCCTATAATAGTCCCTGGGAATTGACTCAGGTCGTGGACTAGCATCACTCATTAAAGTTTCCCATTGACCAAACGAACTTTGACTCTGGTTTGCCTCAGACTTGATAGACAACATCCTAACTGCCACTAATAATTAAAAAAGGGTTGAACCCTCCCAAATGGGTGTCTTTGCAGATTCTAAGAATGTAAAAACTCTGCGCCTCAGGATTTGGTTCCTCCTCTCTGGGTTCATTATAAGCTTGATGATGTTGCCCCCCAATGGCATCATGGGTCATTTCTTCATAACACCCAGGATTATCACCCCAATTGAAATTACCCTTCCCATATTGTTCAGCATTAAACCCACTTGAACTACCTCTGACAAACTGATCCTCTACTGACTCCACTTCCCCATGGACTGTCTGTAAGCTCAAGAACCCTTCTGAGAGAATTAGGCATAATTCTCTTAGAGTTATGAAAGTTTTATATAAAAATTTTACTTAAGGTTTTGCTAATATGTGCGCTAAGTGTCTCAGAAAGCTTTAAACTATTGCAATACCATGAGCAAAGACCAAGACAAAACATCAAGTAGCCTCGAGATCAACTGATAAAATCATAGCGCCAAAGATATCAGAAAGGATGTCTCAGAAGCGCAGAAGGTGAAAACATGTTTCTGAGGAAAGAACACTGTCGCCTCAGAAGGGTCTCAGAAGACCTTGCGACTAGTAGTTCTCAGAAGGGTCTTCCCTCAGAAGGTTCGCTTCAGAAGTCCGTACAACTCTTAGAAGGTTGGACTCAGAAGCAACCAAGTGTCTGGACTCAAGGGAGCGCAAGCAGTCTCAGAAAGCTCGCTACAACTAACCAAGGAAGTGGGAACACGCGCACTGTGCAGTTCTGAAAAGTTCCTCATTTCGCGCTGACTGTAGCAGGGAGCCGTTCTGAAAAAGGACACAGCCACATAAGCAAAGTGAAAGCTTCTAATTTCGCGGCTCTTTGATGCCTATATATATGAGTTCAATTCCAGAGCAATGTGACGAAATTCTTGCGCTAAAAACTCTTCATTAAACGTGCAAAAACTCTGCTGAATTGAAAATCATCTGCGAAAACTTAGAGCTTTCTCAGAAAGACAATCTTACGAAATTGTTCTTTCAACTTTGCGAAAATCTTCTAGTTCTGTATTGGTGTAAATTCTTACAATTGTAAGTTAAATCTAGAAGTCTACTAAGGGTCAAATTAAGTTTGTAACTTAATCTTAGTAGTTGGTTTTCAAAGCAAAAACAACTTTCCGAAAAACGCCAAGTCCTTCGCTGTTTGAAGGCAGTTTAAGTCCTCAAGTGTTTTGAGGCAGAGTTTAAGTCCTTAAGTGTTTAAGGCAAGGAAGTCCTCGGTTGTGAGGCAAGGAAGTCCTTAAGTGATTAAGGCAAGGAAGTCCTCTAGTGTTGGAGGCAAGGAAGTCCTCTAGTGTGAGGCAAGGAAATCCACTTCGGGTTGTGAAGTGGTGGAAGTCCTTTACTTGGTAAAGGCAGTGTTGTCTGGGAAGACACTTTAAGAAGAATATCTAAGAACTCTCAACTGAAGGTTGAGGACTGGAGTAGGTTGGTTATAACCGAACCAGTATAAAACTCTTTGCGTTAAGCTTTTCTCCCTTGCTCTTTACTTGCATAAATCTTTGAGAAAAACTCTACCACGATTCTAATTAAGAGGTCTCGTGAAAACCTTATTGATCTAAATCAGAAAGCTTTTAAGAAACTCAAACCTTAAGTCATTTTCTTAAAATTCCTCAGAAAGGAACTTTCTCAGAAAGACTAAGTTCTCAGAAACTTAATCTTCTCAGAAAGCAATTTCCGCTGCAAACTCTTAATCCTACCTTCTGAGTAAAAACAACTTTCTAAGTAAAAGTTTTAAGAAGTAATTTTTAAAACTTGCACGATTCAACCCCCCCTTCTCGTGCACACATACACTTTCACTGTCCATACATAATAATTATCCATAAATTCCTTTTTGTACAGATGAACCTTAATCGTGTCAAAATCATAGAAAAACCTACAAACACAACGCATGGACACTTAACTTTTCCCTCAAACCTAAATTGTTCAGACATAGAAGCAAAACCGACAAACTCTTCAACTCCAGCATAGAATCTCGGCATAATTCCCCCTATTTGGGTGTAACCTATCATACATCCATGATCTATTTGTTGATGACATTGCCCTTGAATTATTGGAGAATCCTAAAATGAGAAGTTTAATTTTTGTTATTAATAACGTTGTTTTAGTTAATCTCACCATTTATATGACACTAATGATTTTTACAATTAAATGATAACCCAAAGAAAATTTCGGCAGAGTTTCCCTTAATTTTGGATAACTTAACAACAATTATTTAATTCCTCATAATTTTAACAAACAAAATTTTGACAGAGTCTCCCCTTAATTTTAAACAAAGTTTCCCATTTAATTTACAATGTAATCAACCAGTATTGCTGGAGTTCAAGGACCGGTCTCAGACTAAGTCATCTACCCTAAGGTTTTGCAATAGTAACAACAAAGTCATATCATTTAAAGTAACAAATAAACATACCAAATATAACTGTAAGCTCCTAAAAAACCGTAAGCTCCAACCGTAAGCTCTAATCGCCGAAATATATAAACGAATATTCTCATATCATTTAAATAATATATTTGTTATTGAAAATTTATTTACTTTAAATAACATATAAATCGAACTTATTTTTTAAGTTTACAAACTAAATTATTTTAAAACTGTTTTACTAAAACTTATTTTTTAAAAACACATTTTTTAAAACTTTTTTTTAAAATATTGAATTTTAAAAAAAATTTAAAAAATAGTTTTTTATAACTTTTTAATAATTTTTTTTAAAACAGTTTAATAATTTTTTTTATAAACAGTTTTTTAAAACTTTTTTAATAAAATTATAAATGAAAAAAATAAATTTCAAAATAATAAAAAAATATAAACAGAAAAATAAATTAATATTTATAAGTATAAAAATTAAAAAAATAATAAATAAAATATATAAAAATACGAAAAATAATTTAAAAATTAATAAAAAATATCTAATTGAAGACCAAGGCTCGGGAGACCTCGTCACGGCAGCTGGCGGGCTTGCAGCGGCGGTGGGCAGCAGACAAAGGCTACAAAAAATGAGTTCTCATTAGAGACCTCAATCAAAAATTCTAAACCGATTAAAATGTAGAGGAGAGAGAGACTAACCTCTTGGTACTTCCCGATGGTCGAACGGGCGGCGGACGGCAGCGAAAATTGTCATTTTCGCGGCGGAGAGAGAGAGAGAGCAAAGAAGAGAGAGAGAAGAGTCGTATAATGAGGAAGGAGAGTTGTCTCCTCATATACGCGAGTTATCGACAGATTAGTTTACTCGATCCGTCGATAAAATCTGCCGATAATTAGCCCCCAATTAAATGAAACGATGTGTTTCGGTTATCGGCGGATGAAATTATAATAATCTGTCGATATCAAACTCCCCATTTACGCATGGTTAGGGTTTAGGTCATAGGGTTTTATCCACGGATCGTTTCATCTCCATCCGTCGATAAAACCAATCTGACCAAAAAAAATTTTTGTTTTGGGCGGGAGACAATTATCAAGGGATAATTTTGAACTGATCTGTCGATATTATTTTTTAATAATAAAAAAACCTAAACCCTGCATTATCCATCGATACATCCGCCGATAATGGTATGCAAAATGTCCGTCGATAATTCGCAGGTTTCTAGTAGTGTACAAGGATTGCCCTTCAGTAGAGGAGTGGAAAAGAGCAGAAAAAATACATGAGTTTTTGGAGCTTTTTTATGAGAGTACAAATTTATTTTTAGGATCAAGTTATTCCACTTCAAGTTTGTATCTTGTAAATGTTTGGTACATTCAATGTGTTTTGCAAAGGAGTTCAAGTAGTGAGGATGAGGTTATAATGGGAGAAAGGATGTTAGCAAAGTTTAAGAAGTATTGGGTTGAATATAGTATTATACTTGTACTTGGGGGAGTTTTTGATCCTCGAATGAAATTTGGCTCGTTGGAGTTTAGGGTTTTCACAAAGTCGATCCGTCTACAACTCAAGAAAAGTTATAGAATGTGAGAACCAAATTGTATATGCTCTTTAAAGAGTATTCAAGTGATAGTAACAATTCCCCAAGTTCCATTGTGCAAAGTGTTGCATCTCATTCCCAAACTTTAAACATAATTGATAGGAGCCGGAAACAAAAAGGGATTGATGTAAGTATAATTTTTATTCACTTCTATTTATTTTAATTTTGTGAACTTTCACTTATTAATTCATGTTATTTACTTATTTTGTAAGGAACTCAAAATGCATATGCATCAAAATACAATTAAGAGTGGAAAAAATCAACTTGATGTTTACTTAGAGGAGGCTATTTTGGAATGAGAATATTATGAGGACTTGGATGTGTTGGGATGGTGAAAGGACAACCAAAAGCGTTATCCGGAAACTCTCTATAATGGCTCAAGATGTGTTGAGTATTCCTATCACTACTGTGGCTTCTGAATCCGCTTTTAGTATTGGTTCAAGAGTACTCAACAAATATAGAAGTAGATTGCTACCGGATAATGTTCAAGCATTGATTTGCACCCGAAATTGGTTGAATGGATATGATTGTCATAATAACTTAATCATTTTAATTTAGCACTTTTGTTTTTTAATTTAGATTTACTTTATGTTAAATTATCATTTGAATTTGACTTATATTTTTTTAATGATATTTTTATTTATATGTCTAGATGATGATGATGTTGAAGATACAACAACATATAGCTCAAGGTTATGTTAGAAATTTTAATAAAAACCATAAATACTTTAGTGTCGTTCATATTGATTCATCGAGAAGTAATAACCAAAAGCGGAAGCTAACCTGGATCCATAGTGAGTGATTGATGACTCCAAAGGTTCTCGAGCTGCTTGTATGAAGGTGGTTCCTGACCTTCCTCAACCAAAATCTCTAGAGTCCTTTTCAAACTTGAGAGCAATTCTCATATGGGATAAGAATTTGCAAAATATGATTTTGATGTCTTGGGGACCAAACCCTTTTGTCTCTATTTATGCTTGGTCCATTGGTTCCCATTAAACCCCATAAAAACCAAGATAGAGTATTGGTTTTTACTCATAATTTCTCCAAACCGACAAATAATTAAGTGTGACTTAATATTATTTATAACTAATAATGAGACTATTACAAATGTCACAACTAAATAGCTATAATGATTATTAATATAATTTATAGCTGATCAATTGCCGAATTGATTCAAATTAAAACTAGGTAACTTGTAGACAAGTGGAAAACCTAGGTCATTTTCCCGAGGAATTCAATAAGTGAAAAGTGATTATGCAAAGTTAGGTCAGATTTAGGGGATTTTGGCATTCAAATTAAAAAGAAAATTCAAATAGGATTTTAATCAAATAGGTAGAAGGCACTAGCTTAAGGAATTTGAATTGCAAAATCTATGTCATTGATTCATTATCCTTTCAATGATCCTTTCAAGAATTAAATTGAATTTCAAATCCAAATTCAAATCTGAATTCAGATCAAAGTTCTTATGAAAATCTCCAAACATTCATCTTAATACACTTGAATTAGATCTGAAATCTCAAAACCTAACTCAAGGTATCAAGATTGAAGCTCAATAATTCAATTACCTAGATCAGATATCTCTAGATCTAAGCATTCTCTCAACTAAATATTATTGATCAATAATTCAGAAATCTCTAGAATTATTAATCAATTGGATCCACAATTCAAGAATTAGAAAATCTTCATAATCCTTGAATCATGAATCAAGAAGAGGTGAGATGAGATGAGAGAAATTGAAATTCTTGAATGAATCATGAAAGAAATACCTCAAAATCACACTGCAAATCTCAATATCTTTTACAATCCTCCATCCTCAAGCTAGCTATGAGCTTAGTTCTCCATGATCATGGAGAACTCAGCAACTAAGGAGAAGGGAGAAGAGAAAAACCTAGAGAGAAAAACTAGAGAGAATTCTAATTCTAAAATCTGAAATGTAAAAAATGAATTAAAGTTCTTCCCTCCAATTCTGAGCTAGGCTATTTATAGACATAAAAGTAAGGTAAAATGTCTAAAAAGCCCATGGACTAAACAATTACAACACATAAGGAAAGGGTAGAATGGAACTTGCACAAAATTGTGACACTTAAGGCAACACAGCAAAACTAAGTTTCTACCCGAAATCTTGCAGACAATTTCTGAAGTCTCTAATGGATCCTTTTGCTCTCGAGACCTGAAGCAAAGTTGTGGCTCTATGTCTCAGCTTTCCATAGTCACCAAGATCATCCAATTCCAGTAAGTATAGCTCGAGATATAGCAAAAACACTGAGTGCTGCTCCCGATTGCTGTCACAATTGCTGCATCAACTTTGAGTCAACTTTTGAGCTTCTTATAAACTTCAATTGCTTTCGAGATCTGACGAGGAAATGAAGCCTTGTGTCTTAGCTTTACAATGCAACTGAAATTAAGTGATTTGAACATCTGTAGCTCCAGTTATAGCTTCTGCAACACTGGCTGCTCAGTATTGCTGTTCCAGAATTCTGCAGCAAGCTTGACTCAACTTGAAGCTCCAATTTGGAATCCTTATGGTCTTAATCAGCTTTTGAGTTCTTCACCAAAGTTGTAGACCTGTGTCTAAGCTTTCCAACAAGACAAAGAACACAAAATTCCAATTTCTAGAACTCAAGATATAAGTAAATTACAGAATAGTGTCACAAAGCACAAAATGCTGAAAAAATGCACAAAGTTCCAATTTAGTACCAAATGCCTAATATGATGCAAAAGTAGTTCATTAATCTCAAAAGTGGTCAAATTACATGCATACAAGAGGGAATTAATCAATACAAATTATGCTATATCAATAGCCCATAAATTAGACTAAAGAAAATTAAATTTTCTAACATTCTCCCACTTGGGCTATAAATAATATATACTGAAAAATAATCATATAAAAATAAATAAATTTTATGTGCACATCTGAATGTTATTTAATCTTAATTATTTTAACAATCTGGTCCATCTCTTATATCATTATAATGAAGGAACTACCGCAACTTTTCCTGCATTAGAGTCGTGATTAAACCATGATGATCAACACATTGATAGAATTAATCAATGACATAGATCAAGTTTGGATGAGTAATATGGAAATAACATGAAAATGATCTCGCACATGTCTATTTCCAATGATCCAACTTTAAAAATTTTATTGAGATCAATCCAAAATTACAATATAAATATTGTAATAAAATATAATCCATCAACTTTATTCTGCATAAAATACATAACTCAATGTCTTACATAAAACATATAGAAGAAAAAAAAAATAACTCCCACTAAACCAAGATAACACAAATATTGAATCCTATACGAGCAATGTGCTCATGATATACTTTAGGGGTCAATCCCTTGGTTAATGAGTCTGCTAGCATAGACTGAGTCCCTATATGTTATATGGAAATTTGTTTCAATTGAACTTTCTCCTTAACAATCCCTTGTCGAGCTCTTGTTGCTGTTGGAGTAAAGTACTGCTGAACTATTGTCACAATAAATTTTCAATGGCCTTTCAATGACATCTACTACAGGAAGTTTGGGGACAAAGTTTCACAACCATATAGCATGGTTAGATGCCTCAAAACAAGCGACGAACTCTGCTGTCATTGTTGACGAAGCTAAAAGAGTTTGTTTTGCAGACTTCCATGAGATAGCTCCTCCAGCCAACATAAAGATATATCCTGAAGTTGAGCATCTATTATCTTGGCATCCCATAAAATCGGAATATGTATACCCAATGATCTCTAAATTTTCTGATTTCCGATAAGTAAGCATGTAGTCCTTTAACGAATCACACGCTTAACAGCTGTCCAATGATCCATACCAGGATCACTCAAGTATCTATCTAGAACTCCCACTATAAATGCTATATCAGGCGGGTATAAACTTGAGCATACAATAGGCTTCCTACTGCTGATGTGTTAGGTTTATCACGCATTGCTACTCTTTCAAGATCATTTTTGGGGCACTGATTAAGACTGAATTTTGTCTCCTTTAGACATGGGTGTGTCTGCTAGTCTGCTGCCTTCCATTCCATATCTACTCAAAATCTTTTCGATATAGTTCTTTTGTGATAATCCAAGAATACCTCGAGAACGATCTCTTAATATTTGGATTCCTAATACAAAAGATGTATCACCAAGATCTTTCATTTCAAATTTGCTGGATATAAATTGCTTGGTTTCATGCAACAAACCTATATCATTACTTGCGAGCAATATATCATCGACATACAAGACTAGAAATATATATTTATTCCCACTGAACTTGTAGTATACACAATCCTCAACAATATTGACCTCAAAAGCATATGAGATAATTATTTGATCAAACTTGTGATACCATTGACGAGAAGCTTGTTTGAGACCATAGATGGATTTCTTTAGTTTGCAAACCATAGACTTAGAATCACTTGACTCATAGTTTCCTGGTCGCGCCATATATATCGTCTCTTCAATGTCTCCATTAAGAAACGTTGTCTTAACATCCATCTGATGTAACTCTAAATCAAAATGAGCCACTAGCGCCATTATGGTTCTAAAAGAGTCTTTCGAAGACACTGGAGAGAAAGTCTCTTTATAATCGATGCCTTCCTTTTGAGTAAAGCCTTTAGCGACTAGACGAGCCTTATATCTCTCAACATTACCCTTAGAATCCTTCTTCGTTTTAAATATCTATTTACAACCAATGGGTTTCACACCTTCAGGTAATTCAACGAGATCCCAAACGTCATTATCTCTCATCGACTTAATCTCATCCTTTATGGCATCAATCCACTTTTGAGAATTAGAACTTTGCATGGCTCGACAAAAGTTAAGCGGATCATCTTCTGCCAAACCAATGCCATCTTCATGTTCTTGAAGATATACAACATAGTCATCTGGAATTTCAGATCTCCTCTCTCTGATGGATCTTCTTAATGGCATTTCTTGAGGTTGTTGAGAATGTTCCATAGGTTGTGTTTGAGGAGGATTCTCATTATTGTCTTGTGTTATAACTGTATCTTGAAAATTAATAGGTATTAATACCTGATTATTTTCAATTATAGTATCCTCATCAAAGACAATATTTTTAATTTCTTCCCTCTCAAACTCAACATCCTCAAGAAATCTCGCATTTCCCGTTTCAAAAATTGATTTTGATGTGGGATTGTAAATTTTGTAACCCCGTGAGCGTTCAGCGTAACCAACAAAATAACAGCTAATTGTCCTAGAGTCCAATTTACTTTCATGTGGCCTGTAAGGCCGTGCCTCAGCTGGACACCCCCAAATGTGTAAGTGTTTTGAACTTTGTCTTTTTCCAGTCCAAAGTTCATAAGGGGTTTTATTAACTGCTTTACTTGGCATTCTGATAAGAATGTACACTACGGTTTTTAACGTTTCGCCCCATAGTGATTCAGGTAAGGAAGAATGACAATCATACTTCTCACCATATCCTTAAGAGTTCGGTTCCTTCTCTCTGCAACACCATTCATGCTAGGTTTTCCTGGCATAGTGTATTGTGGAACAATACCACACTCATTTAGGAAAAGCAAAAGGTCCTGGACGTTGTTCTCCTGATCCGCCATACCTTCCATAGTATTCACCACCACGGTCAGATTTGACAGCTTTAATCTTCTTGCCAAGTTGAAGCTCAACTTCAGCTTTAAAAGACTTAAAAACGTCCAATGATTAAGACTTTTCATGAATCAAATATAAGTACCTATAACGAGAGTAATCATCTATGAACGTAATAAAATATTGTTGTCCATTCCAAGAAGCTGTAGGAAACGGACCACAGTTTATGTATTAGTTCTAAGACATCTTTAGCTTTCTCGGCACCTAATTTCCTTTCATTTGTTCTTTTCCCCTTGATACACTCTATACAAATCTCAAAGTTTGTTAAATCTAGGGGTTCAAGAATTCCATTACTCACAAGCCTTTGAATTCTCTCTTTAGAGATATGACCCAAACGCTTATGCCATAATGAGGCAGAATTCTCGTTTAATTTTCGTTTTGTACCTGTAGAAACTATTTGCAATATTTCATTGTGGGATTTTAAATTTAGCGTATATAAATTATCAATTAAATGACCAGAACCAATAGTATTTGAATTTTGAGATATAATAACCTTATTATCTCCAAAAGAACAATAATAACCTGATTTGTCCAAACGAGAAACAGAAACTAAATTTCGTCTAAATGACGGTGCATAAAAAGTTTCAAACAAATTCAAATAATCTCCAGTCATAGAATATAATCTAAAAGTTCTCACAGCTTCTACTGCAACTTTATCGCCATTCGCCACATAGAGGAATCTTTCGTAGTTATTTGGTGGCCGACTCCACAAACAACCCTGCATAGTAATACTTACGTGAATAGTTAAGGAGTGGTTGTGGTTCTAATGTTGTTGTATGTTGATTTGGGATGATGGATTAATATCTAGCTCTAGGTGATGATGATGTTGAAGATGCAACAACATCTAACGTTGTTTATTTTTTATGATATTTTTAATTATGTTTAATGAATTATTTGAACCAAAGGACTATGTATTATGTTGGATTGATGGATTTTATGTTATTTTATGATTTATCTTTTATGGATGTTGGACACTTGGACTTTTTAAGTTTATATAATGTAATAATTCTTGATTCATGACTCATTAGCTTTTTTTTATTTATTTAATGACTTTTTGTTGATTAAGTTATATTTAATGGATTTTGATTTAGTTATTATTATTGTGTACTTTTCTAGTTTATTTTTAATTGAAATTTATGGAATTTTTATTGAAAAAATAGATATTTTTTATTTTTTAATTAAAAATTTTGATAGTAATCATGTAATAAAGTATAAAATTCCATATTGAGAAAAATAGGTGGGCCAGTCTGTCAGCATGCTAAAAAGTGAGGCGGGCTCCATTTTTAGGACCGCCATTTTGGCGGGCCGGGCCAGCCTACCCCGCTTTTTGACGGGCTTTTGGAGGGCCTAAGCAGGGCAGACTACCCGCTTTGACATCATTAGTGAACAATAGAAAAATAGTCAAATTAGTTAATAGATCCATTTGACAACTTTTTAGCTTTGAAAGACTCCCTTTAAAAAGTTAGTTTTTAATTGATTAAATAATTTTGACCAAAAATTTCTATATTGACTAATTTTAACTGAGTTTTTATTATGTAAATAGCAGCACTATGATCAAAATTCATTGTACAAGTAGAATCACTCTCATTTTTCATCGAAATTCATTTGCATAAATCTCAGACCAAAATTTTCCTTTATTTCAACTTCACCTCTGGCTCAATAATAATAGAAATAATGCGTAATTCAATTGCAGAAATCTCTGACCAAACGTAATTTCACAAAGCTAAATACTTTATATATAATAAAAAATCACTCAATATAATTATTGTTTACAACATATATAATATAATATAATATAATATAATATGCATAATGAGCTGGATTCAAATGATAATGATATAACTTTAAATAATTGTTACATCGTTCAATAACTTTTTATTGGATTAATTTTTTATTAAATTAACTGTTGGATTAGAGTTTCACATCATATAGATCATACCTATAAATTTTCAAAACAATATAAAATTATTTGTTTTAGTTTTGATAGATATAAAGATCAGCGTAATACATTTATTCAAAGTAAGTATGAATACATTCTTAATGATGTTCAATTTTAATGAAATTTGACATGAATGATCTTCACAATTAATTATTCTTATTCAACGGTTGGATTGACAAAAAAAAATTTATATAAAGTTATAAGTGGTGTAACTTTACTTAAAATTACACCGGTGTCATTTAAACCCAACTCATGCAACAAAAAAAAAAAATATATATATATATATATATATATATATATATTATATTGTTCTCATCATATATATATTATTATGCATAACATATATCAAATATTGCAATATTATCTTTCTTTTCAATATGTGATTAATATTGTGCACATCATGTGATATATGATAAGTATAATATATTATATATGTTATACATATTATATTGAGTAATGCTATATGTACACTATAAAATCAGTTACCAAATGTAATAATTTAACATTTTGAAACTAGTCATTTAACTTTATTATTATACATTAATTCAACATTTTTAAAAGTTGAATTACTAGTTTCAAAATGTTGAATTATTACACATAGTGACTCATTTTATAATATATATACAAAATATTTTTCTATTATATTATATATATTGTGCATAATATATTATCTGTTTTATCTAATTTTTTATTGTATATATAGCAATGTGTTTTACAAAAATCTCTTTTGACCAAAAAGAAAAAGAAAATTGCAAAAATCTCTTAACATTGTGAATGAGATTTAGAAACTAAAAGGGGTTCCTCCAAATTAGTTTTGCACGGTGATGTTTCAAAAGATTCATCAATCAAGATTTTTACTTCTTCTGCTTGACTAACTTCTTGTTTTGGATGATCTGTTTCCTCTATAACCGTCACCGCAACAACTTCTTCAGCTTTACCCCAAAGCACAACGTATAATCCAATGATCACTCCAATTCCGCCTATCAAGCTAGCGCATGAAACACATACAATCAGCTGTGAATCCGAATACCACTCATATCCAAATAAATATTAGACTAAATATCCAAAATAGTTATCTAGAAATATATCGGACAAATTAGTTCCTCAGAATCTGAAAATTAAATATTGGTCCTTCACATTTCAAGAAATGGGACAAATTCATCATTCCGTACAATGAGTTCTTTGTTGTACATACATGTATAGAAGGATGGATTTATCATTCTTTTTGAAATGTGAAGAACCAAATTGGAATTTCCAATTGTGAGGACCAATTTGTCCCGAAATAATATTTATGAAGTATTAAAATGGATATTTAGTATAAATATTACTAGCTTCATGTGTTTGTATCGGTGAGCAACATTATTATTTTATTACCTTCCTGTGTATATTTCCTCATGAAGAAACATGGCAGCCAGTACGGTCACAATCACTGTGCAGAGGGGATTGAACATTGCAGAGAAAACAGGGCCTCTTCGTGAAATGCACCATGCTTGGATAAAGAACGATACTGCTGATCCTACAGCTCCCTGCACAAAACATATAAATTGCAATCTGTGTTAGATTTATGTTTTTCTATTTTTTGGTTTAATACTTTAATTAATCTAAGGATCTTATAGTTATAGTTTTTTTTTTGGTAAATCTTATAGTTATAGTTTAAAAATATTCAATTAAGTTCTTATATTTTAGAAAAAATTCCAATCAGTTCTTGAATCTATTTTTTCATTACAAATAAAATACTTATAATTAATTTTTTCAAAAAGCAAAGGTACTATATTAAAATTTTTTAAATATACAAATCTATTAAAAACTTAGTAAAGTTACAGTGAGCCGACAAAATTAAAATATACAATAAAAAACTAGCCAATGTAGTCAATGAGTCTATTTTATCTTTAATTTGAGTCTAAATAATCATTAAAATTGTAATAGGCTTAGAAATTATGACCCAAAATCTCATTTATGGACTAATTTAACTGATTTTTCATTGTAAATTTAGCATTACTCACGAAATAATTCTACTGGGAAAATAATTCACGTACTGAATATAAACAGCAAAATAACTCGAGCAGTGAATTAATCTTCCACGCTTCTCGATCTCGCTCTAAGATTAGTGTGAAAGATGCTGATTGTAATGTTGACATGAAACACATCCAAGCTGATAAAGAGAGGTGATCAGGGTGGCTTGCAGATGCTGGAACCTGCAGAGGAACAGTTAGTTATGTGGAAAATAAACTTGTACGAGATGCTTTGGTCATGGACATTATATTGCACAAAGTGAATTTACCTGCAAAATGAGCCAAATTGACCAGAAACAACAGCTTCCAAAGAGAAACAAACAACCCAGTAACCAATTCTCACCTCCTGCGGTCGTGACTGATTTCGAAGGCAAGTTTTCTGAATTTAATAGCTTCGGACCCCTCAGCAAAGTCATTGATACTGCTCCACTTACACAGATCACGGTCCCTGCTATCTTCGCTAAACTTCTCATGTTTCGAATATTAACTGTCTCCATTCTAGTCAATTTCATGGTGAAACTAACACATGTGAGTACCAGAATGCATCAAACTCGCAGCAACAATTGAACTACTATCGAAAGTTGCATGGAAAAATATTCCCAGAGGAATCTCATTTAAATCAAATATAATATAAGTCAGTATCTACACTTACTGGATATCCAATAGAAAGACATTACAGGTGTGAAAAATATCTCAGCATCTGTGCGACGATTTCATATCAACTCTTAGATAGAGTATACATCCTACATGAATAGGTTTTACACTTCATCTAACAGTGGATGTAAAATCGTCGGCTCAGAGGAGATTTATTTTTTCTTACATACAGCGTAACATGTTTGAGTGTGTTTGGAATCATATAAAAAAAGAAATGATTTGATTTCTAAATCAATTCTATTGTTTGAAATGTAGATATAAGAGAAATGAATTGATTTGTAATTCTCATGGAATTGATAATTGTATATTTTTAAATCCCATGGATTGGAGAAGATTTTGATGGAAATGATTTAGCTTTGAATTCAATTCATTTCATTTCCGTAATAAATCATTCCAAACGCAGCCGTTCCTATCTTGAACGATCCGTGCTTCATAGACTACGATAAAGATTCTAATCAGTGCCGTGGACTCAAAAAGAAGTTGATCGAGTAGGATAAATTACCCTGCAAAAACTGCTATGACAAAAGTGATTGCCGGTATAAGGTTAGACATTGCACTCGAAATTGACGAGGAAGCCAGATACAGGCCTTCAAAATAAAAGTTCTGATTGATGGTAATGCTGTGGTATGGCAGCCGGAGTTAGAAACAAGTAGTACTAAATCCATTGACCACAATATATACATAGAATGGAAAAACATATACTAATTTGAGAATGGAAACACACCCAATTAGTGAGGCCAAGAATATCAAATAGAAACTCCTTAAATTTAAGGAACACGCCGAAACAGAGTGTCTCCTACAAATGGAAATATTTGAAATTTGTAAGCATTAGAGGGAAATCACAGAGACAGAGAAAATAAAGACATAGAAACATGTGGATGAGAAGTTGATTTGCCTTAAATAATAAGTTATGGGAGCAATTACAACAGTCGCCATAGCTTGCCGGTACACAACAAAAACCCTTGGACTCATTCCGGCAAGCAAAGCAGCTCTTGAGCCAAGAGAAACACCTGCATAAGTAAATTGAAGCATGAACATAGCCATCGCTGGCAAGTAGAAATCTAACCCTGCCATCGTTGCTTGCAAAATGAAGAAACAAATTATTTGGTGGTCAAAAAGGGCTAAAACTGATGGTCAGCACTATGTTTGGAGAAAATAGTGCAGGGAGATGTTTGCATTAAATTTTTATAAATAAAGAAGGAAAGACATAGGCAAGTTGTCATAACTCATTCTGTGTGTAAAAGATGAAAGACCAAACCAACAACAAACGAAATAAAATAAAAAGATGTAAGATCACAGTTGTGACTTGGAGACAAAAGTGTTTATCGGGAAAATCGACTCAGACGTCACTCGTCCCATAGTAGTGTCTCGGATTTTGCTGTTGGTTTCACAAAAAAAACCCAAGCGCTATGCACACAGACACCAGGCCAATCAATACTTGGGTATGTACAGTCGTTTATTTAATCTTTATGAGAACAGGCGGAATCAGGCAACCGATATGGGAGTTAATAAATTAACACAAATGTTTGGGGCACAACAAAAAAATCAGCTAAAACAGTCAACAAAACTCATTTAACATTTTATGGCCCAAATATCACTTTTAATCATGGATATTTTTTTAATGGGCTGAGTGATTGTGGTCTAAATTCCTATTTGTTGGCTGTTTTGGCTGATTTTTTGTTGTGTCCCTAGCAATGCTCATAAATTAAAGGAAAATGATTTGGTATGGGAGTTAATAAATTAAAGGAAAATGATTTGGTATACTTGTAATAAGATCCTCCTTACACATTATTTATTTTACACTCCACCATTAAATTTGAATAAATATTTACAAAAATCCATTTTATAGATGTTAATATAACATTACTTTAAAAAAATGATTTTGCATATTCAAATTGAACATAAACATTCAAATTAAATAAAAAATAATGAGTATGAAATAACTTGATAAAAAATTAAGTAAGGAAGTAATGAGACTCATATATTTTATGAGTTTAATATTTAAATATTTAAAAGAATTAATGGATGAATAATATTATTTTAAATTAAAATAAAAGCTCCTAAATGAAGCATTGAATTAAAAATGAGTGATATTCTCCTTTATATATATATTATCGAGTATGATTGTTACCAAACCTCAGCTCAATTGTTTCAATATGATATTAGACTAACAAAAGTGTCACTTTATGAACATTGGGGAGAAAGCTTGGATGTAGGGTTTTTTCAAATTTTGGCTAATCAAAATAGTTTTTTCTTTCAAAAATGAAATATTGGCTATGTAAAAATTTGGCATAAACAAACAATTTATAAAAATTTATTTCTACATCTACAGTTTCATATACAGTGTCAAAATCCAATTTTTTCATCTTTAATTATGTTATGGTTTGATATTAATTGTTTTATAAACATTCAACTTTAAATATCAGTATAACATTATCCTTAAAAAATATTGATAAAAATATCTTTATTAAAATATAATACAATATTTGTTTCTATGTTTCTTTTTTTTTTCCAACTCCCTCGGATAACTTTTTTCGCTACTACGTTTTCTAATTTTTTTTTTCTACTCTTTTTACACTTACTTGACTCTAATTCAACTTTCAAACATAGAAACAAATATTGTATTATATTTTAATGAAAATAATTTTGTCAATATGAGTGCAGATGTGACATTTATTGGTGAAAATCTTATGTGTTTTTCTTCTTCGTATACAATGTTGTTTGGAAATTGGAGACTGGTCTTTATCGATGGGTAAATCCTAGACTCCATATATGGTGGAAAAATAGCATATAGGTCATCATTTTTTTTGGTGGAATCATGAAACTTGTTATAAACGATTATGACAACTCCAAAAAATATTTCAAATATATCAACATCATCAAGAGACAAGTTATCTTATAGAGTTATAGGTTAATTTCAAATAACATGCTCCAACCCTTTTACCATCAAGCAAGTGAGCAACCAATAAAGAGGAAGAAAACAATAAAAATGATGAAGATACGTTGATGTTGAAGACAAATATGGAAGCAATGATTATATCGATGAGATTGATTTGGATCTACAATTAAATGATAAGCATGTGTCCAACACATCAACTATTATCAGTATCCATATATATGAATTGACATCATTCTTGTAAGTTTTGAATCATGAATCTAATGTGTCCACATAAGAGTCATTTTAATAATAATCTACCAAATCATGTCATACAAGAGTACAAATGTGCCACGAGAATTCATGTCAAAACAATATTAATATGAAGAAATAAAGAAGAGAGATTGAAAAATTAAAATAAACGTTATATAGAATTCAAACCTCAATAATCAATCTATGTCCTTAGAATCTCCAAACTCGATAAGAGAACTACTCCTCCCTTGATGGAGGATTACAAGCATATATGGGAGAAACATGTTCAAATCTTCGAAACTAGGATCAAAACACAAGAAATTACTCGAAAATAACTCTAACAATGGTTAAGAAGGTATGAGAATGGTGGAGAAGAAGAGAAAGGTCTCTCTTATGGTTTCTATCAACAAAAGAAAAGCAAAGTCTAAATGAATGTATTTTGAGCTCCATGCTTTAAATAATTAAGTGTTATAGGTTCACAATTGAGAACTAAGTGAAATTTTAAATGTCAGTTCGCTCATGATTGTTTGGACGCGATCATTCACCACTGGGGTAGTGAGCAGCATTCAGACACTGGATGACCGTTGGGGCAGACAGTACTGGAAATCTTTTATTGGATAACATTGGGCCATAATTGATGGGCGATTACTAAAGATCCTTCACTAGTGATCGTTGGGACGGTGATCTACCTTTGGGGTGGTCATTTCGCAATGTTATTAAAGACCACCAAGCTTTAGAAATTACCACCGGAGACCTCTAGGCCAAGGTGGTCTTGGGCCACTGGGACGGTCCAATGTGTGCACCTTTTCATTCTAGTTCCCTCTTCTAAGTCTTTTTGCACCTATCTCAAGTAGGGATGGCAATGGGGCAGGTAGGGGTGGGTTTGTCCTCAACACGACCCCGCCTCGCACACTCTAAAATTTATCTAAACCCGACCCACCCCTACCCTTGGGTTTAAAACATTAAAACTGTGCCCGTCCCATGGGTACCCGCCTCACCCCGCAATTTAAACAAAAAAACATTTTAATCATTATAAAATCTAATAAATATATGGATGTGCACAACAATATTAATTAAACATAGATAAAGTAGACCAAAATAAACATAAACATGAATATCTCATTACAAAATGTAAGAATAAAATAAATATAAAGTATATCAAAATAAACATAAACATAACCATAACCATGTCTCATTACAAAAAGTAGTGATAAAATAAATATATATATGGCTGCCCAGTGCGCAGTTCTTGCTTTTTTTTTTCTTTTCTTATTCAATCTTCTCAAGTCTCACGTGATTCTTCAATTTCAACATCATCTTCCACATCAATAACCAATTGGTAATCATTTGAAGTAACAGGTTTTCCAACTACAAAGCAAAAAACAATTAATATTAACTGAAAACTAACTTTTTTAAAAAATAAATTAGATAAAACATAAAACAATTTACCTTTGCTATTTTCAGCTGACCATAACCAATTCTGAAGGCACATCAAAGTAGGGGTGTTAAACGGGACGGGACGGGACAAAACGGGATATCCCGCTACGGGATGTAACAAAAACGGGACGGGACGGGATATCCCGTTTTAATAAAAGGGATGAAAATCTCATCCCGTCTCGTTTTAAAACGGGATAGCGGGATGACGGGATATCCCGCTTAAAATTCAATTTTTTATTAAAAAATTTAAAAACTACATTTTATTTAAAAAAATAAAGAAAAAAATAATTAAATTCATTACAATACAGATTTAAGAAATATTGTGTGTAAAAAAAAAATTAAAGAACAAATTTATATAAGAATATAATCAAGAAACCAAAATAAAATATTCAATATTGATTCAATCACCTGAAATTAGTATCAATACAGATTCAATACATTGTAAAAATAATACATTATAAATTAATTTATTAAAAGTGAGAACAAAAAGTAAGAAAATGTAACACCCTACTACTTAGGGGTGTCCGTGCGTAGGGCACTATCCCAACGAGCACGCTACTAGGGCATAAAAATTAAAGAATATCATAAATATGCGAGCTAATAACTGTATAAACTGATAACTGAAAATAACTGTTAACTGTAATAACTGTTAACTGTAATAACTGTTAACTGTAATAACTGTTTAACTGCTATTCGTATATAACTGTATAAATGATATCTGAGACATAACTGAAAAGGAAACCTGCCTCTAAAGTCTGGAGTATGCTATTACAACTGAAACTGAAGTATCTATGAAACTAATGACTGGAATAAACATAGCAATAACTAAGACTCCACGATCAAAGAGGAGCTCACCCAAGATAATAGTTGTGCGACCTCTAGTGGATCAACGGCTCCTCGTCTGCAGCAGGATCGTACTCTGAAAATATGGTTGATGAGGGGTGAGTCATCGACTCAGTGATGGGGAACATGCATGCAATGCAACATTCATAACATATATATATACCACAAACTAGCATGTTATCAACCATACAATCAATATCCTGTCGAGCTGTCACACTAATCTGACTCAGCGCTCGGCATGAGTTTACTTCTCACTGATCCACGTGGGGTATAATTGTATCTGTAACCAAGCCGTCCGATAACCGGGATCGGAACGTACTTGGTGGGCTCGACAACTCACCGCTAATTAGTAAACCATACTAAGATATCGGGACTGACCACCGGCCATAGCGTCTGACGTAAACTAATCAGGGGCGGCGTAACTACTCAAGATAGTCAGCACATAATTCACTCAAGCAATCATACATATCATGAATTCTACTTATAGTCTATTTATCTGTCTTGTATTATCTTAATCACATGTTATATCATAAACCAATAAACAGCCAACCAATCAGCAAATCACAACATGCATAGCATAAAAACATAAGTCTCTACTAATCTACTCTAACCACCTAACATGTTACTACTTCTACTACTACTCTACTACAAACACATGCATAATTACTTTATTATTATATTTCCTAACTATCTAGTTATCAAACATAAATATATGCCATAAATACTATACTACATGCAAGACCTCCACTCACCTGAATATTCCTGACACTGAGTAGTACCGTCAGCTCCGGCTTCAGCCAGCGGCACTGCGTTCGCACCTGGAGTGCAAAAAGGACCCATTAGGACCCCTGAAGAAAAAAATATATATTTATTTATGCATATGGGTGCATAAATATATATATATATATATATATATATATATATATATATATATATATGCATTTGTTTATGTGACTAAATTTTGTGAATGTGCTATAAGTTATTATAATAATAATTTAAGTTGCTGAGAAGCAAGACAGACTTAATATTATTATTATATGAGTTAGAGAACCCTTGAGAGGAGTAATGATCGTTATAAAAATTTTGTTGAGACCTTAATATTTAAAATTTAAATTCCCAAATTGGTGTTTGGAAAATATTTAGAAAATATTTTCACCAATATTGGCAAAATTATGATTCTAAGGCTATTATTATTAAATTTCGCATTTTACGATTTTCAGGAAGAATCCTATTTATATATAAATAATGCGAAATTAATAATAATATGAGATAATTATTTTAGACTCATTGAGAGTCTCATAATATTAAGGAAATTTTCGTAACGATCATATATTATTTTCTTATCTTAAAAAAATGAGTGTTTAGTGAGTTTTTGAGTAACCTGAGAGCGAGCCTGAGCTAGATCCTAAACACAACCGGAGCAACTTTTTAGGACCCTGAGCTGTCCAAAATTTATTTAACTCTCACCATAACTCTTAGTTGCAATTTCTTGCTCAAAATTATACTCAATCACATATTCATACTCACCACCTAGAGACATTTAACACTACAACAACACAAAAATTAAAATAAAACACCCATTTCCCCTAAGGAGCGAGCCTGAGCTAGATCCTAAACACAACCGGAAAGCAACTTTTTTAGGACCCTGAGCTGTCCAAAATTATTTAACTCTCACCATAACTCTTAGTTGCAATTTCTTGCTCAAAATTATACTCAATCACATATTCATACTCACCACCTAGAGACATTTAACACTACAACAACACAAAAAATTAAAATAAAACACCCATTTCCCCTTTAAACGCTCGGCCACCCCACCCCTCTAAAGACATTTCATTTTCTTCCACTCAAACACCATTTTTCAGAGCTCTTCTCTCCCCTTGGAGAACCCCAGCTCGGCCAGCCCCTTGGAGCCCAAGAGAAGTCACCACCAACCCCTCCATTTTGCTTCTTTCTCAAAGAATCTTGGTGAGTTATCAACCCTCTTCATGATCTCTCTGATTTGCCATTGTTCCAGAGCTTCTTGCTCTTTGTTCTTGCTGAAATGTCCCTCTGATTTTCGAATTTCAAGTTGCATGTAGCCATATTTCAAGAGTGGTGATGAATGGAGCTTGTTTGAGTTTTTGCATGTTGAGTTTTGCTCTTGCATGTGTGTGGTTTGGTGTTTTCTTTGAGTTTGATTCTAAGATGTTGAGTCTAAACACTGATGCTATGTGTATATATGTTGGATGGATGATCTTTGGGTGATTTGAATGAGTGGGTATGAGTTTTGGGGTGATTGGAGAGCAAAAGCACGATTTCTGCATTTTCTGCAGAATCTGTGCTGTGGGGATCGATCCCCACCATTGGAGGATCGATCCCCAAGGGGAAAAATGGCTGAATCTGGAAAATTTTAAGTGGGGATCGATCCCCACGATGAGAGGATCGATCCCCAGGCTGTAAAAACGTGTTTTCTGTAAAATTTTAAGGCAGGATCGATCCCAGACCCCTGAGGATCGATCCCCTGCACCTGAAAAGTACAATTTCACTTATTTTCACCCTAATGGGGTTAACATACTATTTTAAAGTGATGAAAATAAGTGTGTAGCAATGTTTTTAATCATGAAAAGAGAAATGGAGTGTATATATATATATATAAGTTGATGTGTAAAGAATTGTAAGTTAAGGGTGACATGGGAGTTTTTGTGATATGTGATAAAGGTAAGAATGAGACTAGGCTATGTGTGTGACGAGAGCTTTAATGCTTTAGTTCGTAGCAAGAACATGGTGTTCGGAGAACCCAAAACCATTTATGTGAATGTTAAGAAATTTGAATTGACGAGTGTATGTGAATGAAGTTATATATGATGAAGAATTCATTATGATAATAATGTACAAGCATGCTATGATGATATGGGTGGTAAAATCCCTTAGTTGAGACCAAAGTGAATTATGATATGTTCATGATGAAGTGATTGTGATTTTGTGCTTAAATTGTGAACCATGCTTGAATTGTGAAACATGAATGAGTTGTAAAATTATGAATAATGAGCCACTTAGTTGTGAGCCTTTGGAAATGCATGCTATGATGTTGAGAATTTGATTGTTAAGCTGAAATGTAGAGATTTGTATATGTATTGTGTGGTTGTGTTGATTCGGGGAGATTGAGGTATTATATGGCTACTTAGGAGTTTGGGTGGATTCGAGTAGGCCTTTTTCCAGCTACTTGGGAGTTGGGTGTATTCGAGTACGCTGATGTCGGCTACTTGGGAGTTGGGTGTATTCGAGTACGCTGATGCCGGCTACTTGGGAGTTGGGTGTATTCGAGTATGTCGATGTGGCTATTTGGGAGGTTGGTGTATTCGAATATGCCATTAGAGGGTATCTGGGAGGTGGGTGTATTCGGATACGCCTCAAAGTTTATATGTTATTTGAATTACTCTCATGCATGCTTATTAATATGAAAAATGCGAAAGTGTTGGCTTGTTGCATACTATGTATAATTGCTGCTAGAATTTGATGTGGTGGTTACCACAAGTGCGAAACCGATCTGGGTCGGCTGTAATGACATGTGAGAGGGGTGAGCATTTATTATACATTGAGAGAACCGCGAGAACTTAGAAAGACTCATAGGTTCCCCCTCTAGAAACGGATCGTTAAGTTGTTTGTTCTAGTCAAAGTAAGCACTTGAACTTTTGAGAAAATACAAGTCCTGTTTGATACAAGTATTACTTTGATTAGCTAGAATCGATAACATCGGGCACGTAGATCCGTGTGCTCAAGGTAACTCACTAAGACGACTTCGTCTTACGCTCTCTTTTCTTGATGCTTCGATTCTAGATGGACCAGCCGCCGCAGCCCCCGCCGCGCCACGAGACATATGACTTCGCTTGGTCCAACTACACGCCGGCCACCGGTGCGGTGACTGTCGCGTCGACTATCTCCGGGGTACACCGCTTCTTCATCCCAGAACTTCTGGTGAGGTACCCTGCTCCCGTTCCTGCCCCAGCTCCAGCCCCAGCTCCCGCTCCACCTCCAGTCCCAGCTCAGGCGTCTGTTTCTCCGCCACCACCTCCACTGCCTTCTCCGGTCTCGGAGTCGACAGGGTCGGACCCAGTGGAGGACGAGGGCTACTCGAGTGAGGATTCGGCAGACTTCTGGACGGACGTCGACTACATCATGGTAAAGTCTGAGGCGTCTTCTTCTGCTACGGGTTCAGACATGAGTGAGGATACCGGGAGCGCCAATAGGTGAGGCGCCGATCGTGACCAACCTGACCGATGTGCAGCTGACCATTGACAATCCTTTCTTTTGTTATAAGTTATCTTTTACATGGAGCCTTTTTGTACCCCTGCGTGGGATTGACTCTTTATTGGCATGTAAATGTATTTAACGAACAACAGTTTTACCTGAGTCCTTTCTGTATATCTGGACCAGGATTTCAGACTTATTTATTTTTAGAGTTAAACCTCAAATTGGTCCTCCACTTTATATACGTGAATCAAATTAGTCCTCCACTTTAATTTTTGTTCAAAATAGTCCTCCACTTTGCACTTTGTGAATCAAGTTGGTCATCCATTTATTTTTTATGTTATAACTCTATTAATTTCTACTGATATGGACTATTTATTACTAATTTAGCAAGTACCATGTAATCCTAGAAATTCTTAACTTCTATAAAACCTCCAATTTACTTGTTTTGAATCAAAATAGTTCTCTTTAAATAAGAGTATGGATGATTATTTTGATTTAAAACAAGTAAAATGGATGACTAATATGAGTTATATGTATTTATAGGGTTACATGTCACTTGTCAAGTTGGTATTAAACAGTCCATATTAGCAGAAGTTAATGGAGTTATAAAAAAGAATGTCAAGAGGACTAATTTGATTCACATATTGCAAAGTGGAGGACTATTTTGAGCAAAATTTAAAGTGGAGGACTAATTTTATTCACGCATGCAAAGTGAAGGACAAATTTGAGGTTTAACTCTTATTTTTATCATGTCAGCTCCTCTATACATATATATCCGACATGTACTAAACAGGATCCCGATACACTCAAACCTTGATATTTTCCACTCTGATGCATATGTTATGTATTAATATTATGGCCATTTGTTGCATGGGCCTTTGTTATATTATTGGCATTTCTATTGATATTCTAGACGCTTATCCAGGTTATCTATTCGTGCTACTAATCTGATTGGTCATGGCTTTGAGTCTCGATACTGAATTATTGAACACAGGGGTTTGCGAAAATATATTTTATATGTACGTTTCAAAAAAAAAAAAAAACATGGGGTTTTTGGGTGTTATGTAACATTGCAAATTGTTAATTATGTCCATGGCATAGTTAATAAATTGGGATATTACAACGGACAATTTACACAACGTTATCGGCAGATCTATCGACGAATATTGAAGGGCTGGTAATTTTTTATTATAAAATATTATTATCGACGGATTATTTCGAAATCATCCCTCGATAATTGTCTCGCGCACAAAACAAATTTTTTTTTGGTCAGATTGGTTTTATCGACGGATGAAGATGAAAAGATCCGTCGATAAAACCCTAAACCCTAAACCCTAACCCTAACTAGTAATTATCGACGGATAATAATTATTTCATCCGCTGATAATCGAAACACACCGTTTCATTTAATCGGACGCTTATTATCGAGGGATATTATCGACGGATGGATTAAAACCATCCGTCGATAATCCGCGAATATGAAGAGACAACGTCTCCTCTTTCCTCATTTCGCGAACTGTTCTATCTCTCTCTTCTCTACTCTCTCTCTCTCTCCACCGCGAAAACGGCCATTTCCGCCGCGAAAACGACCATTTCCGCCGCCGTCCGCCACTTGTTTGACCACCGAGAAGTGCCAACAGGTTAGTGTCTCTCTACTCTACATTTTAATCGGTTTACAATTTTTGTTTGAGGTCTCTAATGAGAAATCATTGTTTGTAGCTCTTTGTCCGCCGCCCACCGCCGCTCACGGACTGCCGGCCACCGCAGCATCTCTCCTTGGTCTTCAATTAGGTATTTTTTTCTTAATTTTTTTAGTATTTTTATATATTTTGTTGATTTTTTTACTTTTTCTATTTAAAAATATTAATATATTTTTCTGTTTATAATTTTATAATATTCTAAAATTAATTTTTTTCATTTATAATTTTATAAAAAAAAGTTTTAAAAAACTGTTTATAAAAAAAAATTTAAAACTGTTTTTTAAAAATATATTAAAAAGTTTACAAAAAATATTTTTAAAAAAGTTTTTAAATTCTGTAAATAAAAAAATAAATTTTTTTAAAATGTGTTTTTGAAAAATAAGTTTTTGTAAAAACAGTTTTAAAACAATCATAATTTGTAAACTTTAATAAAAAGATAGATTTAACAAACTTATATGTTTTTTAAAGTAAGTAATTTTTCAATAACAAATATATTATTTAAATGAGATATATGAGTGCACAATTGTTGATATCTTACGGCAATTGGAGCTTACAGTTGGAGCTTACGGTTTTTAGGAGCTTACGTTTATATTTGATATGTTTATTTATTAATTTTAATGATATGATTGTGTTGTTACTGTTGCAAAATCTTAGGGTAGATGACTTAGTCTGAGACCGGTCCTTGAACTCCGGCAATACTGGTTGATTGATTTGTAAATTAAATGGGAAAGTTTGTTTAAAATTAAGGGGAGACTCTGTCAAAATTTTGTGAAGTTAAAATATGGAAAAATTAAATAACTGTTGGTAAGTTATCCAAAATTAAGGGAAACTATGTAGAAATTTTGTCTGAGTTAAGATTTAACAAACTTGTAAAAATCATTAGTGTCGTATTAATAGTGAGATTAGATTAACTAAAAAACCGTTATTAATTACTCCTAGTTAATCTTCTCATTTTAGGATTCTCCAATAATTCAAGGGCAATGTCATCAAAAAATGAATGAAAAATAACTTGTCAGTGGCAGTTAGGATGTTGTCTATCAAGTCTGAGGCAAACCAGAGTCAAACACTTTAATGAATGAAAAACAACTTGTATTGTTTTGATTAGATATGGCGGATGACAGAGGCAGAGGCAGAGGCAGAGGAGATCGAGGGCGTAGGAAGACAACCACCCAGCCTCGTGGTTATCGATCGAGGGCGTAGGAAGGCAGATGATGATGATGGTGACGATGATAGGATGGATTTTGTATGATTTTTTTATATGTTTTGTTTTGGATGTTCAGACATTATGTTTTTACTTTTATATAGTGTTTGGATTTTATCTAATTTGTAAATATTGTTGTACAGATATATGATTTTTCATTATGGTTCCGTTTATGGATATTATTAGTATTTTGTTATAAATATTGATTTAGTTTAATTATTATTGATTTGATTTCATGGATTAATATTTTTACAAATTTAAAAAAAATAATTTTAGGTATTTTAAAAAAATTATTTTTTTTCTTATTATCGATGGACACGTCCCTCGATAATAAATAATTTTTTTTTGAAAAAATAATTTATCGACGGATAGATATCCGTTGATAATTATTTTTTAATTTTTATATTTTTTAAAAAGCTTTATCGTGGGATATATCTGCCGATACATCCCTCGATAAGTTCTACGGATATCGACGGATATATCCTTCGATAATGTATCGACAGATTTTTCAAAGTTATCCGTCGATAGAAGTTTTCCGACCATCAACAAATCGTGGGCGACTATCCGTCGATAATACACTTGTTTCTAGTAGTGCTTGTTTTAGACCATATAGAGCCTTTGTGAGCTTAAATACGTGTTCTGGGAATGAATCATTCACAAACCCAGGAGGTTGTTTTACATAACCTTCCTCAGAAAGGTATCCATTCAAAAAGGCGGATTTCACATCCATTTGATATAGTTTGAAACCTTTATGTGCAGCAAATGCTAGCAACATCCTTATAGCTTGCAATCTTGCGACTGGAGCAAATGTTTCATCATAATCTATCCCCTCTTGTTGGTTATACTCTTGAGCAACCAATCTGGCCTTGTTTCTCTCGACTTGACCATTTTCATCAAGTTTGTTGCGATACACCCATTTAGTCCCAATGACATTCTTGCCTTTGGGTTTCTAAGTTAGTTTCCAAACTTGATTCCTCTCGAATTGGTCTTGCAACATCCTAATAATTACCTCTTTATGCTTAAGTCATATCCAGTTAATTACCGTAAATTATCATCTTGTTTCAGAGTACAAATTTTAAAATAAGAATACGTGGAAAATAGGGCCAATGATTTTCATAAAGAGAACGAAATTTAAAATCTTGGCTTGTACGTGACGAGGTATAATCTGATACACCAAACTATGAACCTGTGAATTACACATAACCAAAATATCATAATGCACAACCGTGCCCGATACATACATATAATTCTACAAGTACAAAGTAATAGACTTATAGGCGTAAAACTAAAATATATATATTACAATATAGCTTGTTAGAATTTCTAAGGAAACCATAAGCTTGTACAATCACTTATACTTCCCTTATAAATCCTTCTGAGTAAAATATAGTACATAACATAACATAACATCACATAATATACGGAAATATCAAAATCCCTAGTGTCCTAAACTCCTTAGATGTCCAAGCCTCAATCCTCTTGCAAATCCGGATCCGTTCACCTAGCGGGGTACCTGTATCTCGATCTGTATCTAAAACAAAAGGTGGTGGAATTGGGGTGAGCTCCACGGACTCAATAGGGGGATCACTCCGGTTTATTATGAAATAAGTAGAATATGCAGAGACCATATTAATAATATTTTCACAAATACATATTTTATTCCGGAGTGTCTTACCTATATGCTTCATGTTAATTATATAAATGCTATGCAAGAATAAATAATCATCATCGTGCTGACATTGGTTACTTAAAAATATGTTCGTTAACATGCAACGGTTGCGTAGTCAACACTATGCATATGGTCACATGTTTAATTATAACTATTCATATAAAAGTTGCACAATCAACATCATGCATACGATTATATGTGTCATGTGTTATAACTTTCGTAAATCAATGGCACTACCCTCTCTCTTTCTACCTCCATATACACCTGGCCCCTAGGCTATGAGCTCATACCTATCTAGTTTTCTACTAGATCTCTATGGGGAAGAGGGTTTTTATTCACTTTCTTTACAAATCGATATTGGGTACCGAGGGTGCCAACCTCCCTTGCCAATTCCGTTTGTACAGAAAGCTACTCATAAATCTCATTTTCTGATTCACATGACCTTTCACAGCTTCTTTAATATATCAACATGCATATTATACATTATATGCTCATCATATCACATATATCACATACACGTAATCATAAAAACATAGATGATCTCATATATCATCTTTTCTTTAAATTCTCCATTTCCAATAAATAATATTCATTTCTGATATGTATATATATATATACATATTCATCATGATATTTCATTTAAAAACATATATAAGCTTAAAATCTTTAAAATACCAAAAATATCAGAAAGCACCATTTTGCAGGAAACTCTGCGATCTGGTCGCTAGCGCGTCCTCTGCAGCCGCTAGCGCCCAGGTCGGTTCTCCACACTCGCTAGCGCCTGTAATCTGACCGCTAGTGCGTGTGCACTCGCTGGCGGCTGTGTTAAAGCCGCTAGCGAGCAGCTCGACTCTGCACTCATATAAGTTTTCAAAACAGCAACCATTTAATGCAAAGAAAGACATGTACTCGAATCTGATGCATGAAAACACATTAATACATAACTTAACATAAATCTAAACCCCTACCTCTTGTAGTTTCTCTCTATCCAAGCTAGAAATCACTTCCTCTTCTTGAATTCCTTGCTTAGTTCTCTACCTAAGCTTCCTAAATGATGATGATGATGTTTCTATGATTTCTGATGGTTTCTATTCGGTTAGAATGAAAGGGATTAATGAGGAGAATCTGATGATGATGTTTGTTCTTTGATGTAATGAGTTTTGGTGATATAGAAGTGAGGTTTGAGTGTTGATAGGTTTAGTGAGCTTGAGAGAATATGGAGTGTTCTTAAGGGTGAAGAAAGGTTTCAGAAGTCTCTTCTGGAGTTATAAGGTGGTTTTGAACGGAGGGGCATCTAAGCAATATTAAAAAGATGGAGGGTTTGCTCTAAAATGCAAAATGACAGAAATTCTGTTCTGTCACGATGCTGGTCGCTAGCGAGGGACATGCGGCCGCTAGCGACCCACAACACCGCATTACCCGCTAGCACCTTATCATGGCCGCTAGCGACTAACTTCTGCCGCCTCACCCGCTAGCGACTATAACTGGCCGCTAACGAGCAGCTGCTGATACATGACAGCAGTAGCAGTTTCAAGCATCTAAAACTCCAAAATGCACCTAACACTCTCTAAACCATTTCTAACACCCTAGTCACCCTTTTTACACCTATATAAACTTATACATAACCATAAATACCTAAAATCTCTCGTGATTACCTCCTACATTCCCTTCCTAGATTCTTAGTCTATTTATCATATTTTAACCCACATGCAATGCATCTATCATAATACACATAACACATATCAAATAACACATATACATCAAAATACATCCCGATCACACACATATTCCAATTACACCTTGATTAAAGCGATTATGACTAAATCTCTCTGATTAAGGTATAATTAGAATTTTGGGGTTTTACAGGTCTAGTTCTTCCTGCATGGCATTTACCCAGGTAGGATCATCTAACGCCTCTTCTATGGATTCTAGTTCCAGTTCAGAAACCATAGCAAGATTTGTGTAGTTCCTTCTGGTTCTCACACCTTGATCAGGATTACCAAGAACCTCATTCTAAGAGATGTTTTTCAAGTCTCTTGAACCTTTATATCCCTTAGGAATAGGATTCTGAGAATGTGACACAGAAGGTTCTCTTTGTGAGTCATCAGAAGCTTGATCTTCTGAGAATCTAAATTCCATTTCGATGGGAGAAGTAGATTCATCAGGTTCTGGAGCTTCAATGATGATTTTGGATTTTTCTTTAGGTGGAGATGATTTTTCCATAGATTGTAAATCATTCTCATCATCCTTAAGATTTTCCTTTTTGGCTTTCTTAGAAGAGATGTTGAGTTTCTCAAATTCATCTTCTAAGTCTGCAACCTTCTAAGACATATTCTTACCAAGTTCTTTGAACTTAATATTAATTGTCTCTTCAACACATTTACCCCTCTTGTTATACACTATATAAGCTTTAGAGACGGAGGAATATCCTAGGAATACTCCATCATCGGATTTTGGATCAAACTTAGCAAGTTTGTCCTTTGTGTTGAGGATGAAACACGATGAACCAAAAACATGGAAATATGATATATTGGGTATTTTGTTTTTCCAAAGCTCATAAGGTGTTTTCTTCAGAATTGGTCTCAGAAAGACACGATTCTGAATGTAGTATGAAGTGCTTACAGCTTCAGCCCAAAAACCTTTAGAAAGCCCACTTTCTAAGAGCATTGTTCTAGCCATCTCTTGGAGGCTTCAATTCTTTCTCTCAGCCACTCCATTTTGCTGGGGAGTTCTGGGAGAAGAGAATTCATGAGCAATGCCCAAGTTTTCACAAAACTTTTCAAAAGCATGGTTCTCGAATTCACCACCATGATCAGAACGTATGGTATATGAATGTGAGAATCCTTTTCGATTGAAACTCTTTTCGCAAAGGTTTTGAATTTTTCAATTGTTTCTTCCTTAGAAGCTAGAAAGAATACCCATGTAAATCTAGAATAATCATCCACTATGACAAGACCATAGCGTTTTCCATAAAAGGAAGCCGTTCTAGTTGGTCCAAAGAGATCCATGTAAAGAAGTTCAAGTGGTTTCTTGGTAGAGACCCCACTTTTGCTAGGAAAAGAAGCTTTGGTCTGTTTTCCCTTTTCACAGAAGTCGCAAGTGGCATCCTTATGATACTTTAAGTTGGGAAGGCCCTTTACAAGACCTTTATGAGAGAGCTCAGAAAGTAGCTTCATGTGGGCATGCCCAAGTTTCTTATGTCAAAGCCACTTGTCATCTTGGGCAGAGACAAGACACTTCACATTTTGATCCTTTAGATCATCTAGATGGATAACTTAGATGTTACCAACTCGTTTTCCCTCTAGAACGATCTTGCCATTAGTGAGATTAATCACATGGCAATATTTAGCATAAAACTCAACCTTTAAGCCTTTATCACATAATTGACTAATGCTTAATAGATTGTGTGTTAAGCCATCAACCAAAAGAACATCAGAGATTTGGTGAGAGTTATCCTTACCAATATCTCCTATCGCAGTGACTTTTCCTTTAACTTCATCACCAAGGCGCACGGTTCCGCCTTTCTTAGGCTTGAGGTTTTTGAACCAGTGCTTGCTTCCAGTCATGTGCCTTGAGCAGCCACTGTCCAAGTACCACTGCTCATCTTGGTGGTGGAGCAGTGCTTGTTGATGCACCTACAGACACAAAGTTAATAGGTTTAGGTACCCATGCCTTGTTGGGTCCTTTCTTGTTAGCTGTCTTGACCTTTTGTTGTCTGTTTTTCTTAGATGGGATATGGTTCTGAGACTCAGAAACCTTTTCTTTGCCTTTTTTAGAAGCTTTAGCTTTCTGAGAAGTCTTACTCTTCTGAGAAGAGTTAGTCTTCTGAGAAGACTTAGCTTTCTGAGTTTTTCTAATTCTCCTAGCCTTCTGAGGCAGAGAAGTTTTTCCTTTTTCAAGCATGG
Organism: Aeschynomene evenia; assembly: GCA_013621005.1. Taxonomy (NCBI): domain Eukaryota; kingdom Viridiplantae; phylum Streptophyta; class Magnoliopsida; order Fabales; family Fabaceae; genus Aeschynomene; species Aeschynomene evenia. Next base: position 16,891,468 of record CM024267.1, on the reverse strand, counting down.
GGCAGTTCTCAGATCCATGTCCCTCTTTAAAACATGTTATGCATGTGCGAGGTATCTGATTTAAAGATGGGTCAAGGTCATGGGGTTCAGAAACTTCTTCATATCCTAGACCGCTTTTATCTTTATAAGGTCTTTGACCTCCAAGTAAAAGGGTTAGCATCTTCCCACCATTGACCATCTTTACCAGATCAGAAGTAAGAAGTTCATTAGTCTTTTGTAGCTCTATTAGGGTCAATTCAGCCTTTTCTACAGTTACAAAAGACATGTCTTCTAAGGCTTGATAAAGTTTGTGGCTTCTCAGATATCTATCTTTGAAGTCATCCCTTTCATGCTTTAGATTTCTTACTTCTTGAATTAACTTTGCATTTTCAGCTTCGAGGGTTTTAAAAGACTTTTTGAGCGAGCTGAAATTGTTTGCTAATTCATTTGTATCTTTCAGAAGCTCATCATAGAGTTCTGAAAGTTCATCATATGAATATGAAAGAGGAGGAGAGTTAGGTATCTCTTCTTACTAAAATTCTATTTCCAGAATGTAGTCATCGTCAGCCATGAAGCAGATGTTTGCTTCTTCATCACTTATAGGATCTGAGCCTTCTCCTTTTGAGTCGCTCCAAGTAGCAACCATAGCCTTCTTCTTTTTAGGGATGAATTTCTTCTTCCCCTTGTTCTGAGGACACTCAGTTCTGAAGTGTCCTTTCTCCCCACATCCGTAGCATGTGGCTTCTGAGGCTTTGACCTTTCCTTTCTTGGGAGCGATTTCCTTGCCCTTTCTTGGTATGCTCTTCCAGGCTTTTCTCATCTTTTTGACCAGCAAGAAAATGTCGTCTTCTTCAGATTCAGAATCTGGCTCATCCTCGGACTCAGAACTTTCTGCAGCTTTGAGTGCCTTAGAAGGTTTCCTCACTTGACTCTTGAGAGCAAGTCCCTTCTGAGGCTTAGAGGAAGAGGGTCCACCCAACAACCCTTCTAACTCTATCTCATGAGTTTCGAGAGACCCAAATAGCACATCCAATCCAAGTTGGTTTAAGTCCTTTGCTTCTTGGATTGTTGTGACCTTCGGACGCCATCTGGAGGAGAGGCTTCTTAGAATCTTTCTCACTATTTCAGCATTTGAATAGGTCTTTCCCAAGACCTTCAGTTGGTTGATGATGTGGAGGAATCGAATTGACATACTGTCAATTGTTTCATCTTGTTGCATGTTGAACGAGTCATACTTGTGTACGAGCATTGAAACTTTCGTTTCCTTTACTTGATCGTTGCCCTCATGCAGCAAGTGAAGTCTTTCCCATATCTCCTGAGCTGTGTCACAATATACGATCTTGTCGTATTCTACCTTCGGCAAAGCACAAAGGAGAATGTACTTGGCTTTGAATTTCAGTTGGATTTTCTCCTTCATACCTTGTGTCCACTCATCCTTGGGAACTCTTCTGGTGTAAGTTCTAGGCGCTGGAAGTGCTTCTCCAGGTTTTGCATCTGCTGCAACAACAACTTGTTCTGTTATTGTTTGCAACAGCTGATAGTCACCACTTTCAATTCTGTCCCATAGGTCCAGACTTGTGTGTTTGATGAATAGAGTCATCCGATCACTCCAGTAGTCAAAACTATCTTTAAGGAACATTGGTGGTCTGTTGATCGATGCTCCATCAGATATGAACGCAACTGGTGAGTCCATATTACCTTCTTGGATCTTTTCTTCCTTGACACTGTTAAGTGCTCAACCCCTTAAGGACCGAGCTCTGATACCAATTGAAGGTGTATTTGTGCACGAGAAAGGGGGGTTGAATAGTGCTTGTTTTAAATTGAGTTCTTTAAAAATTCTCTTAGAAGGATACTCTTCTCAGAAAGTTGAGATTAAGAGTTAACAGCGGAAAATGCTTTCTGAGAAGGTTAAGGTTCTGAGAAAGTTATCTTTCTGAGTTTTAATAAGAAGTTTGTTTTAAGTTAATCCTTAATAAAATTCTTTTTAGATTTAAGCTTGGTAAACGTTCAAAGATATCCTTTGGTTAAAACAGTGTTTAAGATTTTCTCAAAAGATACGTAAGTAAAAGAGTTGAGAGAAAAGCTTGAAACAAGAGATTTTTATACTAGTTCGGTTCTAACCAACCTATTCCAGCCCTCAACCTTCAGTTAAGAGTTTCCTTGGATATTCTTCTTAATGTGCCTTCCCAGACAACACTGCCTTTACACGTAAAGGACTTCTACCACTTCACAACCCGAAATGGATTTTCCTTGCCTCAACACGAGGACTTAACTTGCCTCTAACACTAGAGGATTTTCCTTGCCTTAAACAATTAAGGACTTAAACTTGCCTCAAACAATCGAGGACTTAAACTGCTTTCGAACCGCGAAGGACTTCAGCGTTTTTACAAAGAAGTTTTCTTTCGAAAAACACTACTAAGATTTAAGGCACAACTTAAATTTACCCTTAGTAGACATCAAGATTTAACTTACAGATGTAAGGATTTAAACCAATACAAAACTAGAAGATTTTTCGCAAATGAAAAACAACTCAAGTTGAGAAGTCTTTCTGAGAAAGTTCTAAGTTTTCGCAAAATGAGATTTCAATTTGGCAGAGTTTCAGCACGTTTAATTGTTAGTTTTTGGTTACAAATTCTCATCAAGAAACTCTTAAAATGAACTCATATATATAGGCGTTTAAACCAGCGAAAACAGAGCTTTTCTTTTGCTGATGTGGCTGCGTCTCTTTCAGAACGACTCCCTGTTACAGTCAGCGGAAATCGTGGAGCTTTTCAGACGTGTACACTGCACAAGTTCCAACATATCCAGCTTGTCATTGCGAGCTTTCTGAGTTGTTTGCTGATCCTTTGAGTGTAGAGACTTGGTTGCTTCAGAGTCCAACTTTCTGAGATGTGTACGGACTTCTGAGACGAACCCTTCTGAGGGAAGACCCTTCTGAGAACCACCAGTAGAGAAGGTCTTCTGAGACGACTGAGTTCTTTCCTCAGAAACACACTTTCACCTTCCGCGTTTCTTGTACATCATTTCTGATGTCTTTCATGCATTGATTTCATCGTTTAATCTTGAGGTTACTCGTTGTTGTCTTGATCTTTCTCAAGGAATGCAACAATAATCTTATATTGTATTGAGACACTAGAGCGCACATATTAGCAAATTCTCAAGTAAAATTTTTATCGTTATGGTTTACTTTGTTATCATTAAAACCTTTGTATTTCAATGAGAAATATAGAAATTTCTCTCGGAGGGGTTCTAGAGCTTACATTATCCAATGTAATGGTTGATAATTTTCTATATATGTTCCATTCCAACAAAACCTTCATTAATGCATCAGTCAAATTTTCACTTGTGTGTGGCAAGGCAACATAAACAAAACTGAAAAATTTAAAATATATATTATGACATGATAAAGACCATTAATTAAACTAATATTAACTATAAAAAAGAATGAAAAAAAATACCTTAAGATGCGCATTTGCAAATTCCATGAGCTATCAATGTAGTGAGCCGTGACAACCATGTATCCTTTATCCTGGTTGGAAGTCCACATGTCAGTCCTAATTGCCACCCTACTTGCATTTTGGTCCAATGACAGTGTAGATTTGTGCTTCTCTTCCCCATACATTTGAATGATGTCCATCTTGATTGTGTTGCGACTAGGCACCTTAAACGAAGGTTGTAAAGAGTTGGAATACTCCCTCAATGCTACATGATCCACAATACTCAAAGGATAACCATGCATGATAATCATCTTGGCAAGACAACGTCTTGAATATGCTGGATCAAATGTTAAGTTCTCTGCATTTTTTGTTTGTTTCACAAAACACTCTGAAATTGTTGATTGCTTTGATGTGGGTAGCTTTATTCTCTTGCAGTAGTGAAGCACATGATTTTTTAATGACTTGGTCCCATTCCTTTGATTTGCACTAAGTATGTTGCTACAGTGAATGCACTTTGCCTTCCATTCTCCATCTACTTTAAATCTTTAAAAATATTTCCAATAAATACTCTTCAAAGAACCTTTGTTGTCATCTTGAGGTGTTTGCTTGTCATTAGTTGGCAAAGTTGTTGCTATTTCCATAGGTTGATGACTTGGATTTGCAACATTAGTTTCTCTTGCAATTGTAGGCATAGAAACCTCATCAAATGTCATGGAATTATTCTCCATAAAAAAATCTGCAAATTCAAATTAAAAAGAAAAATTAATAATATTATTAAAACAATAATCAGATTATTGAAGGAACAATCATCAAACAAAAGAAAATAATCAAGTCAGTATCAATAAATTACATAAGAAAAATAATATTCAGAGAAAGAAATTACCTTTGAAATCAAGTTATGCTTGGAGATATAGAGCAAGCGTAAGCAACAAGCAAAAGCAGAAGTAGACTGCGCGGACCAGCTGAAGCACACAATGAAGCAGAAGCAGATTCCAAGCAAAAGCAGAAGCAGAGTAGCAGACCGCGCGGACCAGCAGCAGACAACGAACAAAACCGCGAACCAGCAGCAACACACCATAAGACGGCGAAGTAGCAGCAACCGTGAAGCACCAGCAGACGACGCGAACAACCAGAAGCAACAGCAACTTCAAAGCACCAGCAGAAGCAACATGAGAAGCAACGACAGAAGACAGCGAAGTAGCAGAAGCAGAAGACGGCGAAACAGCAGAAGCAGAAGACGGCGAAGCACCAACAGAAGCAACGAACCAGCAGATGCGAACTGACAGCAACCGTGAAGCAGAAGCCGCGTGTGAAGCAGCAATCACGAAGCAGTGAGCGAAGCAGTTAAAGCCGCGTGTGAAGGAGAAAAGGAAGCAGAATGAGCCGATGATGGTTCATGGTAGGGATGGCACTTGGCAGGTTGGACTTGGGGGGCTTAGGGGAAAATGAAAAGTTTAAAAAATTAGGGTGAAGTGGGGGCAACAAAGAGTAAAAGAGGTTTAGGAAATTAGGTCGGTAACTTTGTGAAATTGTGGTAAGGAGTGAGACTGTGAGAGGAGTGATGTGGTATGGTAATTTAAAAAATTAAGAGTAAACCCCCAAATTGGTCCCCGACAATTTTCGCGGTGGACAAGGTAGTCCCTAACATTGAGAAATTGACAAGTTAGTCCTTGACAATTTCAATTTTCGGACAACCGTTAGTTCCTAAACGGCTTCCGTTAGTTCGAGGGACCAATATGGCTTATTTATTAATTGTTAGGCGCTAGTAAAAGAAATTTAATAAGAATGAATCCTTTAAATTATGATATGAACATTGACTAATATTCATTCTAATTATATATTAATTCCAAGCTACATATAACTACTCCGGTAAATATTAAGTCTCTATTCAGATGTATTACTATCAAAAGACAAATATGTTTGGTAATTTTTCAATTGAAGAAGTAACAACATTTTATTACTTTGCTGTAGAAAATAATTACATGCATACAATTATTTGTCGGTAACTATCACAGTTAATTACTTGATTCTAGCAATATATATATAGTCGAAGAGAGGTATTATTGATACATATATACAATAATATTTTGAGTAGTAATGTTATATGTATATCATAAAATTAGTTATCATGTGTGTAATAATTTAATATTTTGAAACTAATAATCTAACTTTTATTATTAGACACTAGCGACTCGACAGGCACTACCGTGCCTGTCAAGTCGCTTTTCTATTGTTTCCCCTACGTAACACATTTCCTCTACATAATATCTCCCCCTACGAAAGACATTTGCTTACTAACATAATACTATATTGACGGTTATGAATAGAAAGTGTTACGTAGGGAAAACTTTTCAAGAGAGATATTTACTTAAAATGTTATTAAGATCTTATTAAATTTAGTTTATTTTGAATCTTCGATGAATTTAAATTAATAACATATACTAACTTATTTAATTGGACGAATAAATTTTAATTCATATCAAAATGTACATATCAGTCGATGATCTAATGTGAGGACACATGTATACAGAGAAAAACAAAGTAAAAATGAATCCAAAGAATACTAATTAATAATTAAACCCAAACTAAAAAATACTATTCTGTATTAGTAATTGAAAAAAAAAAAAAACAACAGTTGATGCATTTTAATGTGTGGTCAATAAATAAAAGATAGATTTAATATTAAAAAAATATAAAAACTTTAACACTAAAAATTATAAAACTAAAACATAAAAAATGCACTTAAAGAAGGAACATACATATATCCATTGCTGTTGAAAGAAGTTTGTCCCCTACTCTAACTTTATCCCATTCTGCAATATGCAAACTGCAAAACACATGGCCATTAAAATTGTTTTTAATTTGTGTTTTTACATGTAGGTTCCACATGGCAAATAAAGTTCACCTAACCATTTCTATAACTAAGATCGAAACTACGATGGCTTCATTCACATGTGTTAGTAAACTACATGGTGATTTATTGCATAATGCTTATGTGCTTATCTAAAATAAATATTGCATTCTGACTGCTCAGTGTTAGAAGTGAGTCTTAAGCAAAGGTGGGGAAGGGGTGGATATCACCTTATGAATGTCTACTGCTTACTTGTTTGTAAGAATGCAACAAATAGAATCTAGTAATTCACCGGTTATTACAGGAAAGGACGGTTGCAGTTCCCTTCTCTTTTATATAATTATACCTGCAGAAGCCATGTATATAAACATTGTTCAAAAAGAAAAAACCGAAAAAAGTAAAAGATAGTGCTTACCAAAAATTGAAAGACTATGGTTTCATTATTTTTCACTTATTCTTCTACAAAGTATAAAAAATGAGAAGATATTGATAATGAAGTCAACAACCAAATCATGGGCTCTCAATAAATTATAAAACTCACAAATAGTGCGAAATACATCAGATAATTAATTAAGTTGGAATAGGGAATAATTCTAATTCTCATACAATTACCTAACATTAACAACAAATAATTCAATGCATATCATCTAAGTTTAAGAGAAAATACTATGATGAAAAGCAACTTGTCATGCCTTCACATCTCCACTAATACAGTTATAAGATGTGAAATAACCTTCATCTCACATTGTGGCAAAATTCAGTATGTCATAACTGCTCATTAATCTCACCACTTGTATTAGAAGATAAGGACAAACACATAATTAAATTTCACTTGTTAGCTTAGACAATTTTAATGATAACTGAAAAAAATTAAAGATGTACTTATTTATTTTTTAAATAAAGAAAAAGTTAATTTAAAATATTTATTTTTGAATTTTTTTAGTAAATATCTCATTTGATCCCTCAAGATTAACGTGGGGATAAAATAGTCCCTTAACAAATAAAAATGACAATTTGGATTGTCAAGATTTGATGTGATAATATGATCCTTCAAGATTCAAATTTTAGGACAATGTTGTCACTTTCATATCTTGAAGGATTATTATGTCCATCACGTCAAATCTTGAGGGACCGTATTGTTATTTTCGTATCTTGAAAGACTATTTTATCTCTCATATTAATCTTGAGGGATCAAAAGGGATATTTACTCTAAATGTTCTTATCATAAAAAGTTAACTAAAGTAAAAATGTACTTATATTAATGAAGGAGGAGCAAAATTATCAAATAAGTAGTAGTTAAATTGTGTCATTGTAATAAAGTCTCATATTGCTTAGGTTATAAAGTTCCACCCTTAGAAGTCTCACATTGCTTAGATGTGGAAGTCATTTCCCATTAGCACTAATATAAATAATCCCATGTACCCCTTTGTTTGGCAAGTTGAATTGAAAGTGTTATTTACTTTACAAAAGCTTTGTGCTTATTTTCTCTAAGCTATTTATTAAGAGTAAGAGGTCTAGTTAAATATCTTTAGTTTGGTCAACCAAGGTGGTGCAGATGTGGGTGTGGTGCGGTTGCTACGTAGTTTGGGTGGTCAGCTACAACTTTTTCGAGTAATATATTTCCATCTTCTATTTATTTTTTAGCTACTTTGCTATAGTTAGGTGTTGGAGCATCGCCATCATTGTTGCATCATTCGCATCATCTTCATCATCAGCATATCATCCTCACATCATAGGCACATTATCCTCATTATTGTAGCATCATCATCGGCGCATCATCATTATTATATCATCACCATCGGTGCATTGCCATCAACATCATTGTCATATTCTTTGCTACATTTTTGTGTGCTAGTTTTGCACAATATAGCAGTGTGAGATGGCACCAAAGCGTAGGAATTGTTTGGTGGTGTATGACTTCTCAAGTCTCAAGATACACAACCCAAGAAGGGGGTGAATTGATTGTGTGAAATTCTTTCAACTTTTTCAATTCTTGATGCAAAGACACTTTCTGAAATTATGAAATCAATCAAGTCTTTTGAACTTGTTGAAAAGTTAATTTCAAATCAAATATATCAACATAATTTGTGATATCAGAATATGTATCAGAAATTAAACAATCTTAATACAATATGCAGCGGATTTTAATAATCACAAACACTTAACATATAGCATCAAAACAAATATCTTATTTAATAATCATATAAATTTATATGGGTTATAAGAGTTAATACAAATTAATAATATTTTATAAATATTAATTATAATATTACTTGTTTATAAATTTTATTAACATGTTAATTGTTAAAATATTATTATAGAATAATTATAATTAGTAATTAATGATTATTCATATTAATAATAATTTAAACAATAATATTTATCAAGAATAATTATTTTTATTATTATTTATAAATAAAAATAATTATTATCTTAAACAAATTATTATTATAATTTTAAATTGAAATGATCATTATTATATTAAATAATTGAAAGGATACCACCCTAACGATAATTTTTTTTTGGTTTCCTAGGGTATCCACCAGAGCGATTCCGATGACTAATCCCCCGCCGGTTTGTGCGTGCACCTCAAGGGTGGGACGGCTGGCCAAGGTCCTCTCTGCGATAATTAAAGTGGTAATGAGTATTGACTATTGGGTAATCCATATTACATCAAATAGGTGATCCAAATTGTCTTGATAAAATCAATTATCAGTGGTATTATCATACAATATAATCAAGATAATTAATAATCAAGATATATTATCCAATATCCCAAACGCTCCTATAAAGAGTCTTATTAATAAGGAAATAAAAATTCTCATCGTACATCAAATATTAGCCATCAATCAACCAACAAATTAATGTAACTAAAAAAATTCCCAAATAAACGTGCATATTTATGATGTGAGAGTATGTATTTCAAGGAATAAATCTGATCCTAATTATTGAAAATTTTATTGTTAATGATGAGATATTATACAATTAAATTACAAGATTCACAAAATTATATCAAATCGCAATTTGGCAAACTACAATTTCTTTTATGGTTGGCATATTTGCGGAATCGTCTTCACAGGAAAGCAAAGTGGTGGCAAGTGTGAAATCAAAGTGGTGGCAAACTTTGTTTTTGTAGCATCACACAACTTTGTTTTCGCGGTACATATGATTTGCTTGATTTATCTTACTCAATATATACATATATGTATAAAAGTAAAAACCTTTATGTTGCAGGATACATCATTCCATGAAAGAGACTTATTCTAGTGTTCTTCAATTCACCATTATCCAACACTTTTTCATACCTAATAGAAGATTCTAGTGCACATAATATTAATAATAATATTGACCTCAATGGTCTATTTATCGAAGTTTGTTAAATTATTTTTAATGTAGTTCTATTTGAATGATATATGCATGTATTATACTCACTATTATATGTATAATTTTTTTATATCGTGTGTATTTATCGACATGTGTATTTTATTGTATATTGTATGTGTATTTTATGATATATTTGTAATACCTCGGGTATTCTGAGTTAGTTTGACTAAGACATCACGGTACAACCGGGGAGATAGAACCAAGTGGGTCCCACCTCCCCACTCTTTTTCCTTCTTTTTTTCCCTTTTCTCTCTTTCACTCTCGTAACCCCACCCCCCTCATTCTCACAATTCCATCTTCTTCCCCTCACCATTTCTCTCATCTCTCTTTCTCTCAAATCTCAACCAAATCTCCATCAATCTTCAAGATTCAAGTTAGCATTGTTCATCCAGTATATTGTGGGTAAGTGTAGAGTATTTTTTTTGCTCCATTGATGTCTATTTCCCTCCAATCTCGGTTTTGGGGTTTAGGGTTCATATTTGGGGGTTTTTGATTTCGTTTAGAATCTGAGGTTTATGATGTGTTCTCTAGGGTCTCAACCAACTAGGGAAGCTCCGGGTAACTCGTCATAGCTCCGGGTGGTGTCTTGGAGCTCATTGGAGTAATTTGTGAGTAATGCGTTATTTGTGGTTTTTGTATGATTTTCACAAAATTTGTGAGTAATGCGTTATTTGTGGCCCATTTTCACAAAATTGTGACTCTATGGAAGACAATTTTAGGATGTCATCGTAGGATCTTGTTAGTATAGGTTTTCTCGTCATTGAATCCCTACTACCTAGGGATATCCACACCTGGTGCAGTGTTTCCGATGCTTTTGTTTTCTAAGTGATATGCCACCCGGATAAGTGAGAGGATGTTACCTTAAGGATATGCTTGGTAGGGGGTATCCCCTTGTTAGGGAACCTTTACCCTTTTCATAAGGATGGAATGTAGACCATCCATGTTAAAGCGATAAGAGAGATTCATCGAGTGCTCAGCACCGTGATAAAGATTTTGAATAGTCGGAATAAGAGAAAGCGACGAGACGAGGCCCTACATGATGAGGGCACCACAAGGGCGTGAGCCACAACCTGATGACGGGAATGAAGTAAGTCTGGAATTCTGCCTAAGGTTGACCCGCCGAAGTTCTCAAGAGACCCCATGGGCGAAGACCCTCAGGAGTTTTACACAGGGCTACCCGAGTTCTATAGGCCTTTCGATGTCACGATGGTGATTGGACGTGGACATAACAACCCACTCTATATAAGGAAATGATGTTCTTGGTACGAGGCGGGTGAAAAGGAGTAAGTGACGGGATGCTACCTCCGGTGTGGGAGGAGTTCGGTAAGTCTTCAGAGGAAAGATAGTCCTAGTTATTTAAGAAGGTTTGTTAGCATATTAGTTTTAAGCTCAAGCAGGTCCTAATTGTGTTGGCATTTGAGTGCGCTATAGAGTTCAGTTGGGTTATGCGGCTATGCGATTCATGAAGTCACATGAGAAGGAAGGAAGACAAGTGGATTACGAAGGGGCTAAGGAACCCGATGTGCTTCGATCGGTAGTTTTGGATAGGAGAATGCTTTTACCCAAGGTCATGGGCATTGACCCTAGTATCGATAACACACAAGAGGAGTAAAGAGCAAATAAAAGTTGGAAAGATGAGAAGACAAAGGATAGTAGTTAGTAAGAATGTCTCGAGTGATCTTTACGGCTATTGGAACCACTACCTTACTTCTAGAGGAAGATTCGGGTCAGTGAGGACCACAACTAGAGTCAAGTCGAGTTGGAGTCTTGACTCAGCAGTATGTTTCCCCCATCATGCGATGCTTAGGGTCGTTTAGGCCTCATCGCCCTCTTTGGAACTTGTGCAAGAGGTCTCATTCAGGGCTATGTCGTCAGAGTCTGAACATATGTTTTGGACTTAAGCAGTTGGGACACCTTGGGTGGTAATGTCCTCGCTTGGTGAGAGGCCCCCGACACTAACCTAACTCGACCTACCCTACCCTTTTGACACCACCTTTGATAGTTGTATCTTCAGCTAGCGTTCCGGACAAGTCTGACAGAGGTGAAGCGATGTTGTCCTTAGGTATGGACTTGTTACCTTTTGTCATGCATTAGTAATTTCTACCTCAAGCAAGGATGATATGTTTTCCCTATGATGGGAGCCTGGTATATCAATAGGATTAATGTGTGATTCCTGCCTGTTGATCTCGTCTCTGAGTGCTATGCGTGGCTGTTCATGGTGGACCCCAAGAAAGAAGGAGCAATCTAGACGTGGCCAAGGCCACGATGTTAACTAGGAGTTTCTTGGATTTAGTCAGTCGTTGTCGACACTTCTGCTCAGGATTTCTTGGCAACAGTGGTGCCGTCGACACAGTCAATCGAAGATGGTGTTCGCTCTCAGTGGTTAGAAGTCACAAGCAGAGTTTTCAAAAAGCCTAAGGAGTGCGTGAGCACTGCCTTTATTCTTATAAAAATCGGAATCAGGAGGGCCCCAGTGTAACAATGGTTCAAGTACAACATTTGGAAGTTCTCGTGGGGATCATGGAAAGGTGTTGCCTATGTTTAAGAAAGTTAAAACAACGTGAGTAGGGACATTTCACCCACGAATGGGAGGTGCTTGTAATGGAGTTTGCTCTTGAGATTTGAGGACACGTAGGTGGACACGATGTTTGAGGATTATGTGCAATGTTATTCATCAGCTGGGAGGAAGCTAATAATGTTGTTGATGTAGGAGACCGAAGTCCATGTGTTGATTATCTTTTATTGTTCCTACGGTCAAACCCCAGTGCAGATGAAGTATGTCAGATGAATATGAGGGGGTTGCATTTTAAATCAGGAAGACAAGGGGTAATTCTAACACGTGATGAGACTTAGTGGTGTTGATTCGGATCAGTATGTCACAGTAAGAAGATCCAAGGGTGAAAGAGCTTAAGGTTAATGATGATGATGTAAGAACTTGGAATTTTCATTGGAATCGAAAAAGGGACGTTAAGATTGAAGTAGGAGTTTTGGTGTACCAACGTATGTGATTTGAGAAGGTTGACTGTAAAGGACACCTACAATGTTATATGTTCGGATCACCCAAGAGATGCTAAGAGGTATTGGGACCGGAATGAGTTATTTAGTGGTAAGGCATGAAGAGAACTGTGATGGCTTGTGTTTCTCGTTGATTGGCATATCAGCGGGTTAAAGTTGGTAATGATTGTTGATGGATTGGGCGGGATTGAGCTAGTCGGCTCATGTCATTTGGAAAAGATGACTTATGTGGTACTCAGTTATGTTCAACTCTCCGGCAATGTTATTGTACAGCTACATGGAGCTCACGTGTGTCCCGGGTTTGGTCTTCTGGTAATATCAGTTGTTAGGCCAAGTGTTGGCATGACCTCTTCTTGAGGTTTGATAAGAGAAGAAGAAAGGTGGAACCTGTGTGGAATGATTCGAGAGTGACGAAGTAGCGATTTTGGGTTTCGACTTAGTGAAAGCCGAGGGTATATGATAACGACGAGAGATGAACCTGGAGGTACCCTTTTAGAGGGTCGTGTGTCCCTCTGAGTTGTGAAAGTAAAGAATGTGACGAGATTCGGTAAGTGATGGAAGTTTAGTCCTCCATGTATGGATCTTTGAGATTCTGGGGTGAGCTAGTGCTGCGTATTGGTACCCTCACCTAGGTGTTTTCAACCAATCTGATATGTCTCTTGTCGATGTTGAGGAAGTATGTATCCGACCAATCTGGTACTCTAGAGCATTAAGTGTTACCCTTGGTCCAGTACGAGCATATGAGTAGGAACCGATGTCGATTGGTGATTAGCAAAGTACGGAAGCTTCGCTCTGCAGGAAGTTGTTAGAGTGAAGGTGGTGGTTTGAGGGGACCACTCAGGTTACGAGGCTATATGGGAACTGGAGGAAGCCATAAGGGCTAGATATCCTCACCTCTTTTATGACTCAGGTCATCCTTCCTTTCCCTTGCATGTTTGAATTCAGGAACCGAATTCTTTAAGGGGGAAGATTGTAATACCTCGGGTATTCTGAGTTAGTTTGAGTAAGAGATCACGGTACAACCGGGGAGATAGAACCAAGTGGGTCCCACCTCCCCACTCTTTTTCATTCTTTTTTTCCCTTTTCTCTCTTTCACTCCCGTAACCCCACCCCCCTCATTCTCACAATTCCATCTTCTTCCCCTCACCATTTCTCTCATCTCTCTTTCTCTAAAATCTCAACCAAATCTCCATCAATCTTCAAGATTCAAGTTAGCATTGTTCATCCAGTATATTGTGGGTAAGTGTAGAGTATTTCTTTTGCTCCATTGATGTCTATTTCCCTCCAATCTCGGTTTTGGGGTTTAGGGTTCATATTTGGGGGTTTTTTATTTCGTTGAGAATCTGAGGTTTATGATGTGTTCTCTAGGGTCTCAACCAACTAGGGAAGCTCCGGGTAACTCGTTGTAAGACCCCAAAATTCTAATTATACCTTAATTAGAGGGATTTAGTCATAATCACTTTAATTAAGGTGTAATTGGAATATGTATATGATTGGGATGTATTTTGATGTATATGTGTTATGTGTATTAAGTTGATATATGCATTTGCATTCGAGTTAAATACGATAAAATAGACTAAGAATTTAGGAAAGGAATGTAGGAGGTAATCACAAGAGATTTTAGGTATTTATGGTTATGTACAAGTTTATATAGGTGTAAAGATGCTGACTGGGGTGTTAGAAATGGTTTAGGAAATATTAGGTGCATTTTGGAGGTTTGGATGCATGAAACTGTTGTTACTGTTCTGTATCAGTAGATGCTCGCTAGCGGCCAGTTGTAGTCGCTAGCGGGTGAGGCGGCAGAGGACCCGCACTAGCGAATGTGACATATCGCTAGCGAGTAATGCGGTGGTGTTGGTCGCTAGCGGCCTCATGTTCCTCGCTAGCGACCCGCATCGTGACAGAACAGAATTTCTGTCATTTTGCATTTTGGACCAAACCCTCCAACTTATTAATATTGCTTAGATGTCTCTCCGTCCCAACTCACCTTATAACTCCAGAAGAGACCCCTAAAGCCATCAGAACCCTTTCTTCACCCCTAAGAATACCAAAACACTGTCAAAATTCCCTAAGCTCACAAACACTCATACCTCACCTCTATATCATCAAACCTCATCAAATCAAAGAACAAACACCATACTCAGATCCTTCTCATCAAATCCTTTCATTCCAACCGATTAGAAACCATCAGGAAACTTAGAGGTATCATCATCATCATTAAGAAAGTTTGGGTGAAGTATTGAGCAAGGGATTCAAGAACAAAGAGTGATTTCTAGCTTGGATAGAGAGAAACTACAAGAGGTAGGGGTTTAGATTTATGTTATGTATTAGTGTATGTTCATACATCAGATTCGATTATATGACATTATTTGCATAAAAGCCATAGCTGTTCTGAAACTGATATGAGTGCAGGATCGAGATATGCGCTAGCGGCCACATCTTATCCGCCAGCGCGTGCACACGCGCTAGCGGCCATGTTACAGGCGCTAGCGGGTACCTTGAACCGACTTGGGCGCTAGCGGCCACCTGGGACGCGCTAGCGACCAGATCGCAGAGTTTTGTGCAGAATCGTGTTTTCTGATATTTTTGGTATTTTAAAGATTTTAAAATTATATATGTTTTTAAAGGAAATATCATGATGAATATATATATACATATATACATTAGAAATAAATATTGAATATTGGAAATGAGGAATTTAAAGAAAAGATGACATATGAGATTATTTATGTTATTATGATTACATGTATGTGATATATGTGACATGATGAGCATATAATGTATAATATGCATGCTGATATGTTAAAGAAGCTGAGAAAGGTCATGTGAATCAGAAAATGAGATTTATGAGTAGCTTTCTGTACAAACGGGATTGGCAAGGGAGGTTGGGACCGAAGAATGTGACGAGATTCGGTAAGTGATGGAAGTTTAGTCCTCCATGTATGGATCTTTGAGATTCTGGGGTGAGCTAGTGCTGCGTATTGGTACCCTCACCTAGGTGTTTTCAACCAATCCGATATGTCTCTTGTCGATGTTGAGGAAGTATGTATCCGACCAATCTTGTACTCTAGAGCATTAAGTGTTACCCTTGGTCCAGTACGAGCATATGAGTAGGAACCGATGTCGATTGATTATCAGCAAAGTACAGAAGCTTCGTTCTGCAGGAAGTTGTTAGAGTGAAGGTGGTGGTTTGAGGGGACCACTCAGGTTACGAGGCTATATGGGAACTGGAGGAAGCCATAAGGGCTAGGTATCCTCACCTCTTTTATGACTCAGGTCATCCTTCCTTTCCCTTGCATGTTTGAATTCGGGGACCGAATTCTTTAAGGGGGGAAGATTGTAATACCTCGGGTATTCTGAGTTAGTTTATGTAAGAGATCACGGTACAACCGAGGAGATAGAACCAAGTGGGTCCGACCTCCCCACTCTTTTTCATTCTTTTTTTCCCTTTTCTCTCTTTCACTCCCGTAACCCCACCCCCCTCATTCTCACAATTCCATCTTCTTCCCCTCACCATTTCTCTCATCTCTCTTTCTCTAAAATCTCAACCAAATCTCCATCAATCTTCAAGATTCAAGTTAGCATTGTTCATCCAGTATATTGTGGGTAAGTGTAGAGTATTTCTTTTGCTCCATTGATGTCTATTTCCCTCCAATCTCGGTTTTGGGGTTTAGGGTTCATATTTGGGGTTTTTTGATTTTGTTGAGAATCTGAGGTTTATGATGTGTTCTCTAGGGTCTCAACCAACTAGGGAAGCTCCGGGTAACTCGTCCTAGCTCCGGGTGGTGTCTTAGAGCTCATTGGAGTAATTTGCGAGTAATGGGTTATTTGTGGTTTATGTATGATTTTGATTGTTATTATGAATTTCTTGCTATGATAGTTGATAGGGACTGAGATTGGTTGATATATGATTGATATTGCATGTTGGTGGTGTTTGATTTGGATGGGTTGTGGTGAAAAAGTGGATTTGGAGATGATTTTCGTGAAGTTTTCTGCAGAATTTCGTCTCTGACCCAGGCTGTAATCGATTACCGCGAATTGGTAATCGATTACTGTAATCGATTACCAAAACTCTGTAATCGATTACTGCGGGTATGTAATCGATTACAGACTGCTTATTTTCGCAAAAATTTTCTTCAGAACGAAATTTGAAGTTGGTAATCGATTACAGGGGCCTGTAATCGATTACATCAGTACTAAAACTCTATTTTCAAGACTTTAACTCAAATTCTTTATACATTCAAGTTATGCTTTCAAATCCATTCGTTCACCACTACCCCAAACCCGATACTGGCTGTTTATGATGTTATGTTGATGATGATTGAATGAAATGCAAATATGTGATTATGAAATGATAATTTGGCATTAGATGAGATTGGATGTGTGAGAATTTAGAAATTTCTTTGTTTATGTAATAATATGATAAAGACATGATGATGATTTGATGTCGTTGTATTTATGATATGATGCTGATGATGTGATGATGAAACGATGATGCATGAGTGATATGTAAATGGTGTGATGATGATGTGATGACGATGAATCAATGATAATTAAGATTTAAGACATAAACCATATATTTATATACGAAAGGAATTCGAAGGCAGGATCAGTTTGGATCCGATCTGAGGAGGGGCTGGGCTCCCGGGGTCGAAGGACTTAAGGACCTGAGGAGGGGCGGGGCTCCCGGGGTTCATAGGTTATTATGTCTGAGGAGGGGCGGGGCTCCCAAGACAGTAATGAGGATCTGAGGAGGGGCTGGGCTCTCGGGATCCATAAACGAAAAATACATATCGAGACATACGGAAATGTGAAACGAACTAACGTACAAGGATTTGTGATAAAGAAACCGGATCGTATGTGGTACGCATTATTGCATAAATTTGTTGATGCTTGTGTATGCTATATGTGTCAATTATAAACTGTTTATAATCCTTATTCACTGAGCGTATGACTCACCCATTCATACAAAACATTTTCAGTCACAGGTGCAAAGCAAGGGATGGACTTGTCCGTACCTCCGAGCTCTTAGCATTGGTGAGCCTCAATGGGCAGAGGCGTTATGTCCTTGTCTGTTGTCTATGTAGTCTGCTCCATAGGTTTACAAACAGGATTGTCTATGTTATGTGTATTTGATGTAGTCTAATTAAGACTTGTTGTATTATGTTGATTCTGAGTTAAGTAGAATGTTATGTTTGGATTGAATGGGTTATGAGTATAGGAGTGATACTTGAGGACCCTATTATATGTATGGATTATACGTGTTGTGTGTTATTAAAGTAGTTGTGGTTGTTGTTGTCTAGCTTGATATTGTGTGGATTCCATGTTAAGGCTGACATGGGACTTGGTGTCCCATGTGCCGGTCACGGATCCGAGTTGGGTCATGACAATATTAGTATGAATATTTTAATAAATATGATATGTGTATTTCTTCTTAATTGGAATGTGTAATTGATATGTGTAATCCCTTATATATGTAGTATGTGTATTTCACTAAATATGATATATGCATTTCTTCCTAATTGGTATGTGTAATATTTTCAAGTTGCATTTTTTTTTTGGTCAAGTTATATATATTTTTTAATTTTCTATAAATATGGATAAAAAATAAAATAAATAGTAAAACTAAAATGTGAAAGATCTAGAGGTTGAAAAACAAGAGAACGAATTATTGGTTTGTGTTTAGAGATAATTATTATCTCTATTTACTTATTTTAATAATCTTATAGTTTTATTTTTAGAATTTAAAGAATAACTACCCAAATGAGTATGAATATAAAAAAATTAATTTTTTTTAATCCCCTTTATATATTAGTATGGATGTGTATTCCATTACTATTAGCATGTGTAATACTTTTTATTCAGTAAATGCATGTCACATTAAATAGTATGTGTAATCACTTCTATTCCGTATGTGTAATCTCTTCTATATAAGCATGCATAATCCTTTTTATTTAGTAAGTATATTTCACCTTAATTTAGCAAGAATATTACGTGAGGATATAACATATCAGGACGATTTGACGATATTACTTCCTTTTAATTTAAATAGATGATTTCCTTTTTTAATAGAAATCACACAACAAATAAAATATAACTGCTTTAATTGCTCAATAGATCTGTGTAATTAATTTCACTATTTAATATATATATAATTTATTTGATGGCTATCTGTAATACCTCGGTTAGTCTGAGTTGTATGAGTAAGAGATCACGGTACACCCCGGGGGAGATAGAGCCAAGTGGACCCCACCTCCCCACCCTTTTACTTTTCCTTTTTCCCTTTTCTCCCTCCCATTCCCGTAACCCCCTTCCTCTCTCTTTTCTTTCTTTCTTTCTTTCTTCTTCACCATCTCTCCCTCACAAATATCTCTCACAAAACCTCATCAAAACTCCATTAATGTTCAAGATCAAGTTAGCATTGCTCATCTAGTATTTTGTGGGTAAGTGTAGAGTATTTCTTTTTCTCTCTTGGTGTCTATTTCTCTCTATTTTTGAATTGGGGGTTTAGGGTTTACAATTGGGGTTTTTGGTTTTGGTATGAGTTTGAGATTTTTGATGTGTTCTCTAGGGTCTCAACCACTAGGGAAGCTCCGGGTAACTCATACTAGCTCCGGGTGGTGTCTTGGAGTTCATTGGAGTAATTTGTGAGTAATGGGTTATTTATGGTTTATGTATGATTTTGAATGTTATTGTTAATTTCTTGCTATGATAGTTGATATGGACTGAGATTGGTTTATATATGATTGATATTGCATATTGGTTGTGTTTGATTTGGATGGGTTGTGGTGAAAATGTGGATTTGGAGATGATTTTCGATTACCACGATTTGGTAATCGATTACAATGAGTCGAATTCAGAAATCACTCTTGCGAAGGCTGTAATAGATTACATCGATTTGGTAATCGATTACTGTAATCGATTACCAAGACTCTGTAATCGATTACTAGAATCGATTACCACGAATTCGTAATCGATTACAGATTGCCAAATTTTGCGAAAAATTTTCTCCAGAATGAAATTTGATACTGGTAATCGATTACAGAGGTCTGTAATCGATTACAACAGTTCTAAGGGCTTGTTTGGATGTCATTATAGCAAAAGATCTTTTTTTAATTTATCTTTTTAATTAAGATCTTTTAAAAAAATAGAAGTGATTTTATGTTTGGATACAAAATTAATTCATATTTGGATGTAATATAGAAATATCTTTATTTAATCGTAAACATCTTTTTTATGTTATACAAAATGTCTTTTTTCAGAAGATGGAAATTACAGCTTCTGAAAAAAGATCTTTTTTTACTTTTTCTAGAGATTATGCTTTTACTTGAAATTAGCATCCAAACATATCAAAAAATTCAATAAGATATTTTTTTAATTAAAAAAGATCTTATTTTAAACAAATAATGGCATCCAAACAAGCACTAAAACTCTATTTTTAAGACTTTAACTCAAAATCTTCGTACTTTTAAGTTATGCATTCAAATCCATTCGTTCACCACTACCCTAAAATCGATACCGGGATGTTTATGATGTTAATACGATATTACAGTGAACATTTGTCGGAAATCTGGTTATGCATTGATAAGAATTAAAATATGAATAATGTTTGTCGATTTGGCCTGAGGAGGGGCGTGGCTCCCGGGATCGAGGTTTAATGAAGTCTGAGGAGGGGCTGGGCTCCCGGGATCTATAACGTTAAATTCACATGTACTAACAATAAATAAGACGAACTGTGGAATATGTTATATGGTGTTTATGCGATGGGTTAACTTGTCTGTATATATGATTATGGTGTTGTTTCATAAACTGTTTTTAGATTCACTGAGCGTATGACTCACCCATGCATACAAACCATTTTCAGATTCAGGTCCTGATCAGGGGGCCAGTCCTTCCGTTCCTCCAAGCTCTTAGCTTTGGTGAGCCTCGGTGTTTAGAGGCGTTATGTTATTGTCTGTCATTTCTGTAGCGTGCTCTATAAGTTACAAACATGATTGTCTAAGTTATGTGTCTTGGTGTTGTCTAATTAAGACTTATCAAACCTCTGTTGTTATGTTGATTTCAAGACAAGTAGGATTAATTATGTTATGAATATAGGGATGATACTTTAAGGACCCTATTATATGTATGGATTTTATGTAATGTGTGTTGTTAAAGTAGTTGTGGTTGTCGTTGTTTAGCTTAGTTGTTGCATGGGAAACATGTTAAGGCTGACATTGGACTCGTTGTCCTAGGTGCCGGTCACGGATCCGAGTTGGGTCGTGACAAAGTTGGTATCAGAGACTAGGTTTACGTTTTGTAACTTATGGAGCAATTGTTCTTCAATAGGGTGACAATAGTGTAAATGGTTGCTGGCCCATTTTCACAAAATTGTGACTCTAGTGAAGATCTTTTTAGGGTGTCCTTGTGTTGTTGTCTAAGTTAACTTCTTGAATGCTAATCCCTCTTTGAATCGGGGATGTTTTCTCTGTTATGTCTCTAAACGATTGAACGATTGTTGTTTGTGTAGCCACTCTTGGTTGATCATGCCGCCTAAGCAGGGTACCCGAAGACAGGGAAAGCCTCGTACCACTAGGGACCCCCCTCTAGTGTAGGGGAATAATGAGCCCGTTGGAGGTGGTACGGAGCCTAACTACGGTGCTGAGATGCAAGGGGTTCGCCAAGCTCTCAACACCTTGATTCAGATGATGCAGAATCAGAACCAGAGGAGGGAAGAGGTTCCTCCGAACATGGGCTACAAACCACCTAGAGCAGGGCCACAGGTTTTTGGTACTCATGAGGTGACATTGGAGGCATATCTGAGGCTGAACCCACCGACTTTTTCGGGGGAGTCCATGGAGGAAGACCCAGAGGATTTCTTGGATCGGGCCACTAGAGCTCTGCGTGCCCTTCGATGCCATGATGTAAGGGCCGTAGATCTGGTGACCTACACCCTTCAAGGAACTGCAATTCACTGGTATGAGACCTGGTGGGTTGAGAGGACAAACATGAGAAGGCCGCCACCAGTATGGGAGAAGTTCACTGAAGCTTTCAGCGCAAGATTCTTTTCTGAGAACCGAAGGGAGCTCTTAGTGGAGCAATTCCTCAAGCTGAAGCAGACTCCGGGCATGTCCATAGTCGAGTATGCTACACAATTTACTCGATTATGTCGATATGCGCCGCATGAGATCACCACTGAAGACAGGAAGGTGAGAAGGTTTGTGAAGGGGCTCAGGGAACCGATGCATTCCATTCTGCATAATGAGATAGGAAGGTAGACTTTCTCCCAGGTGATGGACACCGCTGTTGGCATTGAAAGCTCAAGGGAGGAAGACAAGCCGAATAGGGGATTTGAGAAGAAAAAGAAGACTACATGACAATTCTCTAGAGGATCAAGTTCTGGTGGGTCCCAAGGTTATCAGCATCAGAGGTTTGCTCTTGGGAGTGGTTCCAACTCTTCAGGATCCATCCCTAGGGCCATGTCAGGAATGAGACCCCAAGCAAGCAGTGCTTCTCAGTCGAACACGCAGTGGTCTGGACCTCAAGTTCCCCAGCGTTCTCATTGCAAGCAGTGTGGAAGATTCCACCAATGTGCATGTCGCCCGAGCTAGAATGTATGCTATGGATGTGGACAGGCAGAGCATTTTATCAGAGATTGTCCCCGCCTTGCTGGGGGAGCTGCTGGGTATTAGGCATCTATCTTAACCACCCCATCTTATTCAGCTATGTCTCCGGGTAGTTCTTCCGGGCAAGGAGGTCGAGGTGCAGCTAGAGGAAACAGGGGTCGAGGTCAAGGTGGAGGAGGAAGAGCTCAGTTGAGAGTCTTTGCCTTGACTCGTTACGATGCTCCGGCGTCGAACACGGTTGTGGCAGGTATTTTGAAAGTTGGCTCATCTGAGGCTTATGTGTTGTTTGATCCGGGCTCTACACATTCATATGTGTCCCCGTTCTTTGCTTCTCGTTTTAGCGAGCAACCCACAACGTTGGAGGATCCTTTTTGGGTTAGCACTCCGGTGGGGGAACCCCTCATGGTTCGGTTGGTTTGTAAGTCGTGTGTGGTCTCGGTGAACGAGATGGACACTTTGGCCGACTTAGTGCTTCTTGAGATGGTGGATTTTGATGTTATCCTAGGCATGGATTGGTTAGCTTCCTGTCATGCCTCTGTGGATTGCTACGCTAAGTTGGTTCGATTTGTCCTCCCCGATGGTTCAACCTATGAGTTCCGAGGGGATCGTTGCGTGACCCCCGCTTCCTTGATCTCAGCTTTGAGTGCCATGAAGTTGATGGATCATGGGAACCAAGGTTTTCTTGCGTCAGTCGTGGATGTGAAGGCTAGAGTGCCAGATGTGGATCAAGTTCCGATTGTGGGAGAGTTTCTAGATGTCTTTCCAGAGGAGTTACCAGGGATGCCGCCGGATAGGGAGATAGATTTCGGGATTGACTTAACCCCTGAAGCTCAACCTGTTTCTATTCCCTCTTACCGTATGACTCCGAAAGAGTTGAATGAGTTGAAGGACCAGTTGAGGGACCTTTTGGATAAGGGATTTATCCGTCCGAGCACTTCACCTTGGGGTACTCCGGTTCTCTTTGTTAAAAAGAAAGATGGACCTATGAGGCTTTGCGTGGATTACCGGCAGCTTAACAAGATGACGGCCCGTAACAAGTATCCTCTTCCTAGGATCGATGATTTGTTTGATCAACTCCAATGTGCTTGTTGCTTCTCGAAGATTGATTTGAGGTCTGGATACCACCAGTTGAAGATCAAGGAGGGAGACGTTTCGAAGACAGCTTTCCGCACCCGGTATGGACATTTTGAGTTCCTTGTGATGTCCTTCGGTTTAACCAATGCCCCAACAACTTTCATGGATCTTATGAATCGGGTGTTTAAGCCGTTCTTGGACCGGTTCATCATCGTCTTTATTGACGACATATTGGTTTATTCCAAGAATGTGGAAGATCATGAGCATCATCTCAAGGTTGTGTTGCAGACTTTGAGAGATCACAGTTTTTATAAGTTCTCCAAGTGCAAGTTTTGGCTAGACCGGGTGACCTTTCTCGGGCATATGGTATCTAAGGACGGGATCATGGTAGATCCGAAGAAAGTCGAGGCAGTTCAGAAGTGGCCAAGGCCTACGACAGTGACACAGATCCGTAGCTTCTTGGGTCTTGCCGGTTACTATCGGAGGTTTGTTAAGGACTTCTCGAGAATAGCAGCCCCTCTCACCCAGTTAACCCAAAAGAGTGTGCCCTTCTAGTGGTCGGAAGCTTATGAGGAAAGTTTTCAAAGATTGAAGGAGTCCTTGACCACCGCTCCTGTCTTGATTTTGCCTTCGGGTTCAGGAGGGTATTCGGTGTACTGCGATGCCTCTTGGATTGGGCTTGGTTGTGTTTTGATGCAGCATGAGAGAGTAATTGCTTATGCATCAAGGAAGTTGAAGAGGCACGAGCAGAACTACCCTACCCATGACTTGGAGATGGCTGCAGTCGTTTTTGCTCTTAAGATCTGGAGACACTATCTCTACGGGGAGACGTGTGAGATCTACACCGACCACAAGAGCTTGAAGTATATCTTTCAGCAGAGAGACCTTAATCTGAGGCAGAGGAGGTGGATGGAGTTGCTCAAGGACTATGATTGCACTATTCTGTATCATCCAGGGAACGCGAATGTTGTTGCTGATGCGCTAAGTAGAAAGTCTATGGGTAGTTTGGCCCATATTGCTCCCGTAAAGAGGCCAGTGGTGGAAGAGATTCACCATTTGGAAGCTGAGGGTATGCATTTGGAGTTAGGAAGATCAGGAGTACTCTTGGCTCATGTGTGGGCTCAGTCTACATTAGTGGATCAGATCAAGTCTGTGCAGTGGGAAGATCCGAGGCTTGTGGAGCTGGTGACGGAGGTAAGTGAAGGGAAGAATTGGACGCTGTCCTTGGACTCAGAGGGAGTGTTACGTTGTGGACAGTGTTTGTGCGTATCGGATGTTGGTAATCTGAGAAGACTTATTCTGGAGGAAGCCCATAACTCCAAGTATTCCATCCATCCTGGCTGTACCAAGATGTACCAAGATCTGAAGCAGTTGTTTTGGTGCGAAGGCATGAAACGAGATGTAGCGGACTTCGTTTCTTGATGTCTGGTGTGTCAACAAGTGAAGGTGGAACATTAGAGACCTGCAGGGTTGTTGCAACCCATAGAGATACCGATATGGAAGTGGGAGAGGATCACCATGGACTTTGTGACAGGGCTACCTCGCAGTTTTCGAGGCTTTGACTCCATCTGGGTGATTGTGGTTCGACTGACCCAGTCGGCCCACTTCATCCCGGTTAAAACCTCATATGGAGCGCCTCGTTATGCTCAGTTGTTCATCGAGGTCATTGTACGACTTCATGGTGTTCCGGTCTCCATTATCTCTGACAGAGGGACTCAGTTCACCTCTCAGTTTTGGTGGTCCTTTCAAGAAGCCTTAAGAACTCGTCTTAACTTCAGCACAACCTTCCACCCTCAAACCGATGGCCAATCAGAGAGGACCATTCATATTTTGGAGGATATGCTTCGAGCTTGTGTGATGGATTTCAGAGATGGTTGGGAGCCGTACCTTCCATTGGTTGAGTTTTCTTATAATAATAGCTATCAGGCCAGTATTGGTATGGCACCGTTCGAGGCTCTATATGGTAGGAGGTGTCGATCTCCCATAGGTTGGTTTGAGAGTGGTGAAGCTGCTCTTTTGGGACCCGATTTAGTACAAGATGCCATGGATAAAGTAAAGTTGATCAGGGAGAGGCTTCAAGCGGCTCAGAATAGGCAGAAGGCCTATGCTAACAACCGAAGATGTGATTTGGAGTTTTCGGTTGGAGATCATGTGTTTCTCTGTATCTCTCCGATGAAGGGAGTTATGAGGTTCGGAAAGAAAAGAAAGCTGAGTCCTCGGTATGTTGGACCTTTTGAGATCTTGGATCGGATTGGGGCAGTGGCCTATCATTTGGCACTTCCACCCGAGATGTCCTCAATCCATCCCGTCTTTCATGTGTTTATGTTGAGGAAGTACCTATCCGATCCATCTCATGTGATCGAGCATCAAGTGATACCCTTAGATGAGAATTTGGCATACGAGGAGGAACCAGTGGCTATTGTTGATCAACAGGTGAGGAAACTCTGTTCTAAGGAAGTGGCTACAGTGAAGGTGGTTTGGCTGAACCACTCTGGTCAAGAGGCTACGTGGGAGCCCGAGGAAGCCATGTGGAATAAGTATCCGCACCTCTTTCATGTTTCAGGTAATCTCTTTTCCCTTTTGTGTTTGATTCGGGGTCCGAATTCTTTAAGGGGGGAAGATTGTAATACCTCGGTTAATCTGAGTTGTATGAGTAAGAGATCACGGTACACCCCGGGGGAGATAGAGCCAAGTGGGCCCCACCTCCCCACCCTTTTTCTTTTCCTTTTTCCCTTTTCCCCCTCCCATTCCCGTAACCCCCATCCTCTCTATTTTCTTTCTTTCTTTCTTTCTTCTTCACCATCTCTCCCTCTCAAATCTCTCTCACAAACCCTCATCAAAACTCCATTAATGTTCAAGATCAAGTTAGCATTGCTCATCTAGTATTTTGTGGGTAAGTGTAGAGTATTTCTTTTTCTCTCTTGGTGTCTATTTCTCTTTATTTTCGAATTGGGGGTTTAGGGTTTACAATTGGGGTTTTTGGTTTTGGTATGAGTTTGAGGTTTTTGATGTGTTCTCTAGGGTCTTAACCAACTAGGGAAGCTCCGGGTAACTCATCCTAGCTCCGGGTGGTGTCTTGGAGTTCATTGGAGTAATTTGTGAGTAATGGGTTATTTATGGTTTATGTATGATTTTGAATGTTATTGTTAATTTCTTGCTATGGTAGTTGATAGGGACTGAGATTGGTTGATATATGATTGATATTGCATATTGGTTGTGTTTGATTTGGATGGGTTGTGGTGAAAATGTGGATTTGGAGATGATTTTCGAACAATTTTCTGCAAAATTTCGCCTCTGGTTCAGGTTGTAATCGATTACCACGATTTGGTAATCGATTACCAAGACTCGGTAATCGATTACAATGAGTCGAATTCAGAAATCACTCTTGCGAAGGCTGTAATAGATTACATCGATTTGGTAATCAATTACTGTAATCGATTACCAAGACTCTGTAATCGATTACTGTAATCGATTACCACGAATTCGTAATCGAGTACAGGTTGCCAAATTTTGCGAAAATTTTTCTGCAGAATGAAATTTGATACTGGTAATCGATTACAGAGGTCTGTAATCGATTACAACAGTACTAAAACTCTATTTTTAAGACTTTAACTCAAAATCTTCATACTTGTAAGTTATGCCTTCAAATCCATTCGTTCACCACTATCCTAAACTCGATACCGGGATGTTTATTATGTTAATACGATATTACCGTGAACATTTGTCGGAAATGTGGTTATGCATTGATAAGAATTAAAATATGAATAATGTTTGTCGATTCGGCCTGAGGAGGGGCGTGGCTCCCGGGGTCGAGGTTTAATGAAGTCTGAGGAGGGGCTGGGCTCTCGGGATCTATAACGTTAAATACACATGTCCTAACAATAAATAAGACGAACTGTGGAATATGTTATATGGTGTTTATGCGATGGGCTAACATGTCTGTATATATGATTATGGTGTTGTTTCATAAACTGTTTTTAATGTATTATTCACTGAGCGTATGACTCACCCATTCATACAAACCATTTTCAGATTCAAGTCCTGATCAGGGGGCGAGTCCTTCCGTTCCTCCAAGCTCTTCGCTTTGGTGAGCCTCGGTGTTTAGAGGCGTTATGTTATTGTTTGTCATTTCTGTAGCGTGCTCCATAAGTTACAAACAGGATTGTCTAAGTTATGTGTGTCTTGGTGTTGTCTAATTAAGAATTATCAAACCTCTGTTGTTATGTTGATTTCAAGACAAGTAGGATTATTTATGTTATGAATATAGGGATGATACTTTAAGGACCCTATTATATGTATGGATTTTATGTGATGTGTGTTGTTAAAGTAGTTGTGGTTTTCGTTGATTGGCTTAGTTGTTGCATGGGAAACAGGTTAAGGCTGACATTGGACTCGGTGTCCTATGTGCCGATCACGGATCCGAGTTGGGTCGTGACACTATCTAGTTTGCTATTGGCACAACAATGTAATAAATCAATCTACCCAAAAAGGGTACATAGGTGATGGGTGAGCGTCGCAACTCCCATAAATTTAATTATTTATAATCCAAGTTCCC
Source organism: Aeschynomene evenia (assembly GCA_013621005.1). Taxonomy (NCBI): domain Eukaryota; kingdom Viridiplantae; phylum Streptophyta; class Magnoliopsida; order Fabales; family Fabaceae; genus Aeschynomene; species Aeschynomene evenia. Next base: position 16,863,568 of record CM024267.1, on the reverse strand, counting down.
CTAATATAGTTTAGTGGAAACCAGGGTCGTCTCTCACAAGGAATGGCTAAGAAAACAATACGCAAGACTAATTGGATGAGGGTTGTCACAAGTTGACGGTTTTTGTTTGAATGCCAGAGAAATAAATTGGAATAATAAACACAGTGGTTTATGAGGTAGAACATTCATTAGGGCGTTTATCATTGGCTACAAAAGAATGCATGAGTTGATTAATTACGCCAGAGTTAGAGCTAACCCTATTATTGTGATTCTAAGAGTTGATTGCCTAGAACAAGATTAATCAGGGAGATCTCACCTTTAGTTTCGTTTTCAACAATCTTTAAAGCCAATCACATTAATCTAATTAAAGAGACTAATCAGCCAACTAACTAATCATTACCAATTCCTGATATGCCATGCATCAATTAATCAATTAACATATAAACACATGCCAATGAATTAGCCTAACTCAATCGAGTAATCCAAGACAAAGGTTTAACACACAATTTAAGATCTCAAATTATATGCCATGATTTTGATAATGAAAACTTATGCAAGATTAAGAACAAAGCCGCAATTTACCCCAATGATGTTCACACCCTCATAAACCACTAAGAGACTTAGTTACTCATGGAGGAAATAGAAAGGTAGAAAATAAATTGGAATTAAAACAAAGATGGGATGACGAATTAAACAACTTGAACAATAAAGAGGAAAGTAAGGAAATTAAATGCAAATTGGAAAGGTAGAAAAACGAATAACTGAATTAATTAAAAGAAGTAACTTACAAAACCCAAAGGGCTTGACGAATAACGTTGGAAATACAATGGAGGAATCTAGAGTTAGACTAGGAAGAAGATGGAATCCTAATGGAGAAAAATAAACTCTAACTAAAAAGCCTAGGGTTTAAAAGTAAGAAACTAGGAAAAGAAAATAGTAAGAAATTAAGACATGTAGAAGTGATGGTGGAAGTGATATGTTTTCTAATGCATTAGCCTTCTTTAAATAGAGTGAGCACCCTCCAAACCCTAGCTAATTGGGCCCCCAGCTCGGCCTTGCAGATAGGTCTCTACTGTAACAGAATTGCGGCGTGGCGTTGGGGCGCTAATAGCTCGCTAGGGCGCCAGTGCTGTGCACGAGATGAGTTCTAGTAGGGTTCGAGCGCTGGGGTGCGCTGAGGGCGCTGGGCACTTGATGCCAGTCCTGAATTCCACTGCTCCGCTTCTTGCTCAGTTCCTGATGTCTACTGCTCCAATAATTCCAATGACCTGCACCAAAAATATAAAATACCCAAGATCAAGTGCAAGGGTCATCTTTGAATTGCAAAAACATCATAAAACTTATTACTTTAGCCTTTATTTTCATTAAGTCCCAATTAATTCCAAATTGTATTAAATACAATAAAAGGCTAAAATAGAGCAGAGAAATGCATACAATCATCCAAATTAAGGGAATAAAATATTGGCAAAAACCACGTTATCAAATATCCCCACACTTGAACAATTGCATGTCCTCATGCAACAATAATGATTCCAAGCATCTCTAAAAGTAAAGCAATGGCTAACACATTCTAACACCTATTTCCTAAAAGAAAAATAAAATACTACAGATGATGGAAAGTTATTCAAAACAGCACACCTTGGTCAAAATTATGCAACACCCACAATCATATTACAAGTTGGCATTCAAAGAGATTCATGAGTTAAGAGAATCAGTTCATGTTATGCAAAGTTGGTTGATTGGCCCTCACCAGTGTGTTTAACTCTCAATCACTCAGTGTTTTGGCTAAGCACTCAATTGGATAAAACACACAAGTATTCACATTCCATAAATTTGCTATACTCCTAACATTGCAATTCCACAAACATGGTGCATCAAGAGGTCTTTTCAGGGCTGTAACGGGGCTTGGGACAGATGTGGCACATATGGGAAGTGGACTCAATTCCGAGAAACTAAGACTTCATGGTTCGACTGATCCCAAATGAATTCCATTAAAGAAAAAGATGGAGAGAGAGAAAGATGGAGAGAAAAGAAACACTCAAAATCAATAAACCCATAAAACTCTTGATTTTAACATTCCCCAAGATTCCCAAATAATTTCACAGTAATTCCTAGGAACCCAACAACCTTTATTTGCAAAATTCACATATTTTTCTTTGATTTTTCTATATTTTTTCGATTTTCTTTTGAATAAATTCCTCATCTCAACTCTTTTGGCAATTGAAATGAGGTGGAAAGGAAAATAACGGAAGACCACTTATGTACAAAAGTTACCCTTACAATTATATTCCCATACCTTACAGTTTATTCCAGTGCACAATTTAACCCAATTTTCCCACACTTAAGACCTTTGCCCAACAATCAAACCATGTCCTCCTAGTTTCTCAGAAGGGATTTTTCATTGTTTTTCTATCTCTGGCTTGTGATGAGCTTAGTAAACAAAAAAGGGATAAAGGCTCAAATTGGCTACAAACAATGGGAATTGTGTATCAGTTGGCTATTTGGTTAAGTGACTTTTAAATGTAAAACAAAATCATGCCTCAATCACACGCAACATGTATAAAACGCAAAACAATAATCAAGCAAATTCAGGAATAACAAATATAAGTGTGTGTGTGCTCACAGAAAGAAAGTGATCAATTGATGTATTTAATCACAATAAGGCCCAAATCTCACAGGTAATCCAAACAACCAATCAGAGATAACACAAACAATTCAAACTCATATGGGATACATGCCAACATTTCTGAGTTAAAATCAAAGGGTAAAGCAATTTCAGACCAAAAGGTGCTATAAAGAAAACTACCCAATCATCTACCTAAAAACACATAAAAACAAAAGAAAATAAACGAAAAGAAAAGAGTTAGGCATGCAATTATTTACAAAAGCCAATTTTTCTACACTCTCCCCACACTTGAATGAGACAATGTCCCCAGTGTCAACAGTTAAAAGAACAGGGAAAAAGGTATAGAAAGGTCCTACAGAGGACTCAATCGTCCTCTGAACCATCATCATCCTCCTCCTCCTCGGCCTCATTGTCCTCATCATCGTCTTCTTCCTCGTCCTCATCGACAACAATAGGAGCCTGGGAATGTCCCGGAGCTCCATACCCAGAGGAGAAGCGCTGGTCGATGTAAGACCGGAAATCTCTCTGTGTCTCAGCGAGGCGCCTCTGGTCATAGTAATTCTGAATGGCCAGATACCGCTGATCATGATAGCTCTCTGCAGCTGCGAACTTCTGATCGAAGTACTCCCTCATGTTGACCTTCATCTAGGTCAACTGTGCAGTGATGGAATCTAGAGGATTCCCCGCTGGCTGGCTCTTATTCTGAGCTGCTGCATCCTTGGTAGAGAGACCGGCGACGGTGAGGGTGGTATGTGGCCCATGCCACTCATCATCGGCGTACTCTGGCACACCACACTGGATAGTGAAGGAGGTAACCAGAGAAGGGAAAGGGAGGCTCCGGTTGGCCTCAATGTGGTGAGCCTGATGCATGGTGCGCTGCAGACGAGTGGGCAAGTCCACCCAGTGGCCCTCCACAATGCAGTACAGATGGAGGGTTTGATCTGTGGTGAGGTCAGAGATGTGGGAGACAGGATAGATTTGGCTGAAGTAGATGCGGGACCACGCTCTGGCCTCTAGATTGAGCGTGTAGTTCTTCAGCGTGCGGGGAAGCATATAGGTCCCCAGTGTCCAACTGCAACCCGGAAGGCAGAGGCAGTTCTTGATCACCTCCAAATCCGTGTTGGCCATAGCCAGAATGGCATATGGCTCCCCGAATGCGTAGTCGGGCTCTGGGGCGATCTGAATAAGAGTGGATATGCTTGCCACGTCGACCGGAAGGAATTTGCCCCGGAGGAACACCTCAGTGGCAGTGCGGTCATGGAAGTTGGCGTAGAACTCCCGCACCCAGGTGATGTTTGTAAGCTCCAGAACCTTTCTGAAGAGAATTAAGCATAATTCTCTCAGAATCATGAAAGTTTTAATGATAACAAGGTAAGCCATAAGTATAAAATTTTACTTAAGGTTTTGCTAATATGTGCGCTAAGTGTCTCAGAAAGTTATAAATTATTGCAATGCCATGAGCAAAGACCTAGACAAAACATCAAGTAACCTCGAGATAAATTGATAAAATCATAGCGCCAAAGATGTCAGAAAGGATATCTCAGAAGCGCAGAAGGTGAAAACATGTTTCTGAGGAAAGAACACTGTCGCCTCAGAAGGGTCTCAGAAGACCTCGCGACCAGTAGCTCTCAGAAGGATCTTCCCTCAGAAGGTTAGCCTCAGAAGTCCGTACAACTCTTAGAAGGTTGGACTCAGAAGCAACCAAGTGTCTGGACTCAAGGAAGTGCAAACAGACTCAGAAAGCTCGCTACAACTAGCCAAGGAAGTGGGAACACGCGCACTGTGCAGTTCTGAAAAGTTCCTCATTTTGCGCTGACTGTAGCAGGGAGCCGTTCTGAAAAGGACACAGCCACATAAGCAAAGTGAAAGCCTCTAATTTCGCGGCTCTTTGATGCCTATATATATGAGTTCAATTCCAGAGCAATGTGACGAAACCTTTGCACAAAAACTCTTGATAAATCGTGCCAAAACTCTGTTGAATTGAAAATCATTTTGCGAAAACTTAGAACTTTCTCAGAAAGACAATTTTTACGAAATTGCTTTTCTAACTTTGCAAAATCTTCTAGTTCTGAATTGGTGTAAATTCTTACATTTGTAAGTTAATTCTAGAAGTCTACTAAGTGTAAAACTAGGTTTGTAACTTAGTCTTGGTAGTTGTTTTCGATCAAAACAATCTTTCTGAAAAACGCTAAGTCCTTCGTTGTTTGAAGGCAGTTTCAAGTCCTCTAGTGTTTGAGGCAAGGAAGTCCTTAATTGTTTAAGGCAAGGAAGTCCTCTAGTGTGAGGCAAGGAAGTCCTTAATTGTTTAAGGCAAGGAAGTCCTCTAGTGTGAGGCAAGGAAATCCACTTCGGATTGTGAAGTGGTGGAAGTCCTTTACGTGGTAAAGGCAGTGTTGTCTGGGAAGGCACATTAAGAAGAATATCTAAGAACTCTCAACTAAAGGTTGAGGACTGAAGTAGGTTGGTTATAACCGAACCAGTATAAAATCCCTTGTGTTAAGCTTTTCTCCCTAACTCATTACGTATCCAAATCTTTGAGAAAAACTCTATCACAACTTTAATCAAGAGGTCTCTTGAAAACCTTATTGATCAAAATCAGAAAGCTTTTAAGAAACTCAAACCTTAAGTCGTTTTCTTAAAAATCTCTCAGAAAGGAACTTTCTTAGAAAGACTAAGTTCTCAGAAACTTAATCTTCTCAGAAAGCATTTTCCGCTGCAAACTCTTAATCATACCTTCTGAGTAAAAACAGCTTTCTAAGTAAAAGTTTTAACAAGCAATTTTAAAACTTGCACGATTCAACCCCCCCCTTCTCGTGCACACAAACACTTTCAATGTTTGCTCTGACGGGGACACTAAGAAGATATTGGGCCCACCCCCGCCTCTCAATCTCCGCGATGACCATGTTGAGCCGTCCTTGGCCCTCATCGTGGAACTAATACCCCAACTCAAAGAGGGGTTTCCTCTTATGAATGGTGGCATGGAAGGCCAGCTCGGCGGTGACCTCCAGGAATCGTGCTGGGTCGTGAGGCTGATCATAGGAGTGATCATCCTCTTCGGTGGTGCGCACTCTCTTCCCCTTGCCGCCTCTGGTTCGTGGTGCCATTCCTGCAGTGGTCAAATCAGGACAATTAAGTTCCCAAACAGTCACAGTAAATATTGGCTATTGCTTTTTCTTGGCATGCCATTATTTAATGCAAATACAAAATAAAACAAAAGGAACATAGCAGCAAAACAAAAACAAGAAGCATTATTCAGCAATCAGAACAGATTCGACCATTTTTCTGCAGCAGGGGGCGCTAAGGCGCGGAGGACGCGCTGGAGCGCACGACCTGCAACATAATGGAGACACCTCGCGCCCGAGTGCGTATAGCGCGCCAGAGGGCATGAGGGTTCCAGGAACAGAACAGAACAACGCAGAACAATACCAAAACGATTGCCACTCGAAATCTTTCACCACAAACATCGATTAAATCATATATCATACAAAACTAACCGATTAAATTCACACAAAACGCCCAAAAATCACATACATCATCCCTCATTCAAGAAAAATCCAAGTTTCTATCAAGAAAAAAGAAGAAAATAAAGATTAGAGCAATGTACCTTGATAGTGTGCAATACTAAGATTAGAGGAACAAATGTATGGAAGGATTTTTGAGTGAATGTGTGAAAATGGTAAAAGAGGGAGAGGGGTGCCGATTTGCTGCGCTAGAGCTGTGATGGAGGAGAGTGGCCGAATGGGTCTGCAATTTGGGGATTTAGGGTTGTTGAAGAAACCCTCGCGCGCCAGAGCACGCGCAGCGCGCTGGAGCGCGTAACCCAAACGCTGTGTTTCATTAAACGATGCGCGCGTATTGGGCGCCCGGGCGCAGCTTCCCGATGCAGAACCGGTATTTTACTGCTATTATCCTAAAATGCATGGAACTATCCTAATTAATCTAAATGCATGCAAAAATTAAATATGCAAATACGAAAATAAAATATGAATATAAAATTCGGAAAAATAAAGTACGGAAATTGAAATACGTAAATTAAAAATACGGAAAAATAAAGAAAACCGGTGGGTTGTCTCCCACGAAGCACTTTGCTTAAACGTCCCTAAGTTGGACGGTCGACCGCTTCAAGGCTACTTTGGTCCAGGATTGTCAGCACCAACTGCTCCGGTCATGAGATGGATGGCACTCACATTCCCCTTAGGACTAGGAACTGTCTGAGATGGGATTTGTGAGGTGTCAGCTTGTTCATAGGTTTGTGTGGCCGGATTTCCTTTCATTTGGTTGACCTCATTCTGCAAGTTCAGCATCATCCTTTGTTGCTCTATGATTAGTTTCATCACATCACCGAGAGTTGGCTCGTTAGGATTCGGAGGTGCAGGCAGAGCCAATTGTTGTCTTTGATGAGGAGGTTGGTACCGAACCTGCTGAGGTTGCTGGACTTGTTGTGGCTGCGGATTTTTATTCCTCCTCAGGTTCGGGTGATTCCTCCAACTTGGGTTATAGGTATTCCCCGTAGGTTCATTCTGTGGCTGAAACTGAGGCTTTCCCGGAAAGGTGTTTGCAGCTGCCACCATTGTTGCCTCTTCTTGAAGGTGTGGGCATTGGTCAGTTACATGGGAGTCTAATGAACATATCCCACACACCATAGCTTGGCTTGAGGTTCCCGGTTTAGGTTGGTTGATGGCCAATTGCTTCATGAAGGTTGAAATTTCATCCAACTTCTGGTATAGGCCACCACTCTCCTGTTGAGCTACCTCATTCACCCCTTTGGTCACGGTAGTCGCCCTTGTCCCAAACTCCTGTGAGTTCACAGCCATGTTCTCGAACAGGATTCTCGCGTCTGCCAGAGTCTTGTCCATCAGAGCACCACGACTAGCGGCATCAATCATGCAACGATCCATTCCCGTCAGACCCTCATAGTAGTATTGGATCAAGAGTTGTTCGGAGATCTGATGGGTTGGACAACTTGCCACTAGCTTCTTGAATCTCTCCCAGTACTCATGGAGAGACTCACCTTGGAGTTGGCGGATGCCACTGATGTCCTTCCTTATGGCAGCTGCCCTTAAGGCTGGGAAGAATTTCTCCAAGAAGATCTTCTTCATGCCAATCCATGTGGTGACAGCTCCGTTTGGCAGATTCAAGAACCATTGCTTCGCTTGACCGTCCAGAGAGAACGGAAAAGCCCAAAGCTTCACGTGCTCCACGTTGACTCCTCTTGGCTTGAGAGTTTCACACACCACATGGAATTCTTTCAGGTGCTGGTGTGGATCCTCTCCGGCCAATCCGTGGAATTTAGGGAGCAAATGGAGAATAGCTCCCTTAAGCTCGAACTCAGTGTCCAACCTTGGGAAGGTAATTCCCAAGGGTTGTTGACTGAGGTCAGGAGCTACAAGTTCCTTCAAGGTGGGCTGATAGTCTGCCATGATCGAATTTGGACCTGAAACACTAACAGACAAATAAGAAAGTTCAGGACTAGTGAAATGTAGAGTTTTAAACGGTGGACCTTCCTATTGCCCTTGAGATTCACTAAACCCTCTCCTAGCTTGCCTTATTTTCCTCAAAGTGTTTTAAATTTCAGGATCAAAAACAGCAAGCTGGGGATCCGGTTGAGATCAAGTCATGCAAAACTGCAACTTTGCAGTCGCAGTCGCGCGCTGGGGTGTTGTACGGGCGCTGGAGCGCGTGTGACAGCAGCAGACTCAGCTGCTCTTGGAACAGCGAGTCTGGGAAGAATAAATAGAAATACAAAAAACGAAAATAAAATGCAAAATAAAAGGAAAATCTTTTTGTTGTTTTTATTTTTGAAAGAAACCAAGAAAACAAAAGAAAACGGTTATGTATACTATGCACAAATCACACAACTAGTGATTACTTTCATCGCCATTCCCCGACAACGGCGCCAAAAATTTGATGGGTCGGCGTCGCAACTCCCATAAATTTAATTATTTATAAACCAAGTTCCCCTAATATAGTTTAGTGGAAACCAGGGTCGTCTCTCACAAGGAATGACTAAGAAAACAATACGCAAGACTAGTTGTATGAGGGTTGTTACAAGTTGGGGGTTTTTGTTTGAATGCAAGAGAAATAATTTGGAATAATAAAAATAGTGGTTTATGAGGTAGAACATTCATTAGGGCGTTTATCATTGGCTACAAAAGAATGCATGAGTTGATTAATTACGCTAGAGTTAGATCTAACCTTATTGTTGTGATTCTAAGAGTTGATTGCCTAGAACAAGATTAATCAGTGACATCTCACCTTTAGTTTCGTTTTCAACAATCTTTAAAGCCAATCACATTAATCTAATTAAAGAGACTAATCAACCAATTAATTAATCCTTACCAATTCCTGATATGCCATGCATCAATTAATCAATTAACACATAAACACATGCCAATGAATTAGCCTAACTCAATCGAGTAAGACAAGACAAAGGTTTAACACACAATTTAAGATCTCAAATTATATGCCATGGTTTCGATAATGAAAACTTATGCAAGATTAAGAACAAAGCATCAATTTACCCCAATGATGTTCACACCCTCATAAACCACCAAGAGACTTAGTTACTCATGGAGGAAATATAAAGGCAGAAAATAAATTGGAATTAAAACAAAGATGGGATGACGAATTAAACAACTTGAACAATAAAGAGGAAAGCAAGGAAATTAAATGCAAATTGGAAAGGTAGAAAAACGAATAACTGAATTAATTAAAAGAAGTAACTTAGAAAACCCAAAGGGCTTGACGAATAACGTTGGAAATACAATGGAGGAAGCTAGAGTTAGACTAAGTAGAAGATAGAGTTAGACTAAGAAGAAGATGGAATCCTAATGGAGAAAAATAAACTCTAACTAAAAAGCCTAGGGTGTTAAAGTAAGAAACTAGGAAAAGAAAATATTAAGAAATTAAGAGATGTAGAAGTGATGGTGGAAGTGATTTGTTTTCTGATGCATTAGCCTTCATTAAATAGAGTGAGCAACCTCCAAACCCTAGCAAATTGGGCCCCCAGCTCGGCCTTGCAGATAGGTCTTTGTTGTAACAAAGTTGCGGCGCGGCGCTGGGGCGCTGATAGCTCGCTAGGGCGCCAATGCTGTGCACGTGATGAGTTCTAGTAGGGTTCGGGCGCTGGGGCGCGCTGAGGGCGCTGGGGCGCTCGATGCCAGTCCTGAATTTCACTGCTCCGCTTCTTGCTTAGTTCCTGATGTCTACTGCTCCAATAATTCCTATGACCTGCACAAAAAATATAAAATACCCAAGATCAAGTGCAAGGATCATCCTTGAATTGCAAAAACATCATAAAACTTATTACTTTAGCCTTTATTTTCATTAAGTCCCAATTAATTCCAAATTGTATTAAATACAATAAAAGGCTAAAATAGAGCAGAGAAATGCATACAATCATCGAAATTAATGGCATAAAATATTGACAAATACCACGTTATCAATAGGCTAAAATCTCATCTTCACAGGAATGTCCCTTAATGATGAGCATATTGTGCAACACCACTCTCATCTAGATCGAGAGTGTGAAATGCACGTATTGCAAACTTTTTTTAGATGGTTAGATTTGTGTAATTTAAATTAAATACTAATATTTAATTTACATTCAATTCATCATTTTATTTTTTAACTGAAAAAAATTAATATTTAATACTATAAATTTAAAAATATTTTTTAGTTTAGTGAAATTTAACTAAATTTTAGTCGTGTGTACAATCATAACTTAAAAATGTCACTATAAAATATATATATTAGATGTGTACAATTATAATTTTATGTAATATTTTAAAAAACACACAATTAAAATAAAAACAATTGCAAACCATTATGTATTAGTGATAAACGTATATTTTTACATTTTTTTATCCCTTATATTTATCTTGTTGTATCATTTCAATTATTATAAAGTGTGCAACTAGCTAGTTTTGCACTTAACTTCCTAATTGGTTCATTTGATGAAACTTTACATAATTGTGTCGTTTTGGCATATATTTATGACGAAAGGAAGTTAAGGTTGTGATTTGTGCATTTCTTGTTATATATGTGTGTTTATGTGTTTATATAATTATGTTGGTGTTATGTGTTTGTTAAGTGTTTATGTGATTGTATGTGTATTTATATGTTTGTATTCATAATTATATAAGTGTATATGTGTATTATTCTATAAAATGTTGTATATGTATGTTTATATGTTTGTATTATGTGAAAATGCGCAATTCACACTGCAATTCTGGTTCTGATGCAGGTACCCTCGCTAGCGGATAAAGGCCTGTCGCTAGCGAGTGATCAGTTGAAGACTGGTCGCTAGCGACCACATGTAAGTCGCTAGCGACCATGCACCTGCAGAACGGGGACAATCTCAGCAACCTCGTCCAATCTCGACCACCACTCAACCACAGCAGTTTCTACCACTCCAGAACCTTAACCCAAGCTTGTGCGACCAAAACCCAAGTTCCGGACTCAAGAACCGCTGCCCGAAGAGCGAGATTGGACAATCTACGCCACTTTCAACCACCACCGGCTGCGGTAATCGGAGCAAACGGCAGAGGCACCACCATCAAGGGTCAAGGTTCACTTCAGAGGTCCGTGACGGAGGTCGGAGAAGTGTCGCGCCACCACCGGATGGCCGCAGGAGCCACCAGCACAGATTCAACCATAGCAGCTCCCGAGACCGTCGCTAGCGGCCAACCTACAGCCGCTAGCGGCCAACCTACAGCCGCTAGCGGGTGAACAATGTTAAGATAGTCGCTAGCAACCAGTGCTTACTCGCTAGCGACCACGTCGCGCCAAGAACAGTGGACGGAGGCAGCTTTTCTATATATTCCAGCTCCCCATTCTTTCATTCATTCATGCTTTCCTTAGGGTAGTTTAGAGAGAGGAGCTCTGACTTCTCTCTAGGTTAAGAATAGTAGTAGTAGTAAATAGTAAATACTGATTGTAATAGTAAAATAGTAATTTATTTTTACCGCACTGTTTTCACCGCTTGTACTATTCATTTACTTATTACTGTATAATTAATTTACCGCTTTCAATCTATTGCGCTTATTTATTTTCATGCAATGTTAGAGTAGTTAGCTAGTCTCGGTGTAGGATAGATTATCGGTTATGGTTCGTTAGTACTTGAGACTTTAGGTAGTATGTGATTCACCTATTGTAGTTTCTCTATATAGCTCTGATTTTATATTGCCTAGTTTACTCGTACGGTTTAGTCGAGTGGTTGGCTAGGATAGCTGTGAGCGTGCGTTTAAGTTCTCGGTTTAGAGGATGTCGGTGCTTGTCGAGGCTAGTTGGTTGATTAGGAATTGATTACTTGTTCTGGATGTTGGTTCCTAGTTGATTAGAGAGTGTTAGAGATTGATTGCCGGTTTAGGAATTAGGCATCGTGTAGTGTCACATTAGATCGAGTCGCAAACTGTTTTGTGAGCGAGTCGCCTGGGTATTCACTTGATGAGATTGGAGGTTTATTCAGTCTGATTGAGAGAGTACAGTTACACTACGAGTTCCACACACTAGGAGTTGAGCGTAGTACTAGGGTCGATGATAGGAGAATCGTACCGATCGTCTCATCCAACACCGAGGCGACTTAGTTATTTATATTTCCTACCTACTGTTCACATGCGCTTTTCCAACCCCCTTCTCATACAATCTGCTCATCCAATCACCTGTCCGCGCTTCCTCTGAGAGACGACCCGAGTCAGCTTCCTTATATTATGTATTGGGTTGCCCATTCAGTAAACTAATCCCATTTTTCATTTTCCTTTTTTAAATTGCTCGGGTACCGGAGAAGTAACGACGCTCCGGTCCTCGTCAATTTTTGGCGCCGTTGTCGGGGAAGCAACGCTTGTGATTGGTGTACATTATGTATATATTTTGTATTTATTTTCTCTTAATGTTTTTGTACAATATGCTCTATTTATGTACAATCTATTTTTAAACTAACATGTTTTCTAATAATTTTGGTTTCCAAGATTTTTCTCCATTTGATTTTGTAGGTAATTATCATACATGGGATGACTTGCAAGAATCACTACCTCCACCATACACTTACCCACCGACCACCACCTACTCACCACCAACCTCTTATTACCAACCATCACCACCACATCCTTACCAAGACCATCCACCATACTATGAACCACACTTTCCACACTACCCATCCTACCATGAACCTTACCCACCACCCACTTACCAAGATCCATACCCACCACCGCCACCACCACCTCTTGCACCTCATCTCAGTAATGATATTGATTCGTCCCTTCTACTTCAATTCTATGAAATTCTTATGAAGCAGAAGGAAGAGAATGAAAAGAATGCACAACTCCTCCAATCAATGGACAGGTTGGAGCATCTGATGCAGATGTCAGGAGATCGAGCCACCTCACAAGCACCTCCATCACCGCCAACCTCATCACTTAGACCATCTACACCACTATCACCACCTTATCACCCACCCATTGCCTTCTACACCACCATCAACCCCATCTATCCCGACCACACTACACCACCACCAACACCACCCTCATCACCACCACCACCATCATTTGAGGTGCTTGAAATCCCAGCATCTGCAGAAGACGTTGATGTGGAACAATTGGAATGGGCAACATTGAAGTCCATGATTGTGGAATTGGCAGGGGAACCTGATAACGTGGTTTTTCCCAATATTATATACCCTTAATTTGGATGATTTTATGCAATTCTTTGCTCTAATTTAGCCTTTTATTATACTTAATACAATTTGGAATTTAATTGGGCTTAATAGAAATAAAGGCTAAAATAACAAGTTTTATGATGTTTTTGCAATTCAAGGATGACCTTTGCACTTGATCTTGGATATTTTGTATTTTTAGTACAGGTCACAGGTATTATTGGAGCTTTAGACATCAGGAACTGAGCAAGAAGCGGAGCAGTGAGTTTCAGAACCAGCATCGAGCGCTCTAGCGCCCATAGCGCGCTCCAGCGCCCATAGCGCGCTCCAGCGCACGAGGCCCACTTAAACTCATCACATGCACAACGCTGGCGCTCTAGTAATTTTAATGTGTGCTTACCTTTGGTTGTTTTAATGTGTTCTTTGTTAATTGTTAGATTCTTTGAGGATAACATGTTGGTTTTGCACCTTGTGTAATTTTCTTACTTGCCGGACATTGGACTTATTTTCTTGCATGCTTGGTGAAATTTACTCTTTTAAGCATTGATGGAGTACATAGGCAACCTTTGTGAGCTTTTGAGCCTTTGTTCTTTCTTGTTTGCATAGTCCATTTGATGTTGTATTCTAAAACTTGCTTGTATGTCTTACTTGAAGCTTAGTTTACTTGTGCATATACTTAATATGATAGAGGCAATTTTTGTTTATTTAAACTACTTTCCATATGGCCAACCATTACACACTTTCCATTGTTTGAACCCCCTTGAGCCTTAATATCCCTTTTCTTGGTTTCGCACATCATGAGCCTAAGTGAAAAACAAAGAATGTACCCAACCTTTGAGCTTAGGAGAGCATTCATGCATATTTCACATGTGTTAAATCATAGTTTGGGCAATGCATGAGGACATGCATTCATTTAAGTGTGGGGGAGTGATTGAGTGATTGTATGTATAGGGAACCATTGGGAAGTCAAAAAAAAATGAAAAAAAATGGAAAAATAAAAAAAAAAGATTAAAATTGCAAAAAAAAAATTGTATTTGTATTTTGTTCTTTATTGTACATATTTGTATTTTTGTTCTTTGAGAATAAAAGTTTTGGGAATTAGTTGAGGTTTGGAGAGTGATGCTTGAATTTGATTGTAAATGTATAAGAACTGCATCATGCATATGCATTTACTCTCCTTGGCTTGAGGTTTAGCTTTGCTTACCTTTTGTCATACCACACCCTTACCTAAACACCCACTACAACCTTAATAAAGTCCTCTTGATTTTGTGTATGTATTTGTGATTATAGTAGAAAGTTAGACATCTTGCAAGCCTATGGTAATACAACCGGTAAGAAATGGATTTTGAGTGTAAATGCTTCATCCCAAACACTTGAGAGATTGCGAGGCTAAACACTTATCCTAAGAAGTCTTATGTACTTGATTAATGATTTTTATAATGGATTTCACCTTGCATGCCATTGTTTTGTAAACGTCTTGCTTGTAAGAAATTTGTGTCATTTGGTGCATCATAACCTTTTCTTTTGTTTTCCACTTAGTTTCTTGCAATTAATATGTTTTTAATTTTTGAATAAAGAATTGAATGAACTGGGTTTGAGCTGAATTTTTCAATTGCTTACTTGTTGTCCTACTCTAGTTGGTTGCACTTATGAGTATTGCATGACACTACTAGAAACTCTCGGATTATCGACGGATTTTATCGAGGGATACACTTAATATCCGTCGATAAATCAATGTATCGACGGATGTATCGACGGATAGTCCCCCACGATTACTTGCTAGTCGCAATTCGCTTATCGACGGATGAACCCAAAACATCCGTCGATATGTTTATCGAGGGATATATCCGTCGACATCCGTCGATAGTATTGACGGATGTATCGGGGGATGCATCCCTAGATAAAATAATTTAAAAAATAATAAGAAATTATTAAATATTTTTATCGGCGGATACTTATCCGTCGATACGTTATTTTTCCAACAAAAAAATAAAAAAAAATTTAGTTATCGGCGGATGCATCCGTCGATAACAGTAGCCGAAAATAATTTTTTTTTTTAATTTTTGAATTAATGATATTTAAACTAAATCAAAATTTATAACAAAATAGTAATAATCTCCATAAATAAAACTATAATGAAATATCATAATATATATATTAATCAATATTTACAAAATAGATAAAATCCAAACACTACATAAGTCAAGTCATAAAAAATCCAAAAGGTAATGTCTAAACATCCAAAACATAAACAATAAAAAAAAGTCATACAAAATCCATCGTATCAACGTCACAATCATCATCACCATCACCAGCATCATCTCTGGATGCATCCGGCTGAGTAGGAGGAGTCTGGGGAGGAGGAGGTCGAGGAGTCGGTGTGTGGGCAGCGGCGGCAGCAACAGGCTGAGGAGCAGGCGGTGTCGTCTGGGCAGCGGCAGCAGCAGTAGCAGCAGGAAGTGGAGGTGGTGTAGAATATGCGGGATGTGGATATCCTGGATGATATGCAAGTGAAGGAGGAGGCCAGAATGCAGGGGGATAAGGATACTGTGGGGGAGTGAGAGGGAAGGGTGATGGCTGAGAAGGTGGTGGTGGTGCAGATGATGACCCTCCAGCAGCAAACATCCCGTAATACGTGGACATCTGCTCTTTAATCTGGCGGCTGACCTCCGCGGCAATCTCCTGCTGCTGGGCGATCCTGTCCTGCTGTCGGGCGGTCCGCTCCTCCTCAAGTTGGGCCTGCAGCACCTCGACCCGGGTCTGTAGCTCCAGGTTCAGATTGTGAACCCGGTCACGGACCTCGGCGTCGCTGCTCTCCGCTGAGGCTGCTGCTCCTGTCGCAGCAGATGCGTGGGAGGAACGAGCAATAGGGTTCGCGATCGCGCCCCGCCCACAAGGGCCGCCCACAACCTCGGTCCACACCGCCTCCTCATCGATGGGTGGGACGGACTCACCGGGCTGTGATGCCTCTGCCAGCTCGGTGCGGACCTCATCCAAGCGGCGCGTATAATCAGCCTACAATTAGAAGAATACATAATCATTTTAAGTGGAATACATAATCATATTAATTGAATACATTTATACAACTATGATGAAATCACTTACATGAGTGCGCTGCGACCGCTCGTCTACCCACGTCGTCTTGTCGCCCTTCCTGGTGTGGGTCTCCCTGAACAACTCCTCCTGCGTGGGTGTTCTCTTCAGCCTCTGCTCTTGTAAGTTTAAAACAATTGAACAAAGCATTAATTAATCAATTCATATATAAGAAACATAAAATTAAATGTATTGCGTTCGGAATATTACGTACCAGCCGTCTCTTAGTGGAGTCCACAGTAGCGGATCCACCACAGTGAAGGGAGCCACCCCTCAATGAGGCCCTGCTAGCCTTGGCCTTCTCCGACTTGGCCTTAAACCTCGAAGAAGACCAATACTCCTGCAACACACGGTGGTGGGCATCTGAGAGCCACCTGTAATCCCTGTCCTTGCCATTACGGATCCATAAGTACATGTCACCGAGCCTCTTAGCTGCCCGATGGCAGAAGGCACGGTACAGTACTGGATCACCGGCAGGACTAATGGTGAAGTGAGACTACAATATATAGACAAATTTAATTTATTGTTAGTTACCACAACATAATTAATTAGTAATTACTAAAATTGAAGAGTTCATATTACCTTCCACTCCTAATACCATCGTCGCCTCTCCTCCTCGGTCAACTTCGAGAAATACTCGATCGGCCTATGATACATCTTCTGTATCGTGGCCGTGATCTGATGAGTGCCGAGGGTGGCAGGCACAAAACTATACATTGTTATAAAGAATTAGTTTCCATTTTATATAATAATCCCTTTTACATATTTTATTTATAAAAGATTGACATTTATAACAACTTAAATCATATACCTTAGACCGGATGGATTCGGTCTGATGGAGGGGAGAGGACGTGAATCTGAAGCTGCAGATGCAATCTCGACCGGCACCTCATTACTGCCCCAATGTCATGTGGGGAGGCAGTAATGGGTGATGATGATGGTCCCCCAGCAGCAGATGGTGATGGTGATGGTGATGGTACTGGCTCGTAGTCGGGGTCCTCCTCCGTCTCTAGCCTCGGCTCACGACCAGGGATGTCATACAACTGAACACCCCTGGAAAGATAACCACGAGGCTGGGCGACGGTCTTCCTCCGCCCTCGATCTCCTCGGCCTCTGCCCCTACCCCTACCCCTATCATCATTTGCCATATCTATTCACAACAATACAAGTTACTTTTCATTAATTAAAGTGTTTGACAAAGTATCTTAAAATGAGGTAGTGTTATTTGAAAACAAATTGAATTGTTAAAAACCATTTATTCATAAAGTTGTGGATTGTCTTCACTCTCGTCTTCTGTATCGTCACTGTCAAGTTCATCTTCTTCGTCACTACCTTCAGTGGAGTCATCACCCTGAGTTGTTATGTTTTGGCGAGACATGTTAATAATGTCATCTTCACCAGTATCATCGTGTAAAGTAGCAGGGACTCCTGTATCTACAACCACCCTTGGAGCACGTGCAACTTCGACTTGGTAAGCTATTTCATCCACATCATCACTTTCAACTCTGCCCCTAGGTTTGGTTGTGAAAAAAACCAACCACTTATTCTTGCACTTCCCCGGATACCTTGTGTAATACACTTGCTGAGCATTATGTGCAATGATGAAAGGATCATATGCACCAAATCGTCGTGTATGGTTAACCTCAATTATGTCGTAATCAGCGTGCTTGCGTGTTCCATCAGGATGTCTAGGATCATACCACTCATAGCTAAACAAGACAACCTTCTTTGGCGTTGGGTCCTCACCAACATATTCCAACTCTAAGACTTGTCTAAGTACCTCGTACCAATTATTCTCCCCTGTTCCAGCATCCCCTCGAACGCATACTCCACTATTGTACGTGGTCTTATCACGACCCCAGTCTAGGGTGTGAAATTTATAACCATTCACATGGAAAATTGGCCACGAAATTGTTACATTGGTGGGACCCCAAGCTAAGCTTTTTATATGAGGATTTGTGACATTATTGTCATGATTGAGCACCTACATACGTAGAGAACAAAGAGAATAGAAGGGAAAATTTTGAATTTTATGTTAAGATATAAATCAAAGACTAATAGTATGAAGATTACAAACTTACGAACGAGTTGAACCATTGAGGGAATTGGTCAAGCGTATGATTCTGAACGGTTTGTTCAAAATATCTGTTGACAGTAAGTAGAAATTAAAGATTTTTAATGACAACATTCACTACTATATACAAAAACATTATTGAAATGATGAATTAGATATGTCACTTACGTTCTATAAGTGTCCACCTCATCACAATTGATGAGAACATGTAGGTGCGCTGCATGCTTTCTCTATCATTCAGCCAATAGTTTGTGGGTTTACCGGCACCACGTCCAGGTTGATTAAACACAGACAAAGTAGGCGGATATGAAGTTTCACCTCCATCATCATTGCGGCCTACTGCTGTTCTTTTCGAATGAACATGTGGCTCAAAATAAAATGAACAGAAGAAAGACGTCTCCTTTGATAAATAAGCTTCACATATTGACCCTTCAACACGAGCTCGATTCTTGACAGTTCTCTTAAAGGTCCCAATATTTCTTTCAAAGGGGTACATCCATCTATATTGAACCGGCCCACATGCTTTCGCTTCATAAGCCAAGTGCACAGGTAAATGTTCCATTGATTCAAAAAAAGAGGGGGGAAATATTCTTTCCAACTTGCACAAAATTACAGAAATATTTTGCTCCATTACTTCCAAATCATGGGACCTCAGTGTGGTAGAACACAAATCACGAAAGAACAAACTAAGCTCGGTCAATGGTTTCCACACATGTAAAGGTAACTCTCGAAAGGCAATTGGAAGCAAACACTCCATAAACACATGATAATCATGACTTTTCATCCCATGGAACTTTCCATGCGCAACATCCACACACCTACGGAGGTTGGAAGCATATCCATCTGGCATTCTCAACTCTTGCACCCATTTACACACGGATTGCCTCTGCGCAGGATTTAAAACATAGCTTGCCTTCGGCTTAACAACGCGACCATCACGTGTCTCTTGTAAATGTAGCTTTGGTCGTCGACAATACTCTGTTAAGTCTAATCTTGCCTTGACATTATCCTTAGTCTTGTCATTGTCCATAACAGTATTCATGATGTTATCACAAACATTCTTCTCAACATGCATGACATCTAGACAGTGACGAACAAGATTATCTTTCCAATAGGTTAACTCCCAGAATATGCTCTGCTTAGTCAGTTATGGTCCACACCATAACCTGGAAACTTGACTACTTTACCCAATTCGGTTATCTTAGGCAGATTTTTAACTTTGTCCCAGACCTGTCTTCAAGTAAGCCTACGGGCCGGTTCTTCAATGTTCAACACAGTTTCGCTTAAACCATACCTGTTATTCCTAATGCATGATCATTTGGCAAGAATCTCCTATGAGCAATCAACCATGAGTTCTTGCCGTCATTCTTAAGTGTGAAGGATTTTGTATCCTTCCATGCAAATAGGGCAAGCTAGCTTTCCCCTGTGTCATCCATCCAGACAACATATACCATAAGCAGGAAAGTCATTAATCGTCCATATCAGATCAGGACTCTTAGCATGAAATTTTCTTTGGTGGGCCACATCAATAGGTCAAGGCCCATTGTGCCACAACTGCTTCAATTCATCTATGAGTGGTTGGAGGAAAACGTCAATTTTAGCTTTTGGATTATCAGGGCCAGGAATTACACATGTTAAAAACATGTACGGATCTTTCATGCACATCTCAGGAGGGAGGTTGTAAGGGGTAACAACAACAGGCCAACAAGAATAAGGCTTGTTAAATAAGTTATTTGGCGTGAACCCATCTGAGTAAAGCCGTAATCTAACATTCCGCGGATCATTTGCAAATTGAGGGTGACACCTATCAAAATGCCTCCAAGCTTCACCATGAGAGGGATGCGTCATTATCCCGTCACTTCTCCTATTCTCATAATGCCACCTCATGTGAGGTGCAGAGCTCATAGAGGCATACAAGTGTTTTAACCTAGGGATTAGGGGAAGATAGTGCATCCTTTTGTTGGGAATATGCTTATACCTCCCATTACCCGCTCTTCTAGGTTTGAACCTGGGGACCTGGCAGAATTTACGTTCAACTAATTCAATATCCTCCTTATAGTACAACATGCAACCGTTCATGCAACAATCAATTTTCTCTGATTTCAACCCAAGTTTTGAAACTAACTTCTTTGCCTTATAATAGTCCCTAGGAATTGCCTCTGGTCGTGTATTAGCATCACTCATTAAAGTAGCCCATCGATCAAAAGCACTTTGACTCTCGTTTGCCTCTGACTTGATAGACAACATCCTAATCACTAACAACTCAGAAAGGGCTGAACCCTCCCAAATGGGTGTCTTTGCAGATTCTAACAAGAAAAAAACCTCTGCGCTTCAGGATTTGGTTCCTCCTCTCTGGGTTCATTATAATCTTCATCATGTTGCCCCCCAAAGGCATCATGGATCATTTCCTCATAACACCCACGATTATCACCGCCCCAATTTAAATTACGATCCCCATATTGGTCACCATCAAACCCATTTGAACTACCTCCGACAAACTGATCCTGCTGTACTGACACTGACTCGACTTCCCCATGGACTGTCCATACATAATAATTATCCATAAATCCCTTTTTGTACAGGTGAACCTTAATCGTGTCAACATCATAGAAAAACCTACAAACACACTTGGCACATGGACACTTGACTTTTCCCTCCGTCCTAAATTGTTCAGACATAGAAGCAAACCCCATAAACTCTTCAACTCCAGCATAGAATTCCGGCTTAATTCCCCCCTATTCGGGTGTAACCTATCATACATCCATGATCTATTTGTTGATGACATTGCCTTGAATATTGGAGAATCCTAAAACGAGAAGTTTAACTAAGGCTTATTAATAACAGTTTTTTAGTTAAACTAAATTCACCATTAATACGACACAATTGATTTTTACAAATTTGTTAAATTTTTACTCAAACATAATTTCGACAGAGTTTCCTTTAGTTTTAGATAACTTAACAACAGTTATTTAATTCTCAAAATTTTTACTTCACACAATTTTGACAGAGTCTCCCCTAAATTTTAAAACAAACTTTCTCATTTAATTTTACAAATCAATCAACCAGTATTGCCGGGAGTTTAAGGACCGGTCTCAGACTAAGTCATCTACCCTAAGGTTTTGCAACCAATAACAACAGAATCATATCATTAAATTAAAATTAATAAATAACATACCTAATATAAACGTAAGCTCCAATCGCCAGAATATATCAACAACTGTTCTCATATATATCATTTAAATAATATATTTGTTACGTTATTGAAAAATTACTTACTTTAAATAACATATAAGTTTATTAAATCTATCTTTTTTGGAATAACGTTTTCTATTATTGTTTAAAACAGTTTTCCTTTTAAAAAAATTAATATATTTATTTTTTTTGAAAACAAAGTTTAACATATTAATTTTTAAATAGAAAAATTAAAAAAAATTAATAAATACAATATATAAAAATACCAAAACAATGAAAAATTAAAATTTAACAAAAATACCTAATGGAAGAGCAAGAGATGCTTCCTGGCGGCGGTGGCAGTGGCGGCCGGTGCGGCGGGTGGCAGCGACGGCGGCGACGGCGGTGGCAGCGGAGAAGACAGAGGATGCTACAATGAGTTCTCATTAGAGACCTCAAACAAAAAATCTAAACCGATTAAAATGTAGAGGACAGAGAGACTAACCTGTTGGCACTTCCCGGAGGGCGAACGGGCGGCGGACGGCCGTTTTTCGCGGCGGAGAGAGAGAGCGGAGAAGAGAGAGAGAGGAACTGTCGCGAAATGAGGAAGAAGGAGACGTTGTCTCCTCATATTCGCGGATTATCGACGGATGGTTTAAACCATCCGTCGATATCATCCCTCGATAAAAGGTACCCGATTTAATGAAACGGTGCGTTTGAGTTATCGAGGGATGAAACCATTCTTATCCGTCGATAGTTGTCTTCTAGGGGGGTTTAGGGTTTAGGGTTTTATCGGCGGATATTTTAATCTCCATCCGTCGATAACATCAACATGCCCAAAATAATTTTTTGTTTTGCGCGGGAACATATTATCGAGGGATATTTTAGAAAATATCCCTCGATAATTATATTCGTTGATTAAACAATCTCGCCAATGCTATATCCGTCGATAAATCCGCCGATAACCTTGGCAAAACCATCCGTCGATAATGTCGGTCGATAATCCGAGAGTTTCTAGTAATGTGAGGACATGCAATAAGATAAGTGTGGGGGAGTTGATAAACGTATATTTTTACATATTTTTATCCCTTATATTTATCTTGTTGTATCATTTCAATTATTATAAAGTGTGCAACTAGCTAGTTTTGCACTTAACTTCCTAATTGGTTCATTTGATGAAACTTTACATAATTGTGTCGTTTTGGCATATATTTATGACGAAAGGAAGTTAAGGTTGTGATTTGTGCATTTCTTGTTATATATGTGTGTTTATGTGTTTATATAATTATGTTGGTGTTATGTGTTTGTTAAGTGTTTATGTGATTGTATGTGTATTTATATGTTTGTATTCATAATTATATAAGTGTATATGTGTATTATTCTGTAAAATGTTGTATATGTATGTTTATATGTTTGTATTATGTGAAAATGCACAATTCACACTGCAATTCTGGTTCTGATGCAGGTACCCTCGCTAGCGAATAAAGGCCTGTCGCTAGCGAGTGATCAGTTGAAGACTGGTCGCTAGCGACCATGCACCTGCAGAACGGGGACAATCTCAGCAACCTCGTCCAATCTCGACCACCACTCAACCACGACAGTTTCTACCACTCCAGAACCTTAACCTAAGCTTGTGCGACCAAATCCCAACTTCCGGACTCAAGAACCGCCGCCCGAAGAGCGAGATTGAACAATCTACGGCACTTTCAACCACCACCGCTGCGGTAATC